>CP092865.1:68379931-68979931 GCA_030710605.1 Cordylochernes scorpioides
GGATTTGAATTAGGATCTATAGGTTTAACATTTGTAATTGGCATATCAAAAGAATTAAAATTATACAATGGGTTAATATTGTAGCATGGGCCGACTTCATGAAACAGTAAGCTCGTGCCAGCGCCGGGTTGTTCCAGGCGAACCCTCGCGTGAACGCACGCGCCACCGCCAGTGATTCTTTTTCCACCGATCTCGCTAGTGCTTCTTTTTCTTTGCTCTCATATAAACAACCTGTATAAACTTTATATATATTTCTCTCGCTTATTAAATTGTTCTTAATTGCCATACGACTTGATAATTATTTCATCACTACATTTGGTGGAGAAAGCGGGTACGATTCCGACAAGATAATCAATCTGGACGGCGTTTTGAGAAGAAGCCGACGTTTGCAAAGCTTGCCACCGCTCGACATCGGTATGAGTGAAGTAGAAGAAAAGCCACGTGTGCAAGCTACCACTTTCACATGTCTTCAACACCCAAGAAGCCCTCCTAATTTTTCAGGTAAGGCTACCGAATTTGCCCACCTATGGTTAAAAGATTTCAACCGTGTTGCCCTTTATAATGGTTGGGACGAAACAATGTGTTTGGCCAACGTTGTCTTCTTTTTGGAAGGGACAGCTAAATGTTGGTTCGATAACATTGAGGATGACCTTACATCTTGGGATATTTTTAAAGAAAATTTTTCAGAAATGTTTGGTGACAAAGAGGATTACTCCAGAAAAATTGAGTCAGCGCTAAAAGTAAGAGCACAAAAGCCTGACGAGTCCATATAATTCTATATTCAGGATGTGCTGAACCTATGTCGCCAGCTAAACCCAAACATGTCTGAAGAAGACAGGGTAGGCCACCTCATGAAGGGAGTTTCTGACGACATTTACCGGATCCTCCTCACAATTGAGGTAGCTACAACTGTGGACTTCACCAACCACTGCCGTCGGATTGAGAAACTCAATAAAAAGAGAATCAGTAGTGTGAGGCTCGAGAGGATTCCCTCCGTTGCCACAATTAAAAATGAAGAATCGGGTTACACTTTAAAGAATCTGATCAGGGAGATTGTCAAGGAAGAGCTCCGATTAATTCCAAATGAACAAGCGAATTCCATTTCTTCAAAATCTTTAGAAGAAAAGGTTTTGCAGCGAGCAGAACAATCCTTGTCGCCGATTGAAAAAGCACCTGTGGTCTATTCCAGGAAGGCTTTCCAGAATTTTCGCCGTGACAAACAAGAAATGGGTGAAGCGACAAAGAGGAGGAAAACAGACCAGTTCCGAACGGAGGATAACATCCCGATATGTTTCTATTGCAATCGGCCAGGACACGTCGCGAAACATTGTTGGGAAAGACGCCGTAACTACCAGGAAAGAGAACCAAGTATAATCCAGGACAGTTATTATAGTCGTCGAAGACCTGGACCTATCTATATGTGAGACTTTATAACGCCGCAATTGGATGATTTTGAACGAAGCAACTCTCCCCGCCGTATAATTTACCTAGAAGCTCCTCTCCCTACCCAGGACGTGGGAGATCGACAACAGGACGATACCAATCTAGATCGCCAGTCCGGATCCCCAGCCGTTCTCCCCACAGAAAGGTACAGGGAAACTAGGAAACACGACCTGTAAGGGAGGTAAGGTCAGACGTTGCTTAAAACCTCCACAGACACGAGCTGACTTAGACGAAAACTATATTTGTATAAACATCAGTGGACGTCATGTCGAGGCGCTAATTGACACAGGGGCGTCATACTCTGTTATCTCAGCTAACTTCAGAGAGTCGCTAAAGGTTGTGATTATTAAGAACACCAATATAACTTTAAAAGTCGCAAACAATCGTTTTGTTTCCCCACTTGAAAAATGTCTCCTGAGAGTAGGAATAAATGAATTTCAGCGGACTGCCGAGTTTCTCGTCCTTCCCAGTTGCAGCCACCATGTCATCTTGGGCTGGGATTTTCTCGAGTCGTCAAGTGCCATTATTGACTGTGGTCAATCTGAAATTTCGTTTTCAGAAATGCCTAATGAGGACCCATCCGTGGCACGGCTTTACCTAGCATCGGACGACATTATTCCCCCAGAATCCATCAAGAAGATAGTTGCCCGGACACCCAACGTGGCAGGAATTAAGAATTGTGTTATTGAGGGTTCGAGGAAACTTCTTTTGGAAAAATAGCTTTTTATCCCCTCCTCTTACGTCAACATATGGCATGGCCGGGCCAATATTTGGGTGAGTAATTTTAGCAAAAATCAAATACCAATCCCTTCTGGAATGTGCCTAGCTCAGTTTATTAAAATCCAGCCGCAAGAAATTTGCCCAATCGTGGAAGCTAACGAAAACTATGTGTATAAAAGCGTTGAGTCAACCTACAAGATGAGTAAGTTAGAAGGTTCAATAGAAAATCTTACTAATATCGATATTGCTGAGCGGCCTGTGGGAATGGAAAATATCTCCTCATGTATCTCCCCCGAGCTTCCTCCGAGTCACAAGATCGAGCTTTTGGAACTTCTGGAAAGAGTTTCGGGATTATTCAATCCGATTACTAAAAGTCCATCTGAACTTATTACTAAGCATAAGATAGCTACAGGCGATGCCAGACCATTAAAAAGGAGGCCATATTGGGTTTCACCTTCTGAAAGGAAAGTTATTCAAGAAGAAGTTGACAGAATGATGGAAATTGGAGTCGTCCAACCTTCGAAAAGTCCTTGGGCTTCACCGGTCGTTTTGGTAAGAAAAAGAGACGGATCGGTGCGCTTTTGTGTGGATTATCGAGGCTTAAATAAAGTGACAAAAAGGACGTTTATCCACTCCCACAAGTTGACGACGCTCTTGATTGTTTAAAAGGGGCGAAGATATACTCCACGATGGATCTTAAGTCGGGATATTGGCAGATTAGCGTCGATGAAGCCGATCGTGAAAAAATTGCCTTCATCACTCCAGATGGCCTTTTTGAATTTAAAGTCATGCCTTTCGGGCTTTGCAACGCCCCCGCCACGTTTGAAAGGATGATGGATGGTCTCCTGAAGGGCCTACGGTGGACAATATGTCTGTGCTATCTGGACGATGTCGTTGTGTTCGCAGATAATTTTTCGGACCATCTAGCACGAATAGAGGCGGTTTTGAACTGTTTCAATAAAGTTGGACTAAGGCTAAATCCCAGCAAGTGTTCTTTTGGTGCCAGTAAAATAAAGATCCTTGGGCATCAGGTAGACCAGAATGGGATCCGGTCAGACGACGAGAAGATTAAGGCAATCACCGAATTTCCAGCCCCTAATAACTTGCAGCAGGTAAGAAGCTTCCTCGGCTTCTCATCTTATTATAGACGCTTCATTAGGAACTATGCGGATATCGCACGCCCCCTTAACGCCCTACTCTCTAAGGGGACAAAGTTCGAGTGGAACACAGCCCAAGAGAGAGCGTTTCGGAAATTAAAGATTGCCTTGACGTCAAAACCAGTGTTGGGACATTTTGATGATGACGCTCCAACTGAACTACATACTTATGCCAGTGGATATGGAATAGGTGCCGTGCTTGCGCAAAAACAAGGGAGTGATGAAAAGGTAATTGCATATGCTTCGCGTTCCCTTTTAAGGGCAGAACAAAATTATTCAACAACAGAGAGAGAATGCCTGGCCATAATATGGGCGATTGGAAAATTTAGTCCTTATTTGTTCAGACGTCACTTTAGAGTTGTAACTGACCACCATTCCTTATGTTGGTTGACCAACTTGAAAGATCCTGCAGGCAGATTGGCGAGGTGGGCGCTGAGGCTACAGAGTATGACGTCTCTATTGTCTACAAGACTGGGAGAATGCACCAAGACGCTGACTGTCTATCGAGAAATCCCCTAAAACAACCGAGGAGAATTTCAATGATGATATTCCCACATTATTCCTTCTAAGTGACATCGGTAGAGAACAAGAAAATGACCCTTACATTGCGGAAATAATCAGAAATATATCTCAGCCTTCACTTACCAAGCAAGACGACAAGTTCAAAATTGTCAGAGGGATTCTCTATAGAAAAAAAGTATGACCCAACTGGACAACCTTTACTATTGGTGGTCCCAAGGCACCTTCGAATGGAAATCCTGAGCGACTTGCATGACGCACCTACCGCTGGACATCTGGATTTCGCTAAAACCTACGACAGAGTCAAGAGAAGGTACTACTAGGTAGAAGGTACGTGGGCCATTGTCAGGACTGCCAGCGTCGTAAGGGTGTACCTCAATTGCCCCCTGGCTATCTGAAGCCCATTCCGCCTCCAGACAGCCCCTTTAAAAAGGTCGGAATAGATTTATTGGGACGCTTCCCCATATCTCAAGGAAAGAAAAAAATGGATAGTCGTTTGTACTGACTACCTCACTAAATACGCCGTAACTCAAAGCCTAGGATCAGGTGAAGCCCAGGAAATCGCGAAATTTCTTTTAGAATAAGTCATACTGAAACATGGAGCCCCTCGAGAAATAGTATTGGATCGAGGCCGAAATTTCCAATCAAAACTCCTTCAGGAGCTGACTAATAAATGTGGCATCAAAAAAAAAAAAAAAAAAAAAGACGACAACGGCGTACCATCCCCAAACCAACGACTTAACAGAAAGATTAAACAGAACAATTGCCGACATGCTATCAATGTATATGGACCTTGACCAGAAGAACTGAGACGAGATGTTGCCCTTTATCACGTTTGCCTACAATACGGCCAAACAAGAATCGACTGGCTTCACGCCATTTTTCCTGATCCGTGGAAGAGAGGCCTAGACGACCCTCGACATTATATTCCCCTACAGTAGCTCGTCCGAGGGAGAGGAATTCATTCAGAATTTGGGAACCAGAGCCGAAGAGGCAAGACAAATAGCCCGTCATCACATCTTTAAGGCTCAAGAGACGAACAAAACTAACTACGACGCTCGACAAACAGGAAAGATCTACAAACCAGGAGACCTGGTCTGGATCTTCATTCCTATTCGACGTGTTGGATTTTCTGAAAAACTCCTAAGACGATACTTCGGTCCCTTCGGGGTTACAAAGAAAATATCGGACGTGACCTACGAGGTCGAAGCAGTCAGTGAACAAGGTAGAAGACAAAAGAAGCGCGACACCGTCCATATCCTCAGGATGAAGCCGTACTATGACCCATCAAGACAGGAAGATTCGTCGAGTGTAGATAACTCTACGCCTGGAGAAGAGTAGGAACTGAGATAAAGCTGTAGAACAGCTTCTCATGGGAGAGGGAGTAGTGTAGCATGGGCCGACTTCATGGAACAGTAAGCTCGTGCCAGCGCCGGGTTGTTCCAGGCGAACCCTCGCGCGAACGCACGCGCCACCGCCAGTGATTATTTTTCCCCCGCTCGCGCTAGTGCTTCTTTTTCTTTGCTCTCATACAAACAACCTGTATAAACTTTATATATATTTCTCTCGCTTATTAAATTGTTCTTAATTGCCATACGACTTGATAATTATTTCATCACTACAATATTTAGAAGAGATGAATTTTTAACATAGTATGGGTCTGGAAAACATAGGGTGGTAGCATATGACTTTTGGTTATCATTTTTTGGATTAAAGGAATACAAGAATTTATAATTTTAAAAAAGAAGGTTTTTTGAGAAATCTATTTGTAATCTATATTTATAAAATGTTGGTGAACCTAAAATAAGATATTCTATTGGAGTATCACAAAAAAACAAGCATTTCTTGATACTTTGTAATTTTACCTAAGCTACGCCTAACTAATATTTTGTATAATGGGTAACTAAATCCTTCTACTTGACCTATTCTTTCTTTTGGGGAATTATCTAATATTTTATAATGAATATATTTTAAATATTTTAAAGGGATAATGGAAATAGATGATGCAGTATCAAGTACACAGGGTAAAGATATTTGATTTATAAGAACAGAGAATAATAATAATGTTCTACCTGGGTTTATGGGCTTTGGAGGAGTATTCTTCTTAAGTGGGCAGTCCCTATGAAAATGCATCTGGTTGGGTATCTGGTTTGTAGAACATATCTTGCAGGAGTATGGGGGTAGGTCTATGGATTTGTGGGGTTCTTGCTGGTAGTGAGTTGCTGCTGATGTCCTTGGGAATGGTTGGAATTTATTAATTTGGGAGTAGTTGGGGTTAAATCTTACTGGAGTAAATTGCCTATTTCTTGTACTGGTAGAGGGTTGTTGGGGTTCTTCTTCTTGTTTTGTGCTGCATTTTAATTGGGTTGTGATTTTAAACCGATCTGAAGGTTCTTGTATCCTTACAGCTATTACATATTTTTGAGGTGGTTTGGCATTCCATCTGTAAGTGCCTCTAGTAAGAGTGTTTTTTCAAGATTAAGTTTTTTGGCTAAGGCAGATTTGTCCTTAAAATATTGTTCAAGATCATTTTTATCATTATATTTTAAATTTATAAACCTACTGAATGAATTTGAATCCTTAATTGTAAAATATGTTATCAATTTTTGTTCTAAATCCCCCCAATTATCTATATCTTGTAATTCTTCTATATAATAACTGAAAGCTTCACCCTCGAGATAATTTGATATATTAGTTAATTTGAAATATTCATCAAGAAGTTTCTGCCCCAAATTTTTTGTTGAAAAATTTGGGCCAAGATATTATGTTTAAATTTTGACCATTAAATTTTGGTATTTCCATTGTATTTGTATTTTGCATCGTAGCTTGTTCTACCTTTTCTTATTTTGGCGGCATTTTGTATTAGATTTTTGAGAAAATTGATTTAATATATAATATAATTTAATAGAAAATAGGTTAATCCTGTCGACTTGATTTGTTATGATTATTTTTTGTTCTGTTGTTTGATGTTTTTTTTTTTTTTCTTTTAACTCATTATATTTTAGGTAAAATGATACTGGTGCTCTTGACAGCATCACACACACACACACACGTCTGCTTCTATATTATTTAATCCTTTAATATGTTTTATGTCAAAGTTATATTGAGATAAATATAGGGATAACAGAATTGTTTATGGACCATTACAACAGATGCTAATAGCTACACACCCCAATCATATTTTTTCTTTAGACACAATGGGAAGTTTACATAATTATGGAACAACCAGACACAGTATCCATATGCTTGTAGATCATCACAGTAGATTCCTTTGGACCTTTCCTACAAATTCTGTATCCACTGATTCATATATAACTTGTTTAAAAATATATTCCAAATTAATAAACCTGAAATATTAATTACTGACAGAAATGCAGCTTTTCTTAGCAATATATTTAAACATTTTTTTAGGAAAAAATAATGTTAAGCATTTACTCACCAGTTCCCATCACCCAGAAACAAATGCAAAAGCAGAAAGACTAAATTCCACTATCATTAATAGGTTAAGATGTGAATTTAATCATAATTTAAAAATCCCTTGGACAAAATATATTCCTAATATTACTGAAAGCTATAATGATACAGTACATACCATAACAGGCTTTACACACCTAGGTTCTTATATTATGGAATACAACCACAGTATAAAGAACATGACACAGAAACACATACACCAATAGAAAAGGCAAGAAAATTAGCTATTGGAAGAACCATGAAATCCCATGAACACAGCAAACAGCTTTATGATATTAAACACCCAGAACCCATTTTTAAAGAAGGAGATCAGGTATTAGTAAAACCCTTTATTTATCCAAACACTGGTAAATTAACACAAAGATATATAGGCCCATTTACAATTTAAAACAACTTTCTCCAGTCACATATGAAATAAATAAACCCAATTTACCTCAAAGAAAACAAACAGAAATTATACACTCTAATAAACTTAAATTATTTTACCCAGAATCAGATTTTTTACTTCAAAATAGCACTAATTTAGAAAATGACTTAATAGTAAACCAAAATTCTAACACAAAGTTAATAGATATTGATGATAAATCATGTTTTTTACAGGAAGGCCATATTCTGGATATGGACCATGAAGAACAAATATCAACCCCAATTCTTAAGCCTACACACATAACTTAATGTCACTCCATATATCTTTCTATTAGCATTTCATTACTCAACCATTATTAAGAAATACACACACACCTTTATATATTATTTAACATACATTTAAATTTTAATATTTTAGAAACAACTCATTTAAAATTATATTTGTGTAAAAATAAACATTTCTACTGCCATTTAATATTTTGAAATACAACAAGCATAATGACATAATTACTCATATTTTAAATACCTTTTTTGGCTTCATATAAATTTTTATATCAATCTCTCATTATTATTTCTTGTATATAGTTTTATTTTAATTTCATAATTATATAAATTATTTATAAACAAAACTTTCTTTTGTTTATTTTTTGAAAAAATATGGACATTGATTTTTTTTGTTTAATTTGTAATAATTTATATAGACATTTTGATTTCGTTTAATTAATTATTTTTGTAATTGCTATTTTTATTTTCAAATTTTAACTTTTTGAAAATCTTTCTCACAGGGGGAAAATATTATATAATCTAAAATGCAAATATTTTATGTTTTTAAAAACATATATTTCATTTTCATTCGTTGACTGTTCTATATATTTTTTTTTACCATAGATTCATAACATACCACTTTAATTATTGTTGTAAATATGTATAGTTAACCCGACCTATTTTTAAAATCACGTTTATAGAATTCATTCTATAAATTCTATATTGCTGTGATAAATAATTTTTATGTGTAAATTTACTTCAAATAATTCAAAATAAAAACTACTTGAAAGGTAAATATTTATCTTTCTTTTTTCACGACTGCACCTCTTTTTCAACAACAAAACAAAAAATAATTATAACAATTTTTCATACCAACTCTTTGTACATATATCAATTGTGTTGATATATATATATATATTATCTTTTCATCTAACTAACTAACTTGCATACTAATTGTTAGCTTTTTTAAAAGTTGTTTTTCATAAATTTATATTTTTATATTTTTGACCAGATGACCGGACTACTTTGCATGTATATATTTGGTTTTATATGATGTAAATTAGTTAAGTTTCAAAAAAATAATATGCTACCGATTGTAATTAAATCGACGATCGGACCAACCGGCGAGAAACTATGCATAATCGAAGCTTCCTTAATAACGAAGATCCTAGACAAATGTGGAATCGAGTATAAACTTGAGGAAACGGTTCAATCAAAGAAGAGAATTCGCAGCTCCCAATCGGATGACTCAAGATCGCCAACTAGGAGCGAGCGTAATCTGAAGACGCCTAGAATGGACATCGATGAACAAAGTCCCGCCACAGGAATTTCTCAACAAATGAACGCAGCTCACCCACCGCAAGACAATGAAGAAAATAACGACAACGATGGCCCATGGACCACAGTCACTAACGTGAAAAAACCGAGAATTCCTCCTGTTATTGCAGAAAATGTAGCAGATTGGAAGCTTCTTTGCCAGGAACTAAAAGGCTTGTGCACGGAACCATTCCAAGTCACGATTTCTGGCAAAAAGCACATAATTAAATCGAAAAACATAGGCGACTTCAAAAAAATCAGGGAGTATGTACAGAAAAATAATGGAGGATATTCCTACAGACTACAGGAGGAAAAACCACTGAAAGTAGTATTGAAGGGGGTTACAACAGCCTTCAAAGAAGAAGACATCGTAACTGAACTGGTCTCAATGGGCTTCACTGAGGTTATTGTCATAAGACTCCATAGACAATCGACCAAAATACCGATGAATATAGTCCTAGTAGAGCTACCGAAAAATGAACAAAATAAACGAATCTATGGAATAACCGAAATCCTTTACCAAAAAATAGTCGTGGAATCATTCAGGACTACAAAACGAGTGACTCAATGCTTTAACTGCCAGGGTTTTGGGCATGGCCAGCTAAACTGTTTTTTGAAGCCCAAATGCGTCAAGTGTGCTGAAGAACACCATTCGAAGGATTGTCCAAGAAAGTCGAAACAGCTCCCACCAAAGTGCGCTAATTGTGGAGAGGCGCACACAGCCAATTACCGCGGATGCCCGAATTTTCCGAAGCCACAACTACAGCAGCTAAAGCCTCCTAGACAAAACTCCCCTAACACCATACCTCAAGCAAGCTCCACTGAAACAGAAGAAGCAACTGTTGAAAAACAAAAGGCAAGTTACGCTGAAACTGCAAAAAAGAAAACTACTCGTTCTGACACCAGGGAACTGTGCGAAAAGTTATTAGAAATTATCAAAACTTACTTACAATGAAAGGAAAATTACCTTTAAAAATCGTTTTCTGGAATTGCAACGGAATCAAACTCAAAAAAGAAGAATTCCTACAGTTTTTAGAAGAAAACTCAATAGACATGGCACTGCTCAGTGAAACACACTTAAAACCATCTGTCGACCTCAAACTCAGAAACTATCAGACAATAAGAGACGATAGAATCGTTGGAAGGGGCGGTGGAACGGCAATAATTCTAAAAAACTATCTTAAATATAAAAAAGTGCTGATTCAAACATCTAACATGGAAAACACCACAATTCTAATGAAACCAGATGGAAGGACAGTAGTGCAGATATCGTCAATCTATAAGAAACCCGATCTACCACTCCAGGAGGAAGATCTGAATCTCTTGTTAGAGAATAATCAATCAGTAATCGCTGCAGGAGACTGGAACTCCAAGCACCCTCTTTGGGGCTCAAGAACCTCCAATAATAGTGGAACCGTGCTTCATAATTTTTCCGAAAAAGAAAACCTGGACATTGTCGCACCTTCTTCACCCACGCACTACAGTCCTTTGGGAAATCCAGACTTTCTAGACATCGCAATTCTTAGAAACATCCCCTGGACTTCGAGGATTAAGACCCTGGATGCCTTATCTTCAGATCACCTCCCAGTAATCCTAGAGCTGACCTGCCCGAAGGATGAATTCACGACTAGGGCTTGCCGACTCACTAACTGGGTACACTTCCAACAAGACTTAATTTCCAGTACGCCTCCTAGAATACCCTTGAAAACAGAAGCCAATATTGATTCAGCAGTGACCTTACTAAATGATAAAATCTACAACAGCTACTCAAAAAACACAGTTATATCATCCTCTTCATCAAAACAGAACCCCTCGACCAAGGCCTTGATAAAAGAAAAGAATAAAGCTCGTAAGAGATGGCAAGCAACCTGGGATCCAGCCCATAGAGCCATTTATTTAAATTTACAGGGAAAAGTTAACAAAGCCCTCAAATCCGACTCCACCGAGAACTGGAATCAATTCATACACAAGATTGAATCAAGCCCAAAGGACTTCTGGAGAAAAACAAAACCCATCAGGAAAAAAACGGAAATGAACTTGCAGAACACTTTTCCAACCAGTTCTCCAAGGAAAAAGAAGAAGACCAACCAAATATAACTTATAATCACCAACAAGAAAAAATGCTCACAATGATGACACCAAATGAAGTCAAAGAAGTAATTAAATACTTAGCTAACCACAAAGCTCCTGGCCATGACAATATCACTCCGCAAATGGCCAAGAATCTTCCCATCAAATGGATTGTATTTCTAGCTGGAGTTTTCAACGCCGCACTGCACTTGTGTTACTACCCCAAAGTCTGGAAGCATGCTATCATAATTCCAATTCCAAAAAATCCGCTAAATCCCCTGAAGATCTAAGACCTATCAGCCTCCTCCCCACCATCGGCAAAATTTACGAAAGAATTATTTTACGTAGACTTCAGATGTACTTGGACAACTCTAACTTCATCATCCCGCAGCAATTCGGATTTAGAAGGGGGCATTCAACAACTCACCAACTCATTGCAGTTCTGGACTACATCCAGATAAGAAGATCCCACAAGGAAGTGGTAGGTGCTGTCTTTCTAGATTTTGCGAAAGCATTTGATAGAGTTTGGCATAATGGCCTTATAAAGAAACTCACAAAAAACCAGTTTCCAAGTGACATTATCAATTTTATGCAGAATTATCTACAGGGCAGGACATTTTCAGTCAAGCAAGGAAATTTTATAACTGAACCAAAGCCAATCCAGACTGGAGTACCTCAAGGCTCTATCCTCGGACCCTACCTTTTCAATATTTACATTAATGACATCCCACTGCACTCTAAATGTAAACTTAAGCTCTTCGCAGATGATACAGCAATTTTATTTAACTCTAAATCAGTCAACCTATTGGTTACTCAGCTTCAGAATTACCTAAATGACATAATCAAATGGTGCGATGAGTGGAAGCTAGACATTAACCCAACTAAGACTCAAGCAATAGTTTTTCCCCCAAGAGATAACAAAAAATTCAAGCCACAAACCAACCTGACAGTAAACTCAAGCACTATTAGTTGGGCCGACCATGCCAAGTATCTTGGTGTCACTTTGGATTCTAAATTAAAATTTAACCTACATGTCCAAAACACCATAAGAAAGGCAAAGATAGCCAAAATATCTCTATCAAGCCTGCTTAATTTTAAAAGTAATTTAACAACAAAGCATAAATTCACGTTGTACAAAACCTGTATTCTACCCATCATCACGTACGCACTACCAGTCTGGGGCAAATATATCACACCTACGGATAAAAAAAGAATAGATGCCTTCATGAGGATTTGCTTACGAACCACTATAGGAGCCCCATTCAATCTTTCAAACAAAATTCTCAAAGAAGATCTCAACCAGCCTAATATAGAAGAGATGTATCAAGACTCTGCGACAAGACTATTTTCGCAATTTCAAAAATCATCAAATCCAACTATACAAGAAATTGCTCAAAATCAAGGTGACCTCAGCCACCGAATCCGACGACCTGGACCCAATGGCTAGCTGACAGCCAAACACCCAACAACTGCCCTCCTGTAAGGTTCGGGGGACCACTCCAGCATTACAACTCGCCATGTGTAAATAATCTGGACAAGGTGACTCGCGAGCTGTGCTCGAATGTAACACCTGCAAATTGAGATGAAATAAATAAATGTAAATTAGTTAGTTATGAAAGTAAATTAAAAGTGTTACTTTCTTGGAGGTGTTGGTGTTTACTCTGCTCGATGGTAGAATAGGAAAGTCTTAGCTCCTAACAGGTTATGGGCCCAGCAGAACGCTTCCGCTGCGCCGTAGAAAGAAATTAGAAGTTAATGATAAAGAAGAAAGAAGTTAAAGCTAAAGAATAAAAAGCTGAAGGGAAAGTCAAAGAAGAAAAGTTTGAGTTAGGCTAAGAAGATAAAGCTAACTAAGATAAAGAAAAGAATTTGATTATTGGAAATTTAAGCAATTTAAAACTGAACTTTGTGCAAAGAAGAAGAAAAGATTCAAGTTATAATTTTTTGTGAAATTTGCATAGCTAGAAAAATCTAAACTAGACGGCAAGAATTACTATTCGTGGGCCATAAGAGCTAAATCAATTTTGATTCAGAAGGACATATGGGATGCAATTGAGCCTGGCTTTCCTAGTGAAACTTCAGAAAAACAGAAGCGGAAAGATAATTTGGCATTATCTATCATATTATTAGCAGTTGAAGATTCATTCCTAGATGATATCGGTGATTGTAAGCGAGCGATCGATGCATGGCAGATACTAGAGGACATCCACACAAAGTACGGCTTATTGCACATATTACAGCTACTAAGAGAGTTTTTCAACATTATCAAAAGAAATGACGAAGATATGAAAGAATATTTCACGAGGATAATGGAATGTCATGGAAAATTAGCAAAGTGTCATCATGGATTTGGGGATGTAGAATTAGCGTTGATTATGCTATTAGGATTACCAAAGAGTTACTCAGTTTAGAACAGCAGGAAGAGAAGCTTACAACTAGTGTGGTTAAATCCAAATTACTCTTAGAATAAAAACGACAGAACCAACGTAAAATTCCTCAAGAAGATCCAAATAGCGCTTTTGCGGTAAGAAGAAAAGGAGTTGCATGCAAATCACCATGTCAAGAACGAAATAAATTTAAATATGACTAACGAAGGAATTATCAGAATACGTGGACGGAAGGGAAAAAGGAAAATTATAATTATTCCAGGCAGATAAGATGTTTCAATTGTGGCAAATTATGACACATAGCTAGGAATTGCAGATTTGCCAACTCCTCAAGGAGAATTAACGAAGGTATTCTGAAACAAAGTACGTTAGACCTTACTCATAAAGCCCTATTTGCAAATAACTTTAAAAACAATAACTCGCAGAATATCTGGTTTCTGGACAGTGGAGCTACTGAACACATGACGTCAAACAGACTGAAAATGACGAATACAAAAAGTATTTCAACTTCAGTTGAAATGGCAAACAATGAGAAAATAAAAGTATCAGAGATGGGTGATGTAACCATCAAACTCTGTCACGAATATGGAGGTGAAACCTTGTTCTTGGAAAACGTATTATACGTTCCTGAATTAGACGGGAATATTTTGTCTGTTAGAAGAATAGAGGAAAGAGGAGACAAGGTATTATTCCAGAATGGCAAGGCCTCTGTTTTTCGAAGTGATGGCAGGTTAATTTTGAAATCTAATAGAAGAGGAAGAATCTATACAGTGGAAGAACTGAAGATGGCTAAAGTGAAGTCACCTAGTGCAAATATCTGGCACAGAAGGCTAGGACACATTTACAAAAGGGATCTCCAAAATGTGAGTAACAAAGCTGAGTGCGAAGTATGCCTTGAAGGTAAAATGCGAAGACTCCCTTTTCCTTCCAAACCCGTCGAAAGTAAGAGGACTTTATCACGTTTGGAGCTCATCCATTCGGATTTAGTGGGTCTCATTAACCCAATATCGAAGGGAGAGAATAATTATTTCGTGACATTCATAGACGACTTCACTCATTACACTAAAGTATATTTTATGAGGTCTAAATCTTAGGTACTTGAAAGATTTAAAGAATATAAGTACAGTGTTGAGAATTACCACAGCAGAAAATTCAAAGTACTAAGAAGTGATAATGGGACGGAATATGTTAACAACGAATTTAATAAATTCCTTAATGAAAGTGGCATCAAGCGACGGCTTACAGTTCCAAGAACACCTCAGCAAAATGGAACTGCGGAAAGAATGAATCAAACATTGCTAAACACAGCAAGATGCATTTTACTTGAATCAGGGATTCCCAAATCATTCTGGGCAGATGCAGTTAATACAGCTTGTTACTTAAAAAACAAATGTTCCAGCAAAGCGATAAGTAACAAAATACCCGAAGAAATGTGGACCGAACGGCCAGTGAAGATTGAACATCTCCGAGTTTTCGGTTGTCAGACCTAGACAAACAACGACCAGCGTCGATCCAAATTTGATTCAAGAACCCGAGAATGTGTTTTAATTGGTTATCCGGAAGGAGTCAAAGGATACAAGGTTTGGGATATCAGAAACAATAAGGTCTTCGTAAGCAGAAATGTCAGATTTAGAGAAGACGTTTTCCCAATTAAGAAAATCGATAAACAAATTTCACCTGAAACTGATTTTTTCCAGGTTTTACATAATAATTTTGAAGAAGACTATGAATCTGTAAATGAGGAAGAGACGAAATTGGTGGAAAGGAATCAGATAGACAAACTTAAGAAAGAAGACGAAGAAGGCCAAAATGAAGCTGCAATCCCAAGGGGTTATTCAGGGACTGATGAAGAAACAATATCGGTAGAGAAAAATCTTAATAACTTGGAACGAAAAGAGGATGAAGAGCAGGCCTATGAAGACGAAGAACTGAGGAGGGAAGACGAAGACCAGAATGGAACTATACAGTTACGAGCGTCATTCTTCATCTCTTAATCAGTCATCTCTGTCACCGTTTGCTTTTTTTTTTTTAATGGCGCCCTCCTATTGGTTGGCTACGGTAACGCCACCTTTGCCCCCCCCCCCCCCCCACTCGCCATTTCGTCTTTGTAACTATTGTGTTGGAGCGGGTCGCTCCCTAAATAAATGCATATATTAGATAATAACCAAATGGAATCCTCTCTTCCTTTTTCCCAGTAAGAGACGCCTACGGAAGCCAACAGTACATAGACAGATAAAGCACATAGGCTATAGTTATTAAATAACATATGCAATTATTTAAGGCGCCAATTTATAATTGTAACAAATAGTATTTGAATAAAAATATTCAATCGGGTGAAACACGGGCGTTGCCCGGGTCATTCGGCTAGTGAAACTATAATCCCAAGAAGATCTTCAAGAATTGCGGCTAGGCAAAAAGAGGATTGTAGATCGGCCTTCCAACATGGGGTAATTGAACATGGGGGCCACCAAGATGAAATACCGTCATCATACGAGGAAGCGCTTAATATGCCCAAAGTACAAGATTGGCTAAAAGCTATGAAATGTGAAATGTCATCACTTCAGAAACACCGAGTATGGGATATTAATGATTTGCCAAATAGTGTTAAGCCGATAAAATGCAAATGGATCTTCTCAACAAAACCTAATGAAGATGGAACACAAAAATATAAAGCAAGACTGGTGGCTTTAGGATGCAGTCAGCAAGTTGGGATACAATATTCGGAAACTTTCTCACCGGTTCTGAGGGATGATAGTTTTAGAACCCTGTTAGCTTTCGCCGCCCTCCAGAACTGGACGATAAATCATTATGATGTAGAGACTGCTTATCTTTATGGAAAATTGGAGAAAGTCATTTATATGAAGCAACCTCCAGGATTTGAACAACGAGGAAACGAACAAAGAGTGTGTAGGCTGAATAAGGCGATATATGGGTTGAAACAAAGTGGACGGATTTGGTTCGAAACTTTAACGAATTATCTCATTAAGATGAATTTCAAACATCTAGGTTCTGATAAGTGCATATTCACTTTTGAAACTCAAAATGGGAGGTTAATTTTGGCATTTTACGTTGATATGTTAATTATATCTTCTAATGAATGTGTTCTAAACGAAGCCATTAGTATAATTAAGAACCAGTTTAAATTAAAGAAAAGTAAAAAATTAAGTAATATATTGGGAATAGAAATAAGACAGGAAGAAAATTTCGTGAGCATGAATCAGACAAGATACATAGATACCATACTTGAACATTTTGGTATGAAGGATTCAAACCCATCACCTGTACCTCTTGACCCGAATCAAGATTTAGATAAATTTGATTCATCGGAAAAATGTGACCAGAAGAGATATCAAGAGCTTTTAAGAAGCTTAATGTATTTGGGAACAAAAACCAGGCCCGATATAGCTTTTCAATTATCAACATTATCAAGATATAGTAAAGATCCTAGGAAAATTCACATGGGAGCCCTAAAGCGAATCCTTAGATACTTGAAAGGTACTAAACATTTTAGTCTAAAATATAAGAAAGGCATTCCCGAACTGAGAGCGTACTCGGATGCTAATTGGAAGGAAAGATCAACAGCTCTCTCTGAGGTTAAATCTACCACAGGAGTATCATACCTACTTGGAAATAATCTTATTTCATGGGCTTCTAGATCACAGGAGAAAGTAAGCTTGTCTACTTGTGATAGTGAGATAAATGCTTTAACGGAATGTGTGAAGGAATGCGAGGAACTATTCAATATTCTCGGGCCAAGAAACTTTAAGGCCAAGATATTTTGTGACAATAGATCGGCCCTATTTTTAGCCCAGAATGGTCATGTGTCGAACAGATCGAACCATCTTGTGAAAAAGGTGGCATTCTTGCATGAATGCTTTATTGATGATATCTTTGAACTTCATCACGTTCGTTCTGATGAAAACCTTGCAGATTTTCTAACTAAGGGAATTGGAAGAATTAAACTAACCAGGATCTTGACCACTCTAGGCCTCCGATGAGGGTATCAAAACAACTTTAAAATGGGAGGCATTGTTAGCTTTTTTATAAGTTGTTTTTCATAGATTTATATTTTTATATTTTTGGCCGGATGACCGGACTACTTTGCATATATATATTTGGTTTTAAATGATGTAAATTAGTTAGTTATGAAAGTAAATTAAAAGTGTTAATTTCTTCGAGGTGTTGGTGTTTACTCTGCTCGATGGTAGAATAGGAAAGTCTTAGCTCCTAACACTAATTCTGTACATATTTAAAATATCTTTCTTTCTTTCTTTTCTTTCAAAATTTTGTTTATCTTTAAAGTGCAAGTGTCCCTAGGGGGACATAGCGCTATAAGTCGAAATAAAGAAATTAAAGAAAGCCATTATTTGCATAGAGTAACGCTAATTTTGTAAAGTTTTTTTAATTGCGTTGTGTGCACTTACAATAACTTAGTAATATAAATTTCTCTCTCAATACTCAATAATTTTGTAAAAAAAAAGTAATAGTCGGATAATAAGATATGTATTTCAAAAAAGTACGCAAGCAACTTTAAAAAAATGCAGAACGCTCATCGGTCGCTTAATTGGCCTGGTGTTGTTACTTCGCCTCGTATTTACTCCGCGCGAAAAAAAAATGTTCTTCAAATGAAAAAACAAATAGCTAAAAATACTAATAGAAATGTAGTCGAAAAATTTTTCGGTTTTATAAAAAGCGACATGCAAAATGTAGTACCAAATGGTTCAGTAGTTTTTGAGTTTATCGCGAAACAGACAACAGACATTGAGTTTTATATATAAGAAGAGAATTGTATTTAAAGTAGCTCCACCAATATTTATTTCTTTCAATAATATTTTTATTTTATGCGATATCTTTTTCTAGACACACACACACAATTTTTGATCCCTTATATGCCTTTTTAATTAAAGATTTTTTCATGGATTGCTCTATTTTCAAAACACGCAATCCTTTCATTCCTTATATCTATAAAAATGAAATCAAAAATCGATGTTTGTTATCGCGTTGCGCAAAATCTACAGAATCAATCATTATGAAATTTCGCATGTAGGTAGCCGAAGATTTCGTTTAACATATAGGCTATTCAAAAAAACAAAAAGGTTAATGTGCTTTTTTTAAATGTAAAACCAAAAAGCGTTAGTTCCAGCCTTTTACCGCTTGGCGGCGCACTGGTCGCGACGATAAATGAATTTGATAGGTTAATAATTTTACATGTATTTTGTTTACACGATGAATGTTTTTAAAAGGTAAGATTATATATATTTTTAACTATTTGGAAATAATATTAATCGATCGTTAACAAATTTATACGCCCCCGGAACCTGGGTTAATTAAAACTGTATTGTGAAATTTCGCACGTAGGTAGCTTAGGTTTTGGTTTAGCATTTAGGCTAAAGGTGCAAAAATTGCATTTCGAATCATTTTATTTTCCTTTTTAGAAGGTAAGGTTTTATTTAGTTATTTAGTAATATTTTCAAATTAATTTAATTGGAAATATTCTTATTCTTATATTTTTGTGACGAAACAAAAATTGCATCGCTTAATTTTAATTAGTGTAAATATAGTGTTAATATAACGATCTACATTTATAAAGCTAAAGTTTACTATTTGATTCTCATAAGGAATATTCATATTTTAAGACAAATTGAGATTTAGAACAGTGTATTCTATATTTTTTTCTTTCTTATATTTAGAGTAAGTGTAAATTTTATTGAAGTTGCAAAAATTATATTTATTGAAAAAAGTGTTTTTTCTATATAACTTGCTACATATATTTTACTATATGTTTGTTCCATGTAATATGCTTATGCTCTAATAGCATTTATATTGTAAGCAGCAGCTGTGCATTTTCAGTAAATGCTTTTTTTAAGGTTAGGGTCAATTTATTTTAATGCTGTCATTTGTTTAGGTAGGGTTTATATTTATCTGCTTTATAATATATATATATAACTGCTCATATATATATATATATATATATATATATATATATATATACTAGCCGACTGGAGCCGGCTTCGCCCGGGTATTGTTCAAGTGGGGTTTACTCATGAATGAATGGAGCCCCGAACTGTTTTTAAACTTATAGTAATGAATTTTCTTTCTGCACAATGGAGATAAACTGCAAATAGCAATATTAAAAATGCTGGTAAAAATAATCTGAAATATAAAATAAAATATGATTTTGGGGAGCTTGACTTTTGTAAATATATTTTGTTTATCATTATTGCTCTACTGTAGTTTCATCAATAAAGCTTCTTTACTTTATTTTTTTTTTATTTATTTATTTCATTTAATTCATTTGCATAACTCTATTCTAAAGAATTGTTATTTTTATAGTGTCAAAATTTCTGGTTCAATTTAAGTTTTTGTTAGCCTGCAACACACCTTATGATAGCTCATTAGATTTATCAGGATAACTTTACTGTTTTGAATTTTACACCATTAGTATTTTTATGACTCTGCAATATTGAACAGAAAGTTAATTCTGCATACTCATAATATATACACAATTGTATTATAGTTGTTTCTATACAATTTTTCATTCCTTAAATTTTTTCATTATATTAGTTTTCAGAATTTATAAAAATAATTGTTTGGGTTATGTACATTAAGAATTAAAAGAAATAATAAAAGGTCGAAGTTTTACAAAAAAAAATGGAACACCATTTCTCTCCCATTTAATTTAATAAACGCTTAATGTATGATTTTTAGAATTGCCTTATTTTTATGCATATTATTTTTTAAAATTTATGTTAGCAAGACATGGAATATTGTTAAGTTAATGTACTATTTGAAAAAAATTACCAACCCATGGAACGTTAGCTACAGTCTTTTACCGCTGGGGGCAGCAGTTAAAGCTAATAAATGATTTCGATTGGTGCATATTTTACATGATGTTTGTTTTTAGACTAAATTTATTCAAATCACGATAGCTTTTTTTTCATGCTTTTAAAAGTTAAGATTATATTTTTACGTGTCATAATACTTTTCAAATTAAAATCTTTGGAAATAATATTGCTTTTTTCCCATCCTGCAGGTCAACATTACACTGCAACATGCTATCATAACTCTGGCTTTTGGCATTGATATTTATGCATTATGAAAGTACTGTTTGCTGCCTTAAGCTCTGTAGAGATTATAATGTATCTACATGTCCATCATGTGTGGAAATCATACCATAGTAAAAAAAGAACGCATTTAGCTGGTAGCAAAATCTGTGCCCTTTGTGAAGTTAGCGTTCTATTTTTTTTTTTTTTTTAAAGATATTTCGATCGTTGGCCTTATTTTCACATGTTACTGACCCATAACGCTGATTCATATAGGGTTAATTAATAACTCATTTGACATTTTACTTTTATTTAAGGTCATGGAAATATATATATATAAATTTTTAGATAATAAAAAAATTGAGGTATATTTTGAAATATAGATTAGAATCACAAGGAAGCAAGACCAAATCCAAATAAATAAATTATGTGTAGTTTCAGTAACAGCATTGTTACCATCTTCAGACAAAAGTAATGAATACATTCAGTAATTTTGTCTTAATATGGTAACAATGCTGTTACTGAAACATCACACATAATTTGTTTATACTTTTATTTGGTCTTGCTTTTTTGGTATTTTTAAAATGGGCCTTGACTATTAGAAAATGATGCAAATTTCCTATTTATTTTATATACCATTTTAAAAAGTACATTCTTCTGTAAAAATAACCAATTTCCCACACTTTTCTAAAACTGCCAACAATATCCTAATAAAAATTCATCCAAGTCCGGGTATTTCAGTATTGCAGATATATTACATTTATAAAATTTGGTCAACTATTTAGAGATGTAATTGCCGGTTTAGGTGCCCTTAAAAATGTTTAATCTGGCTGTTTCTTCTTGAACAGCCTAGAGTGAAGTGAAGAAAGGGAAATTTTCAGGTTGCCAGGACCATTTTCCTAAATTACACTAATCATTAGATTTTTTTCATTTTTTAGATACCAAAGCCCAATTTGGTTACTTACACTCACTGGAGGGGTTGGACTTTTTCAAGAGTCAGGGGCCATTGGGGCAATTTTTTTTTTTTCATAACAAAGTGCCCAAAGCTGGATTCGATGATCTCGGGTTTTTCGAAATCAACAGTTTAGACCACTCCTCCAAAACAGCACTCTATTCGTTAGGTGTGTTGTGAAATTGATCTTATATTTCAGATTATTTTTACCAGCATTTTCAATATTGTTATTTGCAGTTTATCTTCATTGTGCTGAAAGAAAATTCATTACTCTAAGTTTTAAAATAGTTGGGGGCTCTATTCATTCATGAGTAAACCCCACTTGAACAGTACCCGGGCGAAGCCAGGTCCAGTCAGCTATATTAATATATATTTAAGGAAAATATCTTATTTAAAATTTAATAAATGTTTTCAAAAAATTATGTGTTTCAAAAATATATTCAAACGCATATAACAATATTTATATACGTTTATAAGTCTATATATAGGTGGATTGGATGTTTTCTAGAATCGTTTTAACAAATGTTCGTTAGGCCAACTTTTACTCGGGTAAATCTCGCTGAAATTTGAACAGGACAGAGAGTTAAATCTGTAAGAGTATTTTTGTCGCACTTTTAACCAAGAAAAAATTATGATTAACCAAGTACTGATGAGGGCCAACAGCCCGAAAAGCGTACGTGGTCAGAAATGATTATGACAATATTGCTGTATCATGCTTGATTGACATAAACAAAATTCTTTAGGTGGAATATTCACTAAAGCAGACCACGGGCGAAGCCAGATAATAATTTTTAGTAGGCAGGAACAAAATTCTACCAGCGAAACATTCACTCGAGCCGAAGACACACGAAGCCAAGTCATCTCTATATATAAAATAGTGTTTCTCGGCCTTTTGGCTAAGATCATGTAGTATATCTCTATATATTTTATTTATATATATATTTTTAAATATCTATTCAGTAGAGAGAGTAGTTATGTTTGCTCGAAAAATATATTTTATATCTATATATATATATAATTGAATGTCTGTGTGTCTATATGTTTGTACTCTAGAAATTCAAAAACCATACATCCAATCGCCGTGAAATTTTGGGATATTATTAGGTATATCCCCGGGAAGATTTTTGAAAAATAATTTCTTGAATACCTTGAATATCCTTAGAGTTATTTTCAGATTTGTAGATTTAACTCGCAAGCAGCGCCCCCAATGCGACGATGTTAACAAGTTTTTTTATCTATAAGTTTATTATCACTATGTTTATTATCTTTAAGATTATTTAGCAAAAGTAAGATTTTCTACCTATTAATTGCGCAAAAGTCAAAGTTAGTTTTATCATTTATCTACAACATATATATTGGGATAATAGATAAAATGATGATTTTGTAATGTAGAAAATTAGGAAAGACAAAATTCAGGATGACACGGCAAATATTGAATTAAAAATTAATCTATATTAATAAAATGCAAATTTCATAAGTGGTGTTCGCTAAATACTTTCGTTACAATGCATCAATTTCGACCAAATTTTCAACATTTATGTAAAACGAGATGGAGCAGGTTTTGCTTAACATCAAAATATTTTTCCTGACATTAACATGCGTAACTTCGGTGTTATCGATTAAATACAAAAAAAAAATCAACAGAGTTAATTTTATTTATATATAAATACAAAAAGAAAATACAACAGAGTTAATTTTTTTACATACTAGCTAATAATCTCAATCTAAAAAAATATTCAAAACAAGCAATTTTAAGATAACACCATATGTAAAACAGTCGGCCAAGAAAACAACAACGATATTACATCTTTCTCAGATATTCACACACAATCTTGATTAATAATTAAAACTAATCTTTAACATTGTTTATTATACTTCATAATATATAATATTCGTTAGGCAAACTTTCACTCGGATAAAACCCGGGCGAAGCCGGGTACACATCCGCTAGTATTGAATAAAATCAATATTAATTGGTTCCCTCGATAATTAGGAGTTAAAGGAATAGTATCTTGCCTTGGAATTGTATCATTTATTATTTATCAAAAGTAAGATTTTCTACCTATTAATTGAGTACAAGTCAATGTTAGTTTAATCATTTATCTACAACATTTATATTGGGATAATAGATAAAATGATGATTTTGTAATGTAGAAAATTAGGAAAGACAAAATTCAAGATGACACGGCAATTTATTTGAGACAAGAATAACGATACAATTCCAAGGCAAGATACTATTCCTTTAACTTCCAATTACCGAGGGAACCAATTAATATTGATTCTATTCAACTTATCGAGTATTTTTCAAGGGACCGGGAAAAAATGTTCACTTTATCGAGGGATTCAAATTTACGAGTTTCAAATTATCAAAATATTTCTATTATTTTTTTTATAAGTTTATTATCTTAAAGATTATTTATCAAAAGTAAGATTTTCTACCTATTAATTGCGCACAAGTCAAAGTTAGTTTTATCATTTATCTACAACATATATATTGGGATAATAGATAAAATGATGATTTTGTAATGTAGAAAATTAGGAAAGACAAAATTCAGGATGACACGGCAAATATTGAATTAAAAATTAATCTATATTAATAAAATGCAAATTTCATAAGTGGTGTTCGCTAAAAACTTTCGTTACAATGCATCAATTTCGACCAAATTTTCAACATTTATGTAAAACGAGATGGAGCCGGTTTTGCTTAACATCAAAATATTTTTCCTGACATTAACATGCGTAACGAGAGAGAAAATATCTTTATTTTACGGGGCTGCTAACCAAAATGAATGATTTTTGAGCCCCGATGGACGCATAAAGCGGAATATATACAAAGCATAGTTGGGGGGCCTGGGGATGGGTGGCCAGGGATCATCGCAAGGGATCCTAGGATCTGGCAGTGGAGGTGTCATCGCAGGGGGGAGGAAGCTGGAGAGGTCAAGGAAACAGCGCCTTGATGGGTGAGAAGCCTGGATGGAGGCCAGTTGAGGAGGCAGGAGGTCCTGGAAGCCTAGAACTTGAGGGCTCTAAGCTTCAAGATGGGGCAGCTTGAGGCTCTCGCCTCGTGCTTGTCTGGGAGGCCCTTGGCACAGCAGTTGGCGCACTTGGAAGTGTGCCAGTCGGCAACTGAGGGGCAGGCACGGCCTTCATGGCCGCTTTCACCGCAGTGGAAGCACGTGGGAGCTCTGGTGCATTGGGCAGAGTTGTGGCCGAAGCCACAACAGCGGAAGCAGACTCGTGCGCGGATGGACTCCTCGAAGTTGAGAATCACACCATCCACCACGATCCTTCCACGATTTCCCAGAGCTCTGAAGGTCGTGAGGTCCACCTCGATGAAGGCGGTGCAGGTCCCGTTTCTGGGTGCAGAGCGATGCGCCACGCGCACCACCTTGTCCCCAGGGAGTTGGCTGACAGCAGGGGTTTCCAGCAGCGTCTCTTCAATGGTGGAGTTGGATGTTTCCTCATCCACTTTGAAGAGGCAGATGCGAGGCAGGATCACCTTCTGTTGGCGGACCTTCATGCCATCCAGCTTGTTGGCCAGGGAGGTGGTAACAGCTGGGATGGTATCGGGGTTGCTGGAGTGGAGGACAAGCTTCCCTTTGGTTCGCAGGGAGGCCCAAACGCCTTGGGGTAGAGTGTGGGCAGCGCGGACAGCTTTAAGCATTGCTCTTGGGTCAGCCTGTGGGTCATCAGAGATGACCACTGTGTGGGCCGCCGATTTTTCCCCATGGAGGACCACTTGGGCGGCCGCAGGCTTGGGGACTCGGGAGGGCGCAGGTTTTGCGGGACCATTGAGGTTGGTCCTCTTTGCGGGCGGGTAGGGAGCTTCAGGCTGCTTCCTTTTGGTTGGAGCGGGAGTGGCGGGCTTGGTGGGGTCAGTCTGAGTGCTGGTTTCCTTGCAGGAGGGAGAAGGGCTGGTTTGAGTGCTGTGGCAGGCTGTCTGTGGCTTGATTTCGTCCAGTTCCTTAAAGGACGCGAGGGTGCCAGAGAGGTTCTCTACCTCGGCAATGAGGGCCTTGATCTGCTCAGACCGTAAGTTGATGAATTCCATTAGGCTTTGGAACAGGTAAAATCGGGAGGTAGGGTAAGTATTCTGTATTTTCTGCTCGAAGTTCTGCTTCACCTCTTCGTTCTCCATCTCCAGTTGGGCGAGGGTTACGAGGGGCTTCTCGGCATTCTTCTTCTTCTTCCTAGGAGCCATGGCAGGAGCAAATTGTTGTGACCAACGATCTAACGTAACATGCGTAACTTCGGTGTTATCGATTAAATACAAAAAAAAATCAACAGAGTTAATTTTATTTATATATAAATACAAAAAGAAAATTCAACAGAGTTAATTTTTTTACATACTAGCTAATAATCTCAATCTAAAAAAATATTCAAAACAAGCAATTTTAAGATAACACCATATGTAAAACAGTCGGCCAAGAAAACAACAACGATATTACATCTTTCTCACATATTCACACACAATCTTGATTAATAATTAAAACTAATCTTTAACATTGTTTATTATACTTCATAATATATAATATTCGTTAGGCAAACTTTCACTCGGATAAAACCCGGGCGAAGCCGGGTACACATCCGCTAGTATTGAATAAAATCAATATTAATTGGTTCCCTCGATAATTAGAAGTTAAAGGAATAGTATCTTGCCTTGGAATAGTATCATTTATTATTAATCAAAAGTAAGATTTTCTACCTATTAATTGAGTACAAGTCAATGTTAGTTTAATCATTTATCTACAACATTTATATTGGGAGAATATATAAAATGATGATTTTGTAATGTAGAAAATTAGGAAAGACAAAATTCAAGATGACACGGCAATTTATTTGAGACAAGAATAACGATACAATTCCAAGGCAAGATACTATTCCTTTAACTTCCAATTACCGAGGGAACCAATTAATATTGATTCTATTCAACTTATCGAGTATTTTTCAAGGGACCGGGAAAAAATGTTCACTTTATCGAGGGATTCAAATTTACGAGTTTCAAATTATCAAAATATTTCTATTATTTTTTTTATAAGTTTATTATCTTAAAGATTATTTATCAAAAGTAAGAGTTTCTACCTATTAATTGCGCACAAGTCAAAGTTAGTTTTATCATTTATCTACAATATATATATTGTGAGAATAGATAAAATGATGATTTTGTAATGTAGAAAATTAGGAAAGACAAAATTCAGGATGACACGGCAATTTATTTGAGACAAAATAAGGATACAATTCCAAGGCAATATACTATTCCTTTAACTTCCAATTACCGAGGGAACCAAAATTAATATTGATTTTATTCAACTTATCGAGTATTTTTCAAGGGAACGGGAAAAAATGTTCATTTATCGAGAGATTCAAATTTACGAGTTTCAAATTATTTAAATATATCTATTATTTTTTATAAGTTTATAGAGAATTGTTTTAACAAATGTTCGTTAGACAAACCTTTACTCGGGTAAAACCCGGGCGAAGCCGGTACATCCACTAGTCTATATATATATAAAATTGAATGTCTGTCTGTCTCTTTACTCTATAGATTCAAAAACCGTACATCCAATCGCCGTGAAATTTTGGGATATTATTAGGTATATCCCCGGAAAGGTTTTCGAAAAATAATTTCTTCAATATCTTTAATATCCTTAGTTATTTACAGATTTGTAGCTTTAACTCGCAAGCAGCGCCACCTTGCGACGGAGAAAAGCTTAGGTCTGCCCCACCCCCAGTCGAGAGAATGGAATCGTCCGGTCGCCGGCCGGATGGACAGTCCAAGTTCCCACCGACCAATCAGAGGGATCGAGAGGTCCTGGCGCGCGGGGGCAGAGTTGGTGACACAGCTGTGCCAAGTAGACAAGAAAAAAGCCTCGCCGGTGACCGCCGGGAACTTCGTCCATCTTCCATAAACGACCATGATTTTATACAACTTATCGAGTATTTTTCAAGGAACCGGGAAAAAATGTTCACTAGATAAAACGATGATTTTGTAATGTAGTAAATTAGGAAAGACAAAATTCAGGATGACACGGCACACAGGGACCGGGAAAAATGAGCACTTTATCGAGAGATTCAAATTTACGAGTTTCAAAATATCAAAATATATATTTTTTTATATAAGTTTATAGAGAATTGTTTTAACAAATGTTCAAGGGACCGGGAAAAAATGTTCACTTTATCGAGAGATTCAAATTTACGAGTTTCAAATTATCAAAATATATCTATTTTTTTATAAGTTTATAGAGAATTGTTTTAACAAATGTTCGTTAGACAAACCTTTACTCGGGTAAAACCTCGGGAGAATCCGGGTACATCCGCTAGTATTTATATAAATATATATATATATATCAACATATATAGTCACGACCGTCTTTCCACCGTCAACAATTCCTCATGTCACGGATGCGCGCGCATCATCATTATGATCATTATCATTATCTAATGATAATAATAATTATTATTATTATTATATTATTATTATTATTATTAATATATAGTCACGACCGTCTTTCCTCAATTCCTCATCGCTGTCACGGATGCGCGCGCATCATCATTATGACCATTATCTTCTATTGAAGCTTCTATCTTTATAATTATGTATATTTACAAAAAGTCAATTCGCTCGCGCCTCTAGCGGTGAAAATGAGGGGTAATACCAGCTGACCTAATGTACATGTAATGTTTGGAGCGGGACGTTTCACATCAACATATATAGTCACGACCGTCTTTCCACCGTCAATTCCTCATGTCACGGATGCGCGCGCATCATCATTATGATCATTATCATTATCTAATGATAATAATAATAATTATTATTATTATTATATTATTATTATTATTTTATTATTTTATTATTAATATATATAGTCACGACCGTCTTTCCTTAATTCCTCAATTCCTCATGTCACGGATGCGCGCGCATCATCATTATGATCATTATCTTCTATAGAAGCTTCTATCTTTATATTTATGTATATTTAAAAAAGTCAATTCGCTCGCGCCTCTAGCGGTGAAAATGAGGGGTAATACCAGCTGACCTAATGTACATGTAAAGTTTGGAGCGTGACGTTTCACAAGAGTGAAAATTTATAATTGTAACAAATGGTATTGGAATAAAACCATTCAATCTGGTAAAACACGGGCGTTGCCCGGGCCATTCGTCTAGTATATATATATAAATATATATATATATAAATGTCTGTCCTTTATGCCTGAGCAAACCACTCATTGGAACGCCATGAAAGTTTGAGAAGTTATTTAGTATAGTACTGGGAAGGTTTCTAGCAAATAAATTTTTTGAAATAACTTTTTGCCTAAAAATTATCAAGATAAATATTATAATTTATCTGTTATAATTCAACAATCTGCTCTAAATATTATCATGATGATACGATGATTTTGTAATGTAGAAAATTAGGAAAGACAAAATTCAGGATGACACGGCAATTTATTTGAGAACAAGAATAATGATACAATTCCAAGGCAAGATACTATTGCTTTAACTTCAAATTACCGAGGGAACCAATTAATATTGATTTTATTCAACTTATCGAGTATTTTTAAAGGGACTGGGAAAAAATTTTCACTTTATCGAGAGATTCGTTAGACAAAC
The DNA here is from genome assembly GCA_030710605.1 of Cordylochernes scorpioides. NCBI lineage: Eukaryota > Metazoa > Arthropoda > Arachnida > Pseudoscorpiones > Chernetidae > Cordylochernes > Cordylochernes scorpioides. Next base: position 68,409,256 of record CP092865.1, read on the forward strand.
CTTTACTCGGGTAAAACCCGGGCGAAGCCGGGTACATCCATACAAAAATAATGATACAATTCCAAGGCAAGATACTATTCCTTTAACTTCCAATTACCGAGGGAACCAATTAATATTGATTTTATTCAATTTATCGAGTATTTTTCAAGGGACCGGGAAAATGTTCACTTTATCGAGTGATTCGTTAGACAAAACGTTAATCGGATAAAACCCCGGGCGAAGCCGGGTACGTCCGCTAGTATTATATAAATATATACAGTAAACTCTCCTATAACGCGATTAATGTGTTCCGTGTTGTATGAAATCCCCTTATTGGAATTCGCGTTGTACGAAATAAAACTTGTATAACGCGAATGTTGTTAGGGTAAATTGTTAGTGACAAATATCATGTAGAAATGAATTGTATAAAATGATGTATATAGGAAAAATAATTATATACTAAAACAAAACTAAATGTTATATCCCTATATATAGTCACGACCGTCTTTCCTCATCGGCCTCTGTCACGCATGCGCGCGCACAGGGAGGTCACGTGCTCGCCAGCAGCCAATAAAAATTAAAAAAAAAAAACTCCCTCGAGCTGGATTTGAACCAGCGACCTAAGGATCGCCGTTGTAACATCTACATTCCTCCGCTCTGCCAACTGAGCTATCGAAAGATACAAACTGTATGAATAAGTTTACCTTATAAAGTCAACTAATCCTATTTCTACACAAAATGTACTCATACATATATTATACTAGCCGAATGACCCGGGCAACACCCGGGGTTTACCCGATTAAATGCTTTTATTCAAATACTATTCGTTACAATTATGAATTCGCGCCGTGGATGTCATTCTTGTATAATATATAAATTTGTAATATTTAAAAATTGTAAAAAAAAAAAAATGCATCGGCCGGGAATCGAACCCGGGGCGCCCGCGTGGCAGGCGAGCATTCTACCATTGAACCAAAAGCAAACGGTGACAGAATTAAGAACGCATGACGATGATAACTGTATATTATCCGTGACAGAGGCGGCCGATGAGGAAAGACGGTCGTGACTATATATAGTTATAATCCAAACTGTACTTTATCATGGATGTGGTCTTATTACCTTGTGTTTATAATCTACAACGCCCGGGGTTTACCCGATTAAATGCTTTTATTCAAATACTTTTCGTTACAATTATAAATTGGCGCCGTGGATGTCCTTCTTGTATAATATATAAATGAGTTTTAAAAATTGTAAAAAAAAAAAAATGCTTCGGCCGGGAATCGAACCCGGGGCGCCCGCGTGGCAGGCGAGCATTCTACCACTGAACCAAAAGCAAACGGTGACAGAATTAAAAACGCATGACGATGATAACTGTATATTATCCGTGACAGAGGCCACGACAGACGGTCGTGACTATATATATTAATCTACTTATATAATTGCCTTATTCTGTCTGTGTGAAGTTCACGGATAGATTTTGGTCATCAACATGCGCAACATCATTATGATCATTATCATTATCTAATGATAATAATAATTATTATTATTATTATTATACTTATCTACTTATATAATTGCCTTATTCTGTCTGTGTGAAGTTCACGGATAGATTTTGGTCAGAATGGATAAAATAAAAAAAGTGTCAAGGGATGGGAATCGAACCCACGACCTTCCGCTTACCGGGCAGATGCCATGACCACTAGGCTACCCTGGACATATTTTTCCGTTCATAAATTTAATTTAGTAGGTGAAATGCAAAAAAAAAATCGACATGATGAAATCTTTATGAAAATTCACATTTTTATTTTTATATTTTCAAGACACACACAATTTGGGGCGGGACGTTTCACAAGAGAGACATCCACGGCGCCAATTTATAATTGTAACGAATAGTATTTTAATTAAAACATTTTTAAAACACACAGTTTGGAACGGGACGTTTCACAAGAGTGACATCCATGGCGCCAATTTATAATTGTAACGAATAGTATTTGAATTAAAACCTTTTTAAAATATATACGCACTCGGGTAAAACCAGGGCGTTACCCGGGCCATTCGTCTAGTTATATTATATATACAGGGTGTACCAGGTAAATTGGGACTAACTTTGACAGTCCATAAAACAAAAACTACTTGAGATTAAAAACTTGTTTTTTTTTTCATTACGTAGCCATATTCATGTAAAATGCAACAGTACATGTGTGCGCAGTGTAGTAATGAAGAGTAACCGAGAATTTGAAAATCGAGCTGCCATCATCGTTGCTCTGCGCGCCGGAAGGAGCCCCAAAGAGATAGTGGATTTTCTTAAGTTGCCCAAAACCACTATTTATCGTGTCAAGAAGCAGTTTGATGAGGCCGACAGTAACAAAGAGGGGATAGCTACAAGGAAAAAGCACTCGCGTCGATCGGACAGGGTAAGAGGCGAAGAATTTGTCAAAAATGTCAAGGAGAAGATTGATGGAAACCCTGGGAAGAGCATGAGGGCCATAGCCAAGGAAATGGACGTTGGCTCTATGACAATTGTCAGAACTATCCATGAGGACCTTGGTCTCAAGTCTTATGCCCTTCGGAAAGGTCAGTTGCTGACTGAGAATATGAAGAATAACAGAAAAGGAAAGGCTGCTGCCCTCCTCAACAACCTGAAACACGACTCTTTTGGCATGCTAAGGTTCTTCTCTGACGAAAAGAACTTTGACGTGGACCAAAAGGTAAATCCCAGGAATGATCGCTGGATCTGTAAAGACCCCTCAGAGATACCTGTCGTGATGCACACGAAATTTCCTGCCTCCGTAATGGTCCTTGGCGTTATCAGCAGTGAAGGTGATGTCATGCCTCCCCATTTCTTTGAGAAGGGCCTTAGGATGAACGCTGACACCTACATCAATGTTCTGGAGACCGTTGTGAAGCTTTGGATGGACATGGTGGCCGCAAGAAGGAAGTATGTCTTCCAACAGGACTCAGCTCCAGCCCATAAGGCAAAAAAGACACAATCGTGGCTGACACTTAACGTCCCTAGTCACTGGGGTCCTGATATTTGGCCCCCTAATTCTCCAGATTGCAATCCCCTCGACTACTATGTATGGGGCGTTGTTGAGAGAGATGTCAACAAAGCTCCTCATACCACCATCCAGTCTGTCAAGAAAGCAGTTCACACGGTGATGACCCAAATGGACAAGGTCATCGTCGCCAAGGCCTGTGCTTCATTCCGCACTCGCCTCGAGACTGTTGTAGCTAATAATGGAAACTACATTGAATAAATAAAAACTATATCCTTTTATCTACTACTGTGTCAAATTTCATTCGGATATTTTAATTTTTACTTGCAAAAATATTCAGTTAAAATACCATTGTTGAAATTCCCAATTTACCTGGTACACCCTGTATATAGTCATATAGTCACGACCGTCTTTCCACCGTCAATCAATTCCTCATGTCACGGATGCGCGCGCATCATCATTATGATCATTATCATTATCTAATGATAATAATAATAATTATTATTATTATTATAGTCATCAACATATATAGTCACGACCGTCTTTCCACCGTCAATCAATTCCTCATGTCACGGATGCGCGCGCATCTTCATTATGATCATTATCATTATCTAATGATAATAATAATTATTATTATTATTATATTATTATTATTATTATTATCAACATATATAGTCACGACCGTCTTTCCACCGTCAATCAATTCCTCAATTCCTCATGTCACGGATGCGCGCGCATCACCATTATGATCATTATCATTATCTAATGATAATAATAATTATTATTATTATTATTATAGTCAATATGAACATATATAGTCACGACCGTCTTTCCACCGTCAATCAATTCCTCAATTCCTCATGTCACGGATGCGCGCGCATCATCATTATGATCATTATCATTAACTAATGATAATAATAATTATTATTATTATTATATTATTATTATTTTATTATCAACATATATAGTCACGACCGTCTTTCCACCGTCAATCAATTCCTCAATTCCTCATGTCACAGATGCGCGCGCATCATCATTAGTATAATATAAAAAGCCAACAATGAAGAATTAATGTAAGATAAAAAGCCAACAATGAAGAATAAATATGATATAAAAAGCCAACAATGAAGAATGAATGTAAGATAAAAAGCCAACAATAAAGAGTAAATGTAATATAAAAAGCCAACAATGAAGAATGAATGTAAGATAAAAAGCCAACAATGAAGAGTAAATGTAATACAAAAAGCCAACAATGAAGAATAAATGTAAGATAAAAAGCCAACAATGAAGAGTAAATATAATATAAAAAGCCAACAATGAAGAGTGAATGTAAGATAAAAAGCCAACAATGAAGAGTAAATGTAATATAAAAAGCCAACAATGAAGAATGAATGTAAGATAAAAAGCCAACAATGAAGAGTGAATGTAATATAAAAAGCCAACAATGAAGAATGAATGTAAGATATAAAGCCAACAATGAAGAGTGAATGTAAGATAAAAAGCCAACAATGAAGAGTAAATATAATATAAAAAGCCAACAATGAAGAGTGAATGTAAGATAAAAAGCCAACAAGGAAGAGTAAATGTAATATAAAAAGCCAACAGAGTGATGTAAGATAAAACCCAACAATGAAGAGTGAATGTAAGATAAAAAGCCAACAATGAAGAGTGAATGTAATATAAAAGCCAACAGAGTGAATGTAAGATAAAAAGCCAACAATGAAGAGTAAATATAAAATAAAAAGCCAACAATGAAGAGTAAATCTCTATATATATAAAAATGAATGTTTGTCTGTTTGTATGTTTGTTTGTATGCCCGGTATACAAATTCGCAGTAGTTCACTAATTCAAACCAAAATTTCCATACATAGGTAAAAAATACGGGAAAAACGATAGGCTATTTAAAAATATATATAAATCAATTATTAAAACTATATATTTTTAGTCAGAAAATGATGATGACGATATTGCTGTATCATGTTTGATTATCAGATACAAAATTATATCGGGAAAAATTCCAAAAAGCAGAGACCACGGGTGAAACCAGTTCATTATTTTGTACGCAGGAACAAAATTCTAACAGAAAAACATTCATTCGAGCAGAAAACAAAAGCCAGATCATCTTTTTATAAAAATATCGCTTTTCAGACACAAAGTTTGCAGCGGGACGTTTCACAAGTGTGACATCCACGGCGCCAATTTATAATTGTAACGAATAGTATTTGAATAAAAACATTTAATCTGGTAAAACCCGGGCGTTGCCCGGGTCATTCGTCATTAATATATAGTCACGACCGTCTTTCCTCAATTCCTCATCGCTGTCACGGATGCGCGCGCATCATCATTATGATCATTATCTTCTATAGAAGCTTCTATCTTTATAATTATGTATATTTACAAAAAGTCAATTCGCTCGCGCCTCTAGCGGTGAAAATGAGGGGTAATACCAGCTGACCTAATGTACATGCAAAGTTTGGAGCGGGACGTTTCACAAGAGTGACATCCACGGCTCCAATTTATAATTGTAACAAATAGTATTTGAATAAAAACATTCAATCGGGTAAAACACGGGCGTTGCCCGGGTCATTCGTCTAGTCAACATATATAGTCCCGACCGTCTTTCCTCAATTCCTCAATTCCTCATTCCTCATGTCACGGATGCGCGCGCATCATCATTATGATCATTATCATTAACTAATGATAATAATAATTATTATTATTATATTATTATTATTATTATTATTATATTATTTTATTATTAATATATAGTCACGACCGTCTTTCCTCAATTCCTCATCGCTGTCACGGATGCGCGCGCATCATCATTATGATCATTATCTTCTATAGAAGCTTCTATCTTTATAATTATGTATATTTACAAAAAGTCAATTCGCTCGCGCCTCTAGCAGTGAAAATGAGGGGTAATACCAGCTGACCTAATGTACATGTAAAGTTTGGAGCGGGACGTTTCACAAGAGTGACATCCACGGCTCCAATTTATAATTGTAACAAATAGTATTTTAATAAAAACATTCAATCGGGTAAAACACGGGCGCTGCCCGGGTCATTCGGCTTTAATATATAGTCACGACCGTCTTTCCTCAATTCCTCATCGCTGTCACGGATGCGCACGCATCATCATTATGATCATTATCTTCTATAGAAGCTTCTATCTTTATAATTATGTATATTTACAAAAAGTCAATTCGCTCGCGCCTCTAGCGGTGAAAATGAGGGGTAATACCAGCTGACCTAATGAACATGTAAAGTTTGGAGCGGGACGTTTCACAAGAGTGACATCCACGGCTCCAATTTATAATTGTAACAAATAGTATTTGAATAAAAACATTCAATCGGGTAAAACACGGGCGTTGCCCGGGCCATTCGTCTAGTATATATATAGTCACGACCGTCTTTCCTCTTCGGCCTCTGTCACGGATGCGCGCGCACAGGGAGGTCACGTGCTCGCCGGCTCCCTCGAGCCGGATTTGAACCAGCGACCTAAGGATCACTGTTGTAACATATACAGTCGGGTAAAACACGGGCGTTGCCCGGGTCATTCGGCTAGTATATATATAGTCACGACCGTCTTTCCTCATCGGCCTCTGTCACGGATGCGCGCGCACAGGGAGGTCACGTGCTCGCCGGCTCCCTCGAGCCGGATTTGAACCAGCGACCTAAGGATCACCGTTGTAACATCTACAGTCGGGTAAAACACGGGCGTTGCCCGGGTCAGTCGGCTAGTTATTTTATATGCAAATGTATATTTAAAAAAAAAACAAATTAAGGTTTATTCATAATACAAGGTATGTCCCATAAGTTTCCGGACTGGGTCCATAAAAAAATAAATAAATGAAAAATGTAAATGAATTTGACTGTTTATTATAGAAAAAATATCTGGCTACACGGTGGTACCAATATCGAGGCGGTACGTGCACGCGCCCCAAAGTTATTCTAATTTATTTAAAGGTTACACATAGCGCTGCGGCGATTTTACGATGGAACAAAAATTGAAGCAGAGGATTTGCATAGAATTTCGTGTGAAATTTCAAATATCAGCAACCGAAACTTTTTAAATGCTTAATAAAGCATTCCCCAAAGAGAACAATTGTTTTTGAATGGCATTCTAGATTTAAAGCTGGCAGAATTTCCATTGAAGATGATCTTCGTCAAGGACGCCCAAAAATTTCAAAGGACTGATAAAAATGTGCAAAAAATCACCGATTTGATAAAAGAAAATCCTCGAACCTCTTTTCTGGAGCTAGAACAAGACACAGGCATCTCTAAAACAACGATTGGAAGGATCGTAACCAAATCAAAAAGACTCCTGCAAAATTCATCCCAAGATTCCTCACTAATGAGCAAAAACTGTGTCGGCTTGCAACCTGTGAGGACATGTTGGAAATGACAAGAACGGATCCGGAATGGAAAGACAAGATAATCACAGGCTACGAGACATGGGTCTATGGCTATGATCCTGAAACCAAGCATCAATCTGCCGAGTGGAGATGTCAGGGTGAGCTTAGACCCAAAATATCCAGATTATTGAAATCCAGAAACAAGGTGTTGCTGGTCGCTTTTATGGATAAAAAGGGCATTTTTCATCACGAGTATCTTCCTGCAGGCCAAACAGTTATCAAGGATATGTATTTGGGCATTCTTCGCCGTCTAAGGGAAGCGATTCGAAAAAAAAGGCCAGAAAAATGGACTAATGGTGGCTGGATCCTACACCATGACAATGCTCGCCCTCACACAGCGCACTTGATGACTAGCTTTTTGGCGAAAAACGGGACACAAATCCTACTTCAACCACCCTATTTCCCAGACATCGCACCAAATGACTTTTTCCTGTTCCCCAAACTTAAAGCAGTTCTAAAAGGAAGACATTTTGACACCAGGGATGACATAATAGAAAAATCGCCGTTAGCATTGAAGAGCATTCCAAAAGAGGCTTATAAAAACTGTTTCGACAATTGGGAGAAACGATGGCGCTGGTGCGTTGAAGCAAGGGGGGATTACTTTGAAAAGTTTTAATAAAAAAAATTTAAAAAAATCTTACCTTTTTTTTTTTATGGACCCAGTCCGGGAACTTATGGGACATACCTTGTATAACATTTAGTTTTGTCTTAGTATATAATTATTATTCCTATATACATCATTTTATACAATACATTTTTACATGATACAGTATATCCCCTTTTCAATTTTTCTTTTTTTTTTCCAACTCATTCATCATGCCTGGGGAGCAAGTTTCGTAATTTTTTATATTTGCAAAATATTTACATATAAATTCTAATTAAATACCTTATATGCATTAAAAATATTATTTTAAGCTTTAAATCTCAATTTAACACTATTTAAAAAATTTTACTTACAGAAACACATGTGCAATTAAATTGACAAAGTATACAACAATACTTCGTTCAAAAACAAAAAAATTGAAAAACGCGTGTGCATAAAAATATGGAAATTTCCGCATTTTATTTTATAACGCGTTATACGAAAATTCGCGTTGTATAAATAAATTTGTCGCAATTTTTTTATCGCGTTGTACGAAATCGCGTTGTAAAAACTCGCGTTATAGGAGAGTCTACTGTAATGTAACGAATATTATTATCATTATTATCATAATATTCTGTGTGTTCTGGATAATTATTATCAATAATATTCGTTAGGCAAACTTTCACTCGGATAAAACCCGGGCGAAGCCGGGTACATAACCGCTAGTATATATATACAAATAATAAAACATTGGATATCTCTAGAGAAAAGCATTGTTTGCAAAATAATGAGAACAGATTATAAATTATAATATACAACAACAACAACAAAAGCCTTTATTGAGGACCTCTCGTCCTATAAAGGATTCGCCAATTTACAGAGTAATTGAAGAGAAGAGAACTAAGAATACAGAAAGAAACCTATATGTAGTAGGTATAGTATAGTATTTTCTACACTGTGACTATATACAACAGCAACAACAAGTCTTTTAGTGGAATCAAAGTCCCATACAGGATTCGTCATTCTAATCCTGACAAAGATTATTTACATAAAATTATTTACATCAATTAGATTATGTATATAACTTTCTTTTCTCTTCAGCCGTCTTCCAAAATTTGAACAACGCAAACGCTCCAGCTCTGTTTCTCACCACTTCATTCAACAGGAGCTCCAAAGAGAGTCCCTCAAGGTCTATTTCACTGAGGAGCACTTCTCGTTCGTCTTTCAGCCCCATATATGAGAGTATATGGTGATGTAGCTCCGGCTCCATTCTTGTCCCGCAAATCTCGCATGTCCATCCGTCTATTTTAAATATTCTGGGGCGATAATCAGTAAAGAGCACCGAGAGGATAAATAAAACCTGCCCAAACGCTACCCACATGATTGAAAGTGTAAATTTATTTTGACTTTTAAATTAATATATTCCGAAATATACGAGGTGTGTTCAAAAAGTATCGCGACTTTTGAATTTTCGCGGGTTACGTATATTCGAATTTCGATCTTTTTGTGGCTTTATGTTGGCACTCATGTCTCTCACTTATGCCGACAAGCTCGGCCATTTTGAATGTTCACTTAATTGTTGACAGCTGCTTTGCTTGCAGGTGTTTTGAATCGTCTTCGATTTTTACCTATTAAAAAAATGGATCAAAGAACCTGTATCAAATTTTGTGTGAAAAACGAAATTAAGTGCGCTAATGCATTCCGAATGTTGACTGTGGCATACGGATAAGCTACCTTGGACCGAAGCAACGTTTATCGGTGGTACAAAATGTTCTCAGAAGGCCGAGAATATGTGAACGACGAAAAGCGTGCCGGACGCCCAGGCACTTCAACAACAGACGAAAAAATTTATGAAGTGGAGAAAATGATATTGGCCAATCGTCGAATCACCGTTAGAGAAGTTGCTGAGGACCTAAACATATCGATTGGCTCGTGCCATTCGATTTTTATCAATGATTTGGGCATGAGACGGGTCGCCGCGAAATTCGTACCAAAATTGCTCAATTGCGACCAAAAACAGCATCGCATGAACATTGCTAATGAGATGTTGGACTCTGTCCGCGACGACCCAAATTTGCTCCAGAGGGTCATAACTGGGGAGGAAGCGTGGGTTTATGGTTATGACGTGGAAATCAAAGCTCAATCATCTCAATGGAAGTTGCCGCACGAACCAAGACCGAAAAAAGCGCGCCAAGTTCGGTCGAATGTGAAAGTTTTTTCTGACAGTTTTCTTCGATTGCAGGGGCGTGGTGCATCATGAGTTCTTGCCACAGGGTAGAATGGTCAATAAGTAATATTACCTGCAAGTTATGCGCAATTTGCGCGAAGCAATCCGCCAGAAACGCCCGGATTTGTGGAAGAACAAAAATTGGCTTTTGCACCACGATTACGCCCCTGCTCACACATCGTTTTTTGTGCGCGACTTTTTGGCCAAAAACAACACACTAATTATGCCGCAGCCACCGTATTCCCCAGATCTGGCCCCCTGTGACTTTTTCTTGTTCCCTAAACTGAAGAGGCCCATGAAAGGACGACGTTACGCTACGCTTGACGAGATAAAGACGGCATCGAAGGAGGAGCTGAAAAAGATTTTAAAAAATGATTTTTTGAAGTGCTTCGAAGATTGAAAAAACCGTTGGCACAAGTGTATAATATCTCATGGGGATTACTTTGAAGGGGACAAAATAGGTATTCATGAATAAATAAATATTTTTTGAAAAAACACAAAAGTCGCGATACTTTTTGAACACACCTCGTATGCTGGGATCTTATCTAGAAGAGTTGTCATGTATATTATAACTGAACTAATCATCCAAATGAATACGAACTTTTGAGCTCAGAAAGAAAAACAGTGGTGATCCCACATAGTTAAAATACCTTAATACATCTGAATAAAAATCAAATCACTATTTATTGGTTCGAATAAATATTGTTGAGAGATTTTTTTCAAAATATTCAATTTTTTTTGTGACTCATTAAAAAATAATATCAAATTTAAAACAATAAGATTTTAAGGTCAAGATCGAGCGCTACATCAGATATATAACAGGTCTATGTAATGAAGACGTTAGCCATACTTGTTCAGAAAAGTTTCAAGTTCTCTCTTTGAAATATTCTCCTATATAGAAGACGATCCCATTCATATCAGTGTCACCTAAAATTGTTCACTTAAAAGGCTTCTATAGATAATTTATATGTGGCATTGAATAATTTCACCTATTTCAATAAATAGAATAGATAAAACCTTTTTTTCATAAATGGATGATCAAATTAAGGTGAATTATTATAGAGGAATTAGATATATCAGACTATTATCTGGATATCTAGAGGCAATAGAAGTCTAGAGAATTACTTGATAACTTCTGAATGCATGTTACAAGTATGTGAAGTATGAGAAATATTGAGTTACGATTTGGATTATAGCCGAGAATCACAAGGTAACAAGGCCAAATAAAAAAAAAAAAAACTTCAGGTGTCTTCAGGCAAAATCATTCAAAGATATAAATTAATTCATATAAAAAATGTCTCATTTATCTGCGTATTATATGGGAAATACTTGTATTTCGCGCTTCAATAAAAACAGGTGTATCTGCAAGAAATTCTCAATGGAATAATGGAATAAAGAATTCAACAAACAATGCCTTTTGTTAAAAGTGCTCAGTTATTTTCCAGGTGCAAGGAAACGTTGGAAACATCTTAGGTATTTTATTTTCAAGCAAATTTCCTGGTACGCGCCTGAACGTCTAATCCTTTGTTGGAAGATTCTCAACCAAAAACATGATATTCATTCTTGTTGAAGATATTAATCTGCGATTTTAAATGTTTCTTTTTGACCAGTACTTTTGTTTTGTTTTTGCTTTTCCTAAAATGTTTTTTTTTTTTCTTCTTCTTCATCATTATTTGTTCTATATGCGAATCTTTGTTATTTGAGACTTGAATAAACAAATTCAAGTTTATTATATTTTTGTGTACTTTTAAAGTTAAAACACAACAGGTTATGGACCCAACCACGCATTCACTGCCAAATATAACAAAAACGAAGCAACGGTAAGCCTAAAAAGAATTCTATTTTGTTTATCACGTTAAAATTTATTTTAGTAATGGCTGGAATGGATAATATTAAAATGGGTATGAATATTCCCAAATTGAAAGGATTAATAAACTGGCCAGAATATAAGAAAAATATAAAATTGCTCTTAACAATAAACAAAGTAATAGGCGTTGTTGATGGAACATATAGAAAGCCAATAAAACAAGAAACAAATGAAGAAAAAGAGGCATATGTAAAATGGGAAAGTGAAGATGCAATATCCCAATTGTTATTTACAACAAGTGTGATGCCTGATATAAGTCAACTAATCATTCTCTGCTCAAATGCTAGATATGTGGGACAAATTGTTAAGTGTTTTTAAGCAAAGCTCTGGTCAAAGATTAGACATGCTCTATAATCAATTCTTTAATTTTAAGAAGGATCCTACAGATGATATTTCAAAGCACATTTCAAAACTATAAATTTTATGGAATGATATGCAAAATGAACTTACTAAACAAGAAAATTTGAAATTGCCTGAATCCATGCTGATGTGCAGAATCATAAACACCTTGCCTGATGAATATTTTTATTTCAAAGGTGTTTGGGAATCAGTGTCTGAAGAAGAACGTTCTATAGACAATCTCACACAAAGGCTTCGATTACTCGAAATAAGAATTCAACAGCGAGATGAATGCAGCGCATCAAGTTCGACAGCACCAATGGCAAATGCATATGAAAATAAGCAAAATATGAAAGGAAAAGTTACCAAAAGTAATGAAAATTTTCAGAAAACAAGAGAAACAAGAGAATGTTACTTTTGTCATAGAAAAGGTCACCTGGCCAAAGATTGTAGGTATGCAAAACAGAAGAAACTAAAGGATAAAGAAAAGGATGAAACAAAATTAAAACTTAATTCAAAATTAAGTGAAAGTTTAATCAGTGAAAGATTCAATGAACAAGATGAAGACATTTGGATTGGTGACTCAGGAGCTACTAACCACATTACAAGAAATGCAAGTTTTTATACTTCTTATAAGGATTTTCCTACCCAACAGACTGTTAAAGTTGGAAGTAATGAAAAATTGATAGCTTATGGAAGTGGAACTATAACATTTGAAACTTGTGTAAAAGATAAATGGCAAACTCACTACCTAACTGATGTATGGTATGTTCCCAATTTCAGTCGTAATGTGATGTCATTACAGTCCACATTGGATAAAGGGTTTGAAATGAAAATGGATAAAAAAGGTTGTAAACTTTTTAAGACAACAACTGGAGAAGTTATTGTAGAAGGAAAAAGACTACCAGGAGGCTTGTATGGTATGTTAATAACAAGTATCAAACCTGAAAATGCTGCAGAAGTCAATTTAGCCAAAACCCAAAATGTCAATATGCTACAACTATGGTATTAAAGATTTGGACATCAAAATAAAAGACATGTTCAAAAATGGCTTAAAGAACAAGGAATAGATGCAGTCATGTACAATGAACCTTGCGAGGCATGCATTTATGGCAAACAACATAGACTGAGTTTTGGATCAAGAGAACAATATGCTTCTACCCAACCTGGAAACTTAATTCATGTAGATGTATGCGGCCCTATGCAGGAGGTTCAAAAGGAGGGATGAGATACTTTGTGTGTTTCAAAGATGATTTTACAAAATACCGATCAGTGTATTTCCTAAAAGAAAAGTCACAAGTCATTGAAAAGCTAGAACAATTTCTCTTGGAAACAAAGACTACTGGACATAGAGTGAAAGAAATTCTCACAGATGGAGGAAAGGAGTTTGTAAATAAAGAAACCTCAAAAATTACAAATTGTATGGTATTAATCATAGGATCACAATGCCATATACTCCACAACAGAATGGTTCAGCGGAAAGAGAAAACAGGACTTTAATAGAAGCAGCTCGTTCAATGATATATGCCAAAAATATGAGCATAAAGCTTTGGGCAGAGGCAGTTAACACTGCTACATATGTTTCGAATAGAACAAGACCAACACACAAATTGAGGGAATGACACCTTATGAACTATGGTTTGATAAAAAAAACGGCAGTTGATCATCTTCGAATATTCGGAACTGAATGTTTTGTTCATGTGCCTGATGAAAAGAGAATAAAGTTAGATGCCAAAAGCGAAAAAGGTATTTTAGTTGGTTATTGCAGTAACAAGGATGGGTATCGAATCTGGATGCCGAACTCAAACAAAGTTGTCGCAAGTAGGGATGTAATATTCAAGGATACTATATCAACATTTAGCCTTGATATTGAAAAGAGAAATAAGGAACTTTCAAGTAACCAGATTGATGAACAAAATGATACTCAAGATATTGAGAAAACTGAAAGCAATGTTCAAACATCAGACGTATACAATCTAAGAGATCGATCAAATATATCAAAACCTCAAAGGTATATTGATGCTGAAATAAATATTGCAGAAGGTCTTGAACCCAAGACTTACAAAGAAGCAATGGATTCTCCAAATGCACAGTTTTGGAAAGAAGCAATGAATGAAGAAATGAATTCTTTAACGGAAAATGATGCATACGAATGCACAACATTACCACCTGGCCAAAAACCAATTGATTGTAAATGGGTATTGAGACCAAATTGAATTCTAAAGGAGAGATTACAAGATATAAGGCAAGACTGGTGACGAAAGGGTTTGCACAAAAGAAGGGTATAGATTATTAAGAAACATTTAGTCCTGTGGCAAGACATGACACCATAAGAACTCTTTTAGCAATTTCTCCTAATGAAGACTTAAAATTGGTACAGTTTGACATAAAGACAGCCTTTCTATATGGAGACTTACACGATCAAATTTATATCAAACAATCTGAGGGATTCAACAATAGAACAGGTCTTGTATGGAAATTGAAGAAAAGTCTCTATGGACTTAAACAGTCACCAAGATGCTGGAATTAGAAAATAGTCAACTTCATGAAAGAAAGATGTCTGAAGGAAAGTACAGCTGATCCCTGTTTATTCTTCAGAAAAACAAATTATCAACTACTCAATATTGCCATATATGTTGATGATGGAATCATTGCTGGTACAAATGAACAGGAAATCAAAGAATTTCTTGATGAACTAATGTTTTCATTCAAGATCACAAGTGAACCATTAAATTACTTTTTGGGTATTGAGATAGAGCGGCAACCGGATGGGTCAATCTTTATAAATCAAAAGGCAAATATAAAAAGAATTCTTGAGAAATTCAATATGTCTCAAGCGAATAAAGTGGGAACACCAACTGATAATTCAACTGTTCCTGGGGAAGCAGAGATTCTATAAAATGTTCCCTTTCGTTAAGCGATTGGTAGTCTGATGCATCTGAGCTGCTTAACAAGACCCGATATCACTTTTGCATTAAATAAAGTTTTTCAAAAACTTGCAGCACCAACAAAATATGACTGGGAAGTAGTTAAACGAATCTTCAAATATCTTGTAGGAACAACTGAATATGGAATTATGTACCAAAAGGGGTCATAAAGTAGGAGTTTTGGAATCTCTTAGTGATGCAGATTTTGCTGGAGACCCAGAAACTAGAAGATCTACCAGTGGAGTTGTGTGTAAACTGGCTGGTGGTACTATTTCTTGGCTTAGCCAAAAACAAAGATCAGTATCTTTGTCAACAACTGAGGCCAAACTCGTGGCAGCAAGCAATGCAGCAAAGGAAGTTATTTGGATTAAATAGACTTTTCAGTGAAATTTCTCCACTAAAAGAACAACCAATTATAAAAGTTGATAATGCAAGTACAATTAAATTGATCAAAAATCCTGAATTTCATAAGAGAACCAAACATATAGAAGTAAGACACTATTTTGTGAGAAAAAAGTATCAAGAAGGTATTTTCAATGTAGAACATATTTCTGGAAAAGATCAAGTTTCTGACATTATGATCAAAGGGCTCCCTAAGCCGCGTTTTCAAATGCTGAGATATCTGCTGGGTATGAGGTACATTTGAAATCTGATTAAGGGAAGTATTGAAGATATTAATCTGCGATTTTAAATGTTTATTTTTGACCAGTACTTTTGTTTTGTTTTTGCTTTTCCTAAAAAAAAATTTTTCTTCTTCTACATTATTATTTGTTCTATATGCAAAGCTTTGTTTTTGAGACTTGAATAAACAAATTCAAGTTTATTATATTTTTGTGGGCTTTTAAAGTTGAAGCACAACAATTATCTTCACTTACACTAGTAAAAATGCATTAGTCTGTGATTGATATTCAAGATATTTATAAAAGATTATTGCATATTCTATCAAGACACTCTCGAATCCAGAACAAAACAACATTGCGAAATGCACAGCTTGAACCACGCTAATGAGGGCCAACCGCCTGAAACGCATACGTAATTATTTTTTGCTTAATCAAAAAATAGTGTTTTGCCAATTCTGGAATATTTAAAAATCAACGATTAGTTTATTTTAATTCCGAAAGATAACGTACGCCATTAGCAACTTTTTTGTTTGCACGATCAGGAGATGCCTTTTTCATAATTTATCAACCTGATCTTAGTACAATTTCACTTTTGTACTATTTTATCTGTATTGTTACATCAGTCTGCCGTTTAATTATTTCGTCATTCGCGTGCTTTTTTTTCCACTTCTATGTAACTTCCTGAACGCGCTTCCTTCTTTATATACAAATGTAAATATAAAAAAATAATGTGACAATTTCCTTTTACAGTTCATTTTCTTAAAGGTGATGGTTTGTCTTTTTTAACTCCTGCCAAATAGTGTTCCTCCTCGCGCTAACCTTCAAAGTGGTATGACCTAGTGATAATATTGTCAAATATGAGTAATCTTAATATAACCTTTCGAAATATATTAATGAAAATTTTCAACTTAAGTATTTATAAAATCTGAATTAATGATTTAAAAATAGGGAATAAAATATGCACAACAAGCACAATATGCTTCAAGAATCCTGGATGTCAGCTGGTGAGGTTATTATAATGGCTATAAGAATATGACTTCTCAAACATATAAAATATCATCATTAACTTAGCGCCATCAATCGATGAAAATATTTTCATCAATGGATGGCGCCAAGTTAATGGTGATATTTTAGATGTTGGAAGAGTTATATTCTTACTGCCATTATAATAACTTTGCAAGCTGACATCCAGGATGCTTGATTGTGATATTTTAAATGTTGCCTGAAAGGCCTATTTGTGATTTTGGGGAAGAGCATTGTGTTTGTGTTCTCGGTGCATTATTTCTACAGCTCTAGAAGCATATGCCCATAGTTTGTTCAAAACATATTCAATAGATAGTGTATGCAGGGTATATAAGAACTTAGTCAAATACAATAGTGAAGCGGTCTGTAGATTAAAATTTGACCCCTCTGGGACGGCTCACCACTGATGAGCTCTCTCTTTTTCAATTTTTAATCATCGCAGGATAAGGGCTCTAGAAATATATGAGTTTATTTTATATATTTTAAAATAAAATTAGCTATAAAATAAATTATTAATTAATTAACTTTATTAACATCATGAAACGCGATATCCCAAACTCAGGGATATTTGCGCCAATACATTTCACTGCATTACAGCAATTCGGCTATATACAATCCTGTTCAATTCATTATTTTACATAAATTAACCAAAGAAAATTGTCCAAAGAGAAAAACAAACAACAAAGAAAAAACACACAGAGCAAGCATCGCAGTTCTTTTTTTTTTTTTTTTCTAAGATTCCTTCTCTTTTTTCCAATTCAAGAGAAAGTTGTATATGTATTTACAAAATTGATCAAAATTTTTATACTTTTCTTTTTTGTCTACAAATTCATCAAGCTGTCCAATACGACCAAATCTATTTTCCCTAAAATCCCGGAAAATTGGGCACTCCAGAAGTAGATGTCTCGCGTCTTGAATTTCACCTCCGCAGAAGCATCCTGGTTCCTTCACGGCGCCGATAGTTGCCAAAAATTTCCCAAAATTGCCATGATCTGTAATGAATTGGATATTATAAAAATTTGGACGGAAAAATCTTGGAATTCCTAATACGAAAAAGCTTCTGAAAATTTCATTAGTGTTCTCAAAAATTTCATTCATTTTTGCGTTAAAGAATGATTTGACTATACTTGGAGCATGGGGTTCGTAAGTAATTAGATCTTCAATGGACATTTGAGCTAGATCAAATTTGATTATTCTGGATTCTATATAATCTGTTAGGAGTGGAATTTTTGCCAAGCTATGCACACAGTTTGATGAAGTGGTTTTGTATGCTCTAACTGCCCATAAAATGATCTGGTACTGCATGGAGTTCAGTTTTTGTTTACAACGATTGTTTAAATATTTGAACCAAATTTCAGAACCGTATGTAAGTACAGGCCTAATGATTGTTTTGAATAAAGTTAACCTCTTTTCAGTGTCTAAACCCCACATATTGCCACTTAGTGAACATAATAAATTTTTCATACGTCCTGCCTTACACAGAATATCATTAACATGCGGTGTAAAGTTAACTTTGTTTTTCCATTTGTGATTAGAAAATTTCATTCCCAGAATTTTTACTTGCTTGACCGGCATTATTATATTGTTATTAACCTTAATAGGTATTTTTTGTCTGTTATGTAGGTATAGCATATTAGTCTTCTCTGTACTGATCGTTAATTTATTTCTATTACACCATTGGATCACATAATTTAAGGTGTATTCACTTGCGGTTTTTAGTCCTTCAATAGTCTTATTCCAGCAAATTATTGTAACGTCGTCTGCATAACATATAATATCTGCATTCATTGAATCAAAATTTATCAACAAATCATTTAGCAAAATATTCCATAGAAGTGGAGATAAAGGTCCACCCTGTGGACATCCTTTAGTTAGTTTCTTATAAAAAGTTTCTGATTCGTATGTAAATTTCACCTCCCTTTCATTATTCAAATAAGATTTTATGATCCGTATTAAATCTGAAGGAACATCATCATTATCCATTCTTTTTATAATAGCAGGCCACCATGCATTGTCGAATGCACCCGCAATATCTATAGCTATCAAGGAAGTCAATTCTTTTTGTTTATGTTTCAATATAGTTTCTATAATTTTATCCATTCCAGTAATTGTTGATCTAGATTTCATAAAACCATGCTGCCTTGAGCTCATCAAATTATTCTCTAAATAATAGTTACTTAATTTATTTTTTATTATATTCTCAAATGTTTTAGATAGATTAGATGTCAATGATATAGGTCTATAACTTTTATTTATTTCATAATTCGTTTTGCCTGGTTTTGGAATTATTTTTAAGAATGATTTTTTCCATTCATCCGGATAATATCCCATTTCTATACATTTATTGAATAATTTATGCAGAATTGGGATTATTTTTATTTTAGCCTGTCTAATCATATTGTTACTAATGTAATCAGGGCCCGGTGCTTTTTTAATATTTGTTTTTAAAATTGTTTCCTCTATTTCCTTAGATTCGATATAAACACTACTTTTATTTTTATATTTAGGCGTATAATTTCTAATCAAAATAAGATCATCTTTATCCAAACCTCCAATATCATCCTGAAAAAGATCGTTCATTAAACTTTTTATTTTGTCGGTCTTTAAATGATCTGGTAAATTATCTATTAGTGGTAATCCTAAATTTCTATTTTTCGATCTCAATGACTTGAATATCCTATAAGCATTACCAAATGAGTTATTTGAATGACTTTCTTCTATAAAAATTCTCCAACTCGCTCTTTTTGCCTTTTTACTTTTATTTAAATATTTATTTCTCATTGATTTATAGGTCTTTTCAAGGACCTTTCCATGTCGGTAATACAAATTTCTAATATAGTGGAAATCGTTTTTCATTTTCTCCAGCTTCCCATCCCACCAGTATGTATTTGTTTTATGATTTCCGCTTCTTGTCTTGACATTTAGTGACAGATAAGCTGCCTCTTTAATTATTTGTGTGAGAGTCTTTACAATGTTGTCAATATCTTTGATGTTTGACGCGTGGTTTATCATGGTGATAATATTATCTACGTCTTGTATTGCTATTTTTTCGGTAAATGTTTTCCAATCAGCATCTTTTTCTATAAATTTCCATGTTGAGTTTTGAACTGTCCTTTGCCTGTTAAAATTGTGATAAATGTCAAAGGTTATTGCTACGTGATCTGAAATGTGCGTCAATATAGTCGTCTTCCAGTTTTGTACCAAACCTATTGATTTTTTGTTTGAAATCGTAAGATCTATAAAGCTAGAATTTCGGCAGGTGGGTATCTTAAGATTATGAATAAATAGATTATGTAGAATAAATAGAATATAAAATAAATTATGATAATAATTTGAATTTTCTAGCACCAAATCCTGAATTTTTAACAAAAGTACTGAAGCTCTCTCCAAAAGACCATCACTTATGACCCCAGAAAATATACACATGAAGGAACCAAGATTCCAGTCATTCAGGTAATGGTTCAAGCTGGCGAATCAGCAGCCGATGATATATAAAGTAAAATTCATTCAGCAAGGCCCAACAAGAATATCTTTATCTTCTTTACATTCGAATTTAAATTGAAACAAATGGCAATCGTCAAACCTAGAAGGTGATCGCTCTCTCGAATAGAAAGGCATTTGGACAATGTGGGACTCTCTCTGGAGATTATTTTATATTCTTAAAACTATCACAAGCAAAATAAATATTTATTATTGTCCTAGGATTCTTTCTTTATATATCTTATTTGAATTGAACAAATTTAACGCCTTTTAAAACACGTTATTAAATATATTGTAGCGTAGAATTTAAAAAAGCGCGCATTCCAGAATTGAATGTTTCAGAACCTTCAGGAATAAGGTAAAAAATTGGAAAACAACTGATTGACCAATCTAAAGCGATTGCGCAAGGCTTAGTGCCGGCGGTTTTCTGATTGGCTGACCAACCATGACCGTTCTAGAAAGATCTATTCCGGGATATATAGGGATGGTGAACTCATGCCAGAGGAGAAGAAGAACGAAGCTACGTGGTGGACTCCAAGCAAACGCTGCGGCCTCAAGAGGTCGGACTGCTGTTTTACCGCCGACGCCGGTGTACTTCCTGAAAGATTCTAGAAGGTTATTCCAACTTCTGTCTCCTGTTCTGCGCTTGCTTTCCTTCCCTGTGCTGTAGGTGGTAGTTTGTAACTGCTGTTTTCTTTATTATTGTTTTATTTTTGCACTCTTCTGTTATTATTTTATCGATTAGGCTTAAATAAAGTCCTAAAGATCCTTTGCACCTACAGGAGTTATTCTTTGTCAACCATCAACGCAACAATTTGGTGTCAGATGTGGGATATTTAGGTGAAGCCTGAATAATTTATGGTACTTACCAAAAAAAAATGGAAAATATTGAAAGTAATCCAAGCTATTCAAGTTCAAAACCAGGCTATGCAAGCTCAAAACCAAGATATTCGTGAAGATTTTAAATCTCAAAACCGGGAAACTCGTGAAATTATTCAAGCTCAAAACCAGGCTATGCAGGCTCAAAACCAAGAAACTCGTGAAGCTCTTCAAGTTCAACATCAAGAGCTAAAATAAAGTTTGTGGCTTAAGTTTAAATGCTTAGAAGATGAAATCTCATCTTTAAAAGAAGAAATGTCTTCTTTAAAACAGAACGGCCCATCCAAGAATTCCGGTTTTCCAGCAAGAAAATAATAATTCGGGTAGGCCTCTTGTCAAAGTTTTTACATTTGATGGACAATCATCATGGAACTCCTTCAAAACCCAGTTCGATGTGGTTGCCCAAGCTAAAGGTAGGAACGTTAGAGATAAGGCAAGCTTTTTGGCTGCTGCACTTCGTGGACCTGCAGTGGAAGTTCTCCAAATGATTCCGGAGCAACTTCGCCTAGACTTCAACGCCCTGATTGACGCTCTGGATTCCCGATATGGAGAAGAACACTACCAACAGCTTCATGTGGTGAAGTAAATTTTGCAGAGTTTGGCCAGCAACATCCGACGCCTGGCAAGATTAGCCTTTCCAACGTGTCCATCTGAAACACAAGACTTTATGACCCAACAACAGTTTATTGATGCCATCGGAGACCCTTAGACCCAAAAGTTTGCCAGACTTTCAAGTGCGACTACTTTACAAGAAACCCTTGTCCAAGCCATGAAGCTGCCCAACAAGTCTCAAGAGGAAGTTAACGCGTGGCTAGACAAGTTAAATTGGATAATCCAGAAAGAGAAAAGGGTCGCTGCTGGGCCTGTGGAGCCCATGATCACATGTCTCCAACTTGCCCCTAAAAAGTAAAACAGTGCAGTGATAAAGGTTGCTGTAAATGTGGACAAGATGGCCACATAAGAAAAAACTATCCAGATAACTCTGAAACCCCTTCAGCCCCTAGAAAGAACCAGTAAAAATACGAATAGTCAGCACTCCGGGGCGAAAGCTGGCTAGGCCAAGTCTCCAGCCTTCGAAATACAGAAAATGGACTATTGCTACGGGGCTTCATAAATGGAAGAAGCTGCGACATGGTAATTGACACTGGAGCTAATGTCACCCTCCTGCGAGTTGATGTCTTCCAGAAACTGTATCCTAAGCCTGATGAGGTCCGATGGAATTCAATTTCACTGCAAATTGCACCATGGAAGCAGGCTAAAGTACACCTTTGTGTCTTGCTAAGCATAAAAATCGGAGGCAAGATTTTTCAGCATAAAGGCTACGTTACAGATATCATGGACAAGTGTATCATTGTCCTGGATGTCCTGAGACAATTTGGACTTTCGATAGATATCGGGCGGAATTTGCTGCGGACCAGCGATGAAGATATCCCTCTCCTGACATCTCAGACACTTCACAATTTTCAAGCCTGCCGAGTGTTAGCTTTAGAAGATACACAAGTGCCACCACGCAGTGAATGTGTCATCAAAGAAACTTTTTTAATTTTTCATTAGCAATTTTTCACGGATTCCAACCAAAAGTAGGTCTTTACCTTGTTCTTCTTCAATATCTCAGATGGAAGTAATGTGCTCTTCTATCTCCGCGGTGTCATCCAAGGGGCTTCTTGACAAACAATCAGCATCTTCATGCTTGCGCTCGCTTTTATAAGCTACTAGCCGAATGACCCGGTCAACGCCCGGGTTTTACCCGATTAAATGTTACTATTCGTTACAATTATAAATTGGCGCCGTGGATGTCACTCTTGTGAAACGTCCCGCTCCAAACTTTGTGTCTGAGAAGCGATATATTTATAGAAAGATCATCTGGCTTTTGTTTTCTGCTCGAATGAATGTTTTTCTGTTATAATTTTGTTCCTGCGTACAAAATAATGAACTGGTTTCACCCGTGGTCTCTGCTTTTTGGAATTTTTCCCGATATAATTTTGTATCTGATAATCAAACATGATACAGCAATATCGTCATTATCATTTTCTGACTAAAAATATATAGTTTTAATAATTGATTTATATATTTTTTAAAATCGCCTATCGTCTTCCCCGTATTTTTTTACCTATGTATGGAAATTTTGGTTTGAATTAGTGAACTTCTGCGAATTTGTATACCGGACATACAAACATTCATTTATATATATATATATATGTTTTTTTTGTATTCTTGTAGTTTGAGGGCCCAACAGACTAAGTGGCCGGAAGGATCTTTCAAGCCTACCAGCCAACATAGCGAGTGGTGGCCGGTAACCACAGTAAAGGGTCTGCTATATAGGTACGGACGGAATTTAAGGGCCCAAACAACTGCGAGGCATTTCTTTTCTGTAATGGAATGATTCTTTTCTGCTTTGGTTAGTGTTCGCGAGGCATATACTATAGGTCTCTCCATGTCATTTTGGATTTGAACAAGAACTGCCCCCAAACCATGAGCGCTTGCATCAGTATGGACATTAGTTTCGACACCTTCTACGCAATGTCCTAACACAGGCGAATATACCAATTCTTGTTTGAGAATCAGGAAGGATTATCTTGTTCTCCACCCCAAATAAATTTTTCGTCTTTCTTAAAAAGGCTATTGAAGGGTCGAGCTTTGTTGGCATAACTTTTAATGAAGCGTCTATAGTACGAACTTAACCCAAGAAAACTTCTTGTGTCACTTATATTACGGGGTTTTGGAAAGTGGACAATGGCTTTCACTTTTTCAGGGTCTGGCTTCGTTCCAAATTCATTAACGACGTTCCCGAGGATAGTTATTTGAGATCTGGCTGTTGACGATTTGCCATTGGTCAATAGTGATCAACACTTCTGGAAAATGTCCGCCCGCATGCGTTTTTGGCCAATCAGCAAGCAATTGCGGCACCTATTTGTAATTCTACATGAAATATATGGTGTACTCTGTCTAATGAGATGCCCGTGGTCTCAGCTATCTCACCTATATTCACTCGTCGATCTTCTATAACGATGCAATAGATTTTTGATACCATATCTGGCCTGGTTATATCCATAGGCCGTCCGAGACGTGGTTCATCCTGTGTTAATTTTCGGCCTCTTTTAAATTATTTCATCTAGCAATAAATGGTGTTAAATGTGGAGCTGAGTCTTCATTAACTTAATTAAGCTCGGCATTGATTTAGGAAGCCGACCAACGTTTTAAAAAGAAGTGTTTGATAACAGCTCGAAATTCATTTTGGAATTATTTATTTATGCTTATGAGGTGATACAGCAACGTCTTTACAATAAGAGAGGAGACAAAATGAATCAAATCTAGAAAAAAGAAGTGAGGACTTCTCGGTCATTAAAGTCTGAGAGGCAAGGCCTTCAGCCAGTTCAGGGCTTCCGGGGTGACAGAGTGGAGATTTTGGAATCAATCGCTACATTCGACTTCGCGACATCGAAACATCATACTTTTCCGATGGGAGAAAAAATCAGAACATCGCGCACCAGCTGTGTGAATCTTGATGAGGATTATGTTTTAAAATACAACAACAACAAAAAGCCTTTATTTAGGGTCACTGACCCTATACAGGATTCACCAGAGGTATGCATAAGAACAAAGCAGTGAGACAAAGGAAATAACGATATATACAGAAGAAAAAAAATAAAAATAAACAAGAAAAAGAAAGAGGGGAGCAAGAAAAACAACACAAAAAGAGTAGCAGTAAGAAAGTGAGGAGTGAGTGTCACTTGGCCTTCTTCTCAGATATGGACTTGTGGAAACCATAAAACGCCGTAGCAATATACTTATTCTGGGTCATATTGTCAATTATTGATGGAAGTGAAGCACAGAGTTGCCCAGTTTTGAGCATAAGGATTCTTCTTTCTTCTTTCAGAGCAGAGCAATCAAAAATAAAGTGAGTGATTTCATTTTTTAGTTTTGAATTACAGAAGGTACAAATCGGGTCCTCACCGCAGAGCATCTTGGTGTGGTTTTAAAAAAAAACTTAAAAGTATTCTAACTTGTGCGAGTAGTCTTACAACCTGGAAAGGAAAATCCCCTTAAAGGTATCCCTCCATCATGAAAGATATGTGAATGTCTTATGTTTTAAAATAAATCATTTCTATCAAAAACAAATTTTCTTTTTTTTTTTTTTTACTTCACTCATCGAACAGTATTACTGAAATACCTCGGATGATTTCCTCTGGGACTGATGGTGGCTGTCTTTGGGTTTAATAGAGGTGAACCTGTAGAACCTCTCTGACCTCTGGAGATATATTGGTGGATGAAGCTTCATGCGACTGAGGAGACCTCATGACACAGTGATAGCCAGAAAAAAATGCTTTTCCCGCCTTATAATTTTTAAGTTTGTTGTGGCAAGCTCTGTTGAGACCTTTGAAGAAACTCCTGGTGTGAAAGATGGTGTTTTGGAAGCAAAGTCGGGGGGGGGGGAGCCACAACGATATTGCAGAGCTTAGAAAGTTCTTTGTTCCACCAAAGTTTTATTGTCTTGAGGTTTTGAACTTATTCGTGGAAGCATTGCATGCCTCT
Organism: Cordylochernes scorpioides; assembly: GCA_030710605.1. NCBI lineage: Eukaryota > Metazoa > Arthropoda > Arachnida > Pseudoscorpiones > Chernetidae > Cordylochernes > Cordylochernes scorpioides. The sequence continues at coordinate 68,435,127 of CP092865.1, forward strand.
TGGAATTAGTTGGTGAGGAAAATAACCACCTCGTCAATGTCGCTTGGGGTAAGCACTGTCTGGATGCGTGAAGCTGTTACAAGAACGTATTTTTTATTGGTGCCTTACTTTTAATAACTGTTTCCAAATCTTTACATGTCCAAAAAGGTGATCGCCAGTGGCTGCTGCGAACCACAAATTTATTTGTTTATTGCACTTGAAGAGACTTAAAACTCTACTGACTCACATTAAGTGTTAAAGGGTGAATTAACCAATCCCTTTCGGTTATTCAGAGTGAAAAAAAAATTCAATGTACAAAAGAAAAATATATAAAATAACAAAAATGCAAATATAATATCTATATATATAGTGTAAAAACTATATGACAAAAATATAACAGTGATTCCACATTTAAAACTCAAGGAGCAAACTGATAAGAATGATAACTCATATCAAGTAGATTTGATTAGATTAGCAAGCTAAATCTAAATTAATTATAATAATAAATAGTTGTTTAGTTTTATGGTTTAGTTTTGTATTAAAATTATCTTCATTATTTTGATTATTTAAATTCAAATTATAAAATTTGTAAATTGTTATTATTTAGTAGAGAGAGAGAGAAAAAAAAATCCTTTACTTCTAACACATCATTCAGTTAATTATATATTTATAATTAATAACAATAAAATTTAACAACGTAACGTCTTTTGCATCGGCTTTTACACGTCATTCAGACATACTCTAACCTATATATAGAATAATAGAAGTGAGAATATATATAATATTATAAATTTTAGTAGTTAGTGAAAAGAGAGAAAGATATATATATATATATATATATATATATATATATATATATATATAAAGTTCAAAGGGAGAATTATAAATATATACAAACAAAATATCTAAAGAGGACTATATCCACAGAAAAACAACACCCAAAAATGTTGTCCATGAAATCACCCATCAGGCCCACCTACCTCTGTAAATATAAATGTAATTATTCTAAATTCAAATCATTATTCTAAAGCCAATAATCATCATATGGGGATAATTTTAAAATAATAAATGGTCAATATTTTTGTATTGTTCCTCGCCTGTAATGTAATAATAAATTGTTTAGCTGCTTAAGAGATTGTGTTTGACCTTTAAATAAATTACAACACCAAGTTAACATTACAACCTCTTTATTCAGCAATTCATGTATGGGATTGTAAAAGGGCGACCAGAGCCATAGCCAGGCCAGCGCTCTACACTGCTTAGCAACTCTTCTTGTTTTGTCCCTTCCTTCTGCTTAATAAAAATCATAATATATAAATATCCCGCTTACCTGCCCCAGTGTTTTGCGAAGGAACTTAATGCTAAGGGGATATCGAGTAAATTAATGAAAAACGATATTCGCTGTTAAAACTATTTTATAGATCCTTTACTTTTTGTACATAGAAGGAAGGTCTTAGGTGAAGGGAGACAACGAGCAAGACATCTATATCTATAGATAGCCCCAGCTTGGACCGACCGAGGGCAAAGGTCGGCGTGGGCGGAGACGACGGAGCGTCATGTTACATTCTTTTTTTGGTCAGTTGGCAGGATTCCCTTGTTAGAAGCGGAGGGGAAAGTTGAGTTCCCTTGCCAGACGGAGAGACGTCTAAAAGCTATCCTGCAAGCAGCGTCTTGTGGAAGGAAAGACGTCAAGCTATCCTGCAAGCAGCGTCTTGTGGAAGGAAAGACGTCAAGCTATCCTGCAAGCCGCGTCTTGTGGAAGGAAAGACGTCAAGCTATCCTGCAAGCAGCGTCTTGTGGACGGAGAGAACGCATTGGAGTATCCCTCAAGCAGCAGCTTGAGAGCGGAAAAGACACTTAGACAACCAACGAATCGCGACAATTGGACATCGCACAAGACAAGCCAAGCCAAGCCAAGCCAAGCCTGCGACGGTGCTGCCACGAGGTACTGTGTAAACAAACGCTCGACACCCCCCCGCCATTTATTTTTATCTCCCTTCCCTAAGACTACTTTAATTTTACTTTACTTTTTTAGCTTAACCTTTTTTATCTAGTTTTTTTAGCTCTGTTTTAATCTTTAAATACAACCATAATTATATATATATATAAGTGTAATAGTTTTTAGCCCCTTTTGTTTTAATTTTTAAAATAAATCTTTTTGTTATACTGTGTTTCTGTGCATTTATTTCCCCCATTGTTTTTCCTTTCAGTCGATCACCATTTATTTTTTTTTAAACGAACACGAACATTTTGGTGAGCCGGACGTGATCGATTTAAAGGAAATATGGAGGAGATGGATGCACTTAAAAAGCGCAGAAAAGCCATAAGAGGTACTTTCACTAGAATTATTAATGAAATAAATGGGGAATTTGAAAAGTCTCAAATTGATAGGAATGATATTTATTCTAAGTTTAATAGACTAGAGTCTTATTACACGAAACTTGTAGATCTAAACGAAAAATATCAGGCTTTATTGGTAGTGAAAGAAGGGATTACAGAGGAAAGTATTGATAGGGAATGGCAAGAATGCGATAAATATGAAGAGGAAAAGTTTGATATTCAACAGAAAGTCAGTGTACTACGGAATCCCGATAAAGAAGAAACAATCCCGATTGCTAGCGAGGACACTGTAATAAATGTGAAATTACCAGAGTTAGCCCTAAAAAGCTATGACGGCTCTCTGGAAGGTTGGTTGCCCTGGTGGGCGCAGTTTTCGAAAATTCACGAAAATAAGAATTTATCCGATAGCGACCGGTTTTTATATTTGCGTCAAGCAATTGTACCAAATTCAGAAGCCTATCGTGTTGTAGCAAGCTATCCCGTTACAGGCGCCAACTATGTTTTGGCGGTACAAGCCCTACAGGAGCGATTCGGTGACCCGAATATACTGACAGAACTATATGTCAGACGTCTATTGAATTCGGTTATATCTAATGTAAAGAAAGAAAATAGAAATTTAAGCAGTCTGTACGACGAACTGAGCAGTCACCTCCGGTCGTTAGAGACATTGGGCATTGATCCCCAGTTGTCGGATATTTTTTATACCCTCTTGTCGAGTCTTCATTACCTTCGGATATTTTGAAAATATGGCACAGGCATCCTTCTTCGGGTTATGGTATGGAGTTAGCAAAACGGGAAGAAGCAGATAAAGGGGTTGGAGGAGCTCAAGAAAGGCTAAGGTTATTATTGGACTTTCTAAAAGCCGAAGTAAGGAGTGCTCAACGGCTGAAATTTGTGGAAAAAGGCTTTAAGCAGGAGGAACCCTATAAAAGGTCTTACAATGATGGGACCAGAACAAGGAACAATTTCAGACCCGCCACTGTGTCTAGTCTGTTCGGAGGGCGAACTAATATAAAATGCTTCTTTTGTGAAAGAACAAATCATGCGAGTCATCAATGCCGCTCCATAATGAAAATGTCTCCGGGAGAGAGAAATGATAAAATACGTAGTGCCCATCTATGTTTCAAATGCTTAAGAAAGGGACACATACAGAGTCAGTGCCGAGAACAATTGGAGTGCAAAAACTGTGGGAGAAACCACTTGGAAGTTTTATGTGAAGGAAATTCTTCTAACCGGTTAACGAAACCGGGAAGAGAAAATCTAAAGGAAAATGCAACTGAACCCATTGCATCGCTTTCTAGTCAAGCCTGCACAGGTCAGGTCTTGCTGATGACCACGGTAGCACTGTTAAGAGGCCCAAATGCCTCTAGAAGGGTTAGAATTCTCCTCGACAGTGGAAGTCAGTTTTCGTATATCAAACAGTCGTTAGTCTGGAGTGTAGGAATAGAAAGAAAAGGCGAAATAACTATAGCTAAAAGTCTTTTTGGAGGTAATAAGATTGGTGAAGAAAAGCACGGTAAATTTATGTTAGAATTAGAGAATTTAGGTAATAAAAGAGATGTGATCCATATTGAGGCGCTGGATCAGCGTAAAATTTGCGACGCCATACCACCTTTGCCAAAAGGAGACTGGTTAGAAAAATTGAAGATTAAGGGCATAATATTGTCCCAGGACAATTTTAAATGACAAGAGATTGACATATTGATTGGCGCTAACTATCTAGGTATGATTTTGACAGGTAAAATAGTTCAAGTTGAAGCAGATTTAACTGCGGTGGAAACGAAATTAGGTTGGACACTAATGGGCAATTCGCCAATTATTGATAGAAATGACAATGTGCAGCCGACTTTGAATCTGCTAACAACGCGATGCGATTTAAAGGATTTGTGGGATCTAGAAGTACTAGGCATTAGGGATCCTGTTGAAACTTGCTCCAAAGAGACCAGATATCAGGAAATAAAAGAAAAGTTTATAACAAAAATTCAAAGACAAAGTGATCAGAGATATTCTTTAGGTCTACCTTGGAAGGTAGAAAAGGAGTCAATCCCCAGCAATCTTGACATAGCGATAAAAAGGTTAGATATAAGCACTAAGAAAATGACCTCACAGAATAAGTTGACCGAATATAGTCAGATCTTTAGTGACTGGCTGACTGAAGGACTCATTGAAAGAGTCGAGGAAAATCCTCTCGAGAGAAGAGGCTACTATTTACCTCACCGCCCTGTGTACAAGATGGAATCTAAAACGACGCCCATACGTCCGGTTTTCGATGCTTCTTGTCTAGGCCATAATGGACTATCTTTGAATCAATGTTTAGAAAAGGGACCGAATTTATTGGAAAGAATCCCTGAAATGATTATAAGATTTCGGGAAAATAAATTTGGAGTCACGGCAGATATAAGAAAAGCATTCCAGATGGTGGCGATTGAAGAATCTGAACGGAACTATCTTAGATTCCTTTGGTGGGAAAAGGAGAGCGATAGAGAACTAATAGCTTACAGGCATAAGAGACTTGTATTTGGCTTAAACTGCAGTCCTTTTGTGCTGAACGCCGTAATAGAATACCATCTTCAATCAATAAGGGGACCACTTGTTCAATGGGCAAAGATTTTAGCTCAATCCTTCTACATGGACAATTGTATTACCTCGCTGGAAACAAAGCAGGAAGTGCAGGAATTTCAAAAGGCCGCAATTGAAATTATGGACAGGGCTAAAATGGACTTACGAGAGTGGGAATATTCTCTGGAGGAAAACCCTGAAAAGGGGACTTGTACAAAAATATTGGGTGTTGTTTGGAATAAAATGGAAGATTCATTAAAATGCGAACTCCCTGACAATTTGAGTATTCAACCCAAATTAACGAAAAGGTTGGTACTGTCCATGGTTCAGCGGATATTTGATCCACTTGGATTTTGCGCTCCAGTATTCTTGCCACCAAAGTTGTTACTGCAGCGATCATGGGGACTGAAACTAGGTTGGGATACACCACTACCCGAAAGTATGGCCCAGGAATTTCGAACCTGGTTGGATCAAATAAAATTCATAGAGTTAATAAAGATACCGAGATATATGTGGAATGATCTCATTTTCCCTACAGAAGTTCATATCTTTTGTGACGCTAGTCAAACAGGCTATGGAGCTGTAGCCTATTTAAGGAGCGAAACGGGACGAGAAAATACTCTAACTTTGATTTGGAGCAAAGTCAGATTAGCTCCTATGAAGAGTATTACGATCCCTCGCTTGGAATTAATGGCCATGGTACTAGGAGCTAGACTAGCCAATGCAATCCAAGCTGCCTTGAAGAGAAAATGTGAAACAACTCTTTGGTCTGACTCTACTACCGCGCTAAGTTGGATAAAGAAAGAAATTGAGTGGAGAGTTTTCGTGAGAAACCGAGTCAGAGAAATACAGGCCACTACCAATTTGAACGATTGGAGGTTCGTTCCTAGTCAGTTGAACCCGGCCGATCTTCTGTCTCGAGGTTGCCCTCCAAGCCAGTTTGTGCAAAGCAGATGGTGGGAGGGCCCCGAATGGTTGAAAAAACCTAAAGAATTCTGGCCCAATTCAGAGTTTTCGATAAATCCAAAAGAAATAAAGGTTGAAGAAAACATTATGAAAACCAACATTAATTTGAATATCGATTATAAAGACTGGTTACTGACAAAGAGGTCTAATTACTCTCTCAACATCAGGGTAATGTCCTATGTTTTAAGATTTTTAGGGAAACTTAAAAAACAGCCAACTGAAACAGGACCTTTGAAAGTTTCAGAATTAGACTTGGCAGAAAAAAAGCTTATCCGAATGATTCAGGAGAAAGTCTCCATAGAGAAATCGAATGCAACCAAGAGTTTTAAAATATTAAAAAACACTGACGGACTTTGGTGTGTAGAAAGCAAACTTTTACATGGACAGGTCCTAGAAGAATTTAAAACTCCTATCATTCTACCAGGCGACCATCCTTTCGTAGAGCAACTTATATGGGAAGTGCACCTGAAGAATGGACATGTAGGCGTGCAATTCATTTTATCAAAGCTGAGAGAGAAATTTTGGATAATCAGGGGAAGGAAAACGATAAGGAAAATTATCAGTAAGTGCATTGCTTGCAAGAGACTTAAAGAAAAATCTCTGCAAAGACCAATGGCAGCTTTGCCAGAAAACAGAATTGGACTGGGCAAACCCTTCCAAATTACAGGAGTTGATTTATTAGGCCCTCTTCATTTGAAAGAAGGTGGGAAAGTGTGGGTAGCCGCCTTTACTTACGCCGTCTATCGCGCTATTCATCTGGAGTTGGTGAAGAGTTTAGAGACAGGAGTCTTCATGATGGCCCTCCATAGGTTTATTTGTCGGAGAGGGCGCCCTGAGAAAATATATAGCGACAATGGCACCAATTTCGCAAAACTTAGTAGAATATTCAAGAGATTGGATTGGACTAGAATTGAAAGGGAAACCTCAATTAAAAGGATACAATGGATTTTTATCCCTCCTTCTGCTCCTTGGTGGGGAGGATTTTGGGAAAGAATGGTTAGGACAATAAAGGAAATGTTGATAAAGATGCTAGGTCACAGGAAGCTGAAAAATGTACAACTGCAGACTGCCCTTTGTGAAATCGAATCTATCATTAATAATCGACCCCTCACTTATGTCTCTGAAGACGACATTGATCTAAAACCTTTAACTCCTAATGAGTTTTTATAAAATGGTCCAGAGTCTAGTTTTCCTGAATTTGAAAATTTAAAGCCAGAAATGTTGCACACTAGATACAGAGAGTTAGGTCAACTGAAGAGAGAATTGAAGCAGAGATTCTTAAAGGAATATTTAGGCGCGCTGATTCAGAAATCCGAAAATATTGATAGAAGACAGTTGAAAGTAGGAGACGTTGTACTGATCGGGCAAGAAAATCTTAAAAGAATGTTTTGGCCTAAAGGGCGAATAGTAAATCTCATACCAGGAAAAGATGGAATAGTGAGAGTGGCCCATGTTAAAACATTCACAGGAACCTTGATCAGGGCTCTACAACGCTTACACCCTCTTGAAATATCCTCGAATGTTAAGACGATTCAAATGGACAATTCAAAGACCGAACCCCAATCTGATGCATTTTTAGGAAATAGGCCCAAAATTGAATCCAGGGACTCTAGAAATAGATATGGTAGGGTAATCAGAAAGCCTGCAAGGTATGACTTGAAGGACTAGTGAAAGTACCTGTATGGAAAAAAAGGGTGTAATATGTGTATTCTTTTATGTGTATTTTATGTAATGCAATAGGCATATCTACTCTTGTGTGTATTGTGTATATATATGCTCTTTTGTCTTATACTTAATTTTGACTTCTTTCAGAGCAAAATTTTGTGGGAGAATGTTAAAACTATTTTATAGATCCTTTACTTTTTGTACATAGAAGGAAGGTCTTAGGTGAAGGGAGACAACGAGCAAGACATCTATATCTATAGATAGCCCCAGCTTGGACCGACCGAGGGCAAAGGTCGGCGTGGGCGGAGACGACGGAGCGTCATGTTACATTCTTTTTTTGGTCAGTTGGCAGGATTCCCTTGTTAGAAGCGGAGGGGAAAGTTGAGTTCCCTTGCCAGACGGAGAGACGTCTAAAAGCTATCCTGCAAGCAGCGTCTTGTGGAAGGAAAGACGTCAAGCTATCCTGCAAGCAGCGTCTTGTGGAAGGAAAGACGTCAAGCTATCCTGCAAGCAGCGTCTTGTGGAAGGAAAGACGTCAAGCTATCCTGCAAGCAGCGTCTTGTGGACGGAGAGAACGCATTGGAGTATCCCTCAAGCAGCAGCTTGAGAGCGGAAAAGATACTTAGACAACCAACGAGTCGCGACAATTGGACATCGCACAAGACAAGCCAAGCCAAGCCAAGCCAAGCCTGCGACGGTGCTGCCACGAGGTACTGTGTAAACAAACGCTCGACACCCCCCCGCCATTTATTTTTATCTCCCTTCCCTAAGACTACTTTAATTTTACTTTACTTTTTTAGCTTAACCTTTTTTATCTAGTTTTTTTAGCTCTGTTTTAATCTTTAAATACAACCATAATTCTATATATATATAAGTGTAATAGTTTTTAGCCCCTTTTGTTTTAATTTTTAAAATAAATCTTTTTGTTATACTGTGTTTCTGTGCGTTTATTTCCCCCATTGTTTTTCCTTTCAGTCGATCACCATTTATTTTTTTTTAAACGAACACGAACATTCGCAACGTTATGTGGTAAAATAATATTAAATATATTACAGTAACTTTATATATGTTATCGTGGGGTCCGAGAGACTTCCTTTCAGCCTGCTGGTGTTGCGTTCCCGGTTTGGATAGATGAAAAGGGAGGATACACGATGTGACTTATTAAAGTTTCCTTACTTAAGTATATATATATATAGCAATTTAGGCCAACAACCCCATGTATATAACCCGCAGCAAGACCTTAATGTTGTATAATAGAAGCACAGCTGTCAATGATACACTATCGACATATGTCTTTACATCATCACATGTAATGCAATTTGTGCAAACAGGATAAATAAAGAGAAAAAAAAACGGGGGAAACTCTGTAATTGATTAAGAGTTTGAGTTAAAGCAGGGATCGAGCATATAATATTGTCAGGACAAAGGTCTAAAGTTGGAATAACGCACTGAAACACATAAAAGTACAAATATCACTAAAACCTGACAGATAATTAGCCTCAAAGTAGCCCTAATAAAGTCGTAATTTTGCAACTGTTGCTGTGTCAATATATCACAGCAAAGATATAGTACACAACTCTATTTCAACAGAGTCGGTTGTTCTATAATTTGTACACTTTGTGAAATTAAGGTGTGGGGTGTAGTACCATAAAGCAAAAGGAATGAAATATGTATGAGAGGAAACAGGAAATTTTCTCTAGATATTTATTTAAATAAATTAAAATTTTGGGAACATGTCTATACTGACGAGATATGCTATTTACATAGAAAAATTTAGATAGAGGTGACCTGAAGTTACTTTATAGCGCTTTAGGGCCCATGCGAAATCTAGGTTGGTTACTACACAAAAAGGGGGGGGGCGCTAAGTCATAATGACAAATGGCTTACCTTTTTCTCGAAAGTGCCGGCAAAGGTCTGATCTCCCGTCTGAAGACTGTCCTCTCACTGAGCGACTCCGATCGAATCTGCCTTTTGGCCAAGAAACCCTCTTTTATTCATGTCTCTCCCCGTTTCCATTCGCTGCCGAGCCAAAGTTTCTATTGGCTGGCATTTTCATTCGCCGAAAGAAACACCAATCAAAATGGCCAACGGCTCCAGTATACAATTTCATAGACGCCCCAGGCCTCTCCCATCGAAATAGAACATATAGTATTACCAAAACAAAAAAAATCTAAAGAGAGAAACAGCTACGGCGATAGTGTAAAATTTCAGACGCCAGGCCCCCCCTTCCACATGGATTGAAATACCATCCTCCCTTTTTCTCGGGACGGTATATATATATCGCCCCCCTCCGTCTTAGCTAAAAATCGACACAGGCCCCTTTTCACTTGAACTGTAATATAACGCTTTCCTTTCTCGGGAAGGATATTTTATAAGGTTCAGTCCTTTAGAGATCTTCCTTCTCCATTTTTTTTTCTGGTCACCTTCACCTAAATTTTTGGTGAGGGGGAATATATGTACATATGAAACAACAGCTTCCAGCGCGGATGTCTCTGGGTGTCACTGGTGTCTTCTTCACCAGGCATCAGCTTTCGGCATGGAAGTCTGGTGTCATCAATTGTCTAGGTTTCTGGGCAAAAAGTGGTCTGTAAGTCTATGTGGGAGGGAAGCCATGTATCCATTTGATTTGATTATACATACGCCTTCTGTTGGGGTATGGTTACAAAAACGTGCCCCAACAATCCTCCCCCTGCCAAGTAATGGACAAATGCGTTTGTGCTACTCATTATTCATCTGCCTTTCATCAGTTACTATGAAAGCAGGCCCATTTCTAGCAAAATGCATTTTCCATTACTAGGTGAAGCCAGATGTACCGAAACCTGTAGGGAAGATAAGGCTAGTCAAAATGATGGTATGCCATTCTAGATGTTTATTATTCCGAACATTAGTGGGCATTGCGCATCCTGGCAAAGGGGTTTTTATGTGTTATTATTCCGTCAGCACACTGTTATCAACATAGGTTATGGGGGACAGTCATATCATATGTATGGAAGTAAGCAAGGTCATCTGTCTTACCATTCATGGGTATATATACCACCCTTCCACTTTCTTCTTTGGTCTTGAGGAGTAGGCCTTCCTTGTGGTAGGTCCTCTCAACCCCATCCTTGCCTCTGGTGTGCTGGTTTCATTGCTACCTTCTTTCTACTAACAATAGTTAGAACATTTCCCTATTACATATTATATATAAAAAAATTGGGCGCCAAGAAGTCGTTTAGAAATAACTGACTAGTCCAACTCCTAAAACATGCCAGCATCTTTATTTAAGTACCAATCAAGACATTCGTGTGGTATAGTTATACATATACAATCAAAGGAAAGGATAATTATAGTTAGCTGAAAGAAATATCATGGTATATAATGATTAGCCTATGACATGATGACTTTTGCTAAATAAAAAAAATTACAGAAAACAAATTGTGAAAGTAATTATTAAATAAGGCACGAAATATGTAATGATAAAATGAATCCTTCCATGTTATATGATGGGTATAATATATATATTGAAGAAAACACGTATCATGCAGATAGTGATTAAATATGATAAAAATCATCCCATGATGGATGATAAAGAAAACTACTACAAAATTATATATGATGACAAAATATATATACATATACAAGTAAGGCGGATAAAAGACAATAAGGATAAAATAGATCATGCCTTGAGGGAAGAATAAGCCATGATAACATGTTAAAAAAAAATCGCAACATGGCAGGTAAATATTACTAATATCATGAATATCAAGGAAATAAAATTGTTGAAATGAATAGTATATGATTATAATATAATATAAATGATTTAAGATAATAACCTATTCAATAAGAAAATGAAAACACATTATATATATTTGTGCGCTGAAGGATCAAGGTTTAGTATCTCAATTAAGTTTTCAATCTTATTCAGTCTGGAATCACGAGTTGGTCACTGGGTAATATTCGTCTATCCCGATCCTACTGGAGGGTGTGTTTTCTCTTATGTGTTAGATTCCTCAAATTACAATATTCTCTCAACCCAGATAGGTACGTCATTTAGAATCTTGGTCAAATGGAACATAGCCCAGACCTCTATTAAACTACTCAGTCCATTTGAATCTAGGGTGACAACCGTATGAAGAAAGCTCTCTGTTTGACAGAGAAACTAATCAACTTCTCCCATTTTGTTTGTGACTCCGTTTACCTTGTCTCTGGGGTGTGTACAGTTCAGCTACCTCCCCCTTCCAAGAAATTCATATTACTTTCATCTACCAATATACTCCCTATTCATTGACCTGAACCCTATAAATCTACATCTTGTAAATTTGAATTTTATCAATCTGAAATTTTGGTTCTTTTACAAATTTCTTCAGAATTCTACTCCCTGTATAACTGCTCTTAATTCTACTATCCTCAATACAACACTTCTAAAACTTTGACTCACTGGCTTGTTCTGGCGTCTCGTTCGCGGTCATTATAGTTAACTAATACTTTAAAATCTTATCCTAACATGGAACGAGTCTAAACTCGTTGAAGGTCCTAATAATTACTTATTCTGTCTCTCGAATCGGTCTTATGCTCGAATTCATTCCAACAAAACGTATGGCAGGGCGAATCCTTTATTAGAAGAAACTTCCGCTAGCTATGGGGGATCAAACTGGTACCAAAAAAAAATTCAATAGACGGAAACACTTCGTCTAGAATAACTGGGCAATCTCTGCCTACTTGCCAATCTTACAGGACCTCCCGTCTGCAACACCCTCGCTCCAGCCACGCTAAAAGCGTCGAAACTACGGTGTCAGATCGGTTACCCAAGGTCGCGCCGTTATACCCCAGGCTATACGGCATGGCTAAAACAAATCCCCCATCCTGCATAAAATTCAATCTATACCTCTTCGTTTCCTCTTGCGAGGAGGAGTTGAGTGGGAAATTCGGCTTGATCCTCGCCTTCCACTGTCTCCAAGTCTGAGGGTCGGGATAGGGATCATTTATCCACAATCCTTAGAATTCAAGCTAAACTAAAATAAAAGAAAATCAAAGGAAAATTATATCCTCTAACGAGGGACCTAACAAAAGGGAGCGAATATTTCTAACTAGATAGAGTTGTAGTTGTCCTGTGAGGCTTCCGATCCTAACAAATAAAGAAATCAAAATTTAAAAAAAATCGAACCTATTAATTCCCTACACTATTCTAATATACCTTTGGTCTAACAGTATAATTGTTTTTTAACCTTCTTACACATTCATTAAACCAATCCATTCATACACCCCCCCCCATCATTCACGGTTTGCATACAAACTAAAGTTAAAAGCTGCTACACAAGCCAAAGTACTATAATTATCATCATTGATAGATCCTAATAATAACAAATTTTTCAGGACAAATGTGAAATCAAATAAAGTTTCTAATTAAAACAAAGTGGGGACTAATGCCCTATTAACTTAAATTAATGCCTCATACAAACTCTATATATACTAATACTTTATACTCGATAAATGATTGTTAATAAAATGGTTAACAATTCTAAATAATCTGAAAGCTAACCTACCTAAAAAAATGTAATTTCAAAAACTGCCCTTGCTTTGACACTAAGTGACTATTCACGACAATTCTATAAAGACACACACAAATTACAATGGCGAATAAAGGACCATTAAACGTGACACCTCATAAAAGCGGAATTGAGTCACTCCCCTAGCCACCGTGGGTGAAGTCACTTTCTTCCTACTTCACCTTGCGTCTGTCCCCTTTGCAGTAGTCCGACCTCAACACTCTATTGAAAGATGGATTTATAGGGTTTACGATTCACTACCCAACACTAACATTCTCAAGTGCTTTCCGAGGATCGACTACGGTCTGGGCCTACTTAACTTCTGCCCCTGGCTTAGGGTCCCTATACTTCACAACTTTACTCTGAAAGATTGACCTTTCATGTCCTCATTAGAAACCTATTTCAAAGCTACTACCTGAAGGCCAGGGATTATAGGGTTTCTGAATTACCCAACACAAGCCATAGGATGCCTATTAGGTTCGTTGTTTTAGACATAGCCCCCCCTCTAAGTTGTGATTTCCTACACCTTCCTTCACCTATTACTCTTGATAATAACTAAAATTTCAGATTTACACTAAATAGTTAATTCACAATGGTATACATTATTCTCATTGGTCTTTGAAACTCGGGTTTTAATAAGAAATAGTTTGTATAAAAAAAAAGGAATCCTAATGAAGTTCTACTTAAAAAAAAAAGGTTTTTAAATGAAAAAAAAAAAAAGGTTGAAATCTCTAAACTTCTCATTCTATCGAGCTGATTCTCCGTACACACTCCAAAATCCTAGTTAGTGGCGACAGTCTAAGCAGAATTTACACTGTGTGGGCCTTTTCACCCTTGTAGACCTGCGTAAAGTTAAACTGTTCACACTAACTCTGTCAACCTCCCCTCGTCTCATTACTTCTGAGTTCGCTCTGGTTGTCACCCCTTGTGGAACCACTACATTAACGGACCTATTAGGGAGATAAGCTGGACCTGTAAGATGAATCCAATGATCTTCATCACTGGAACCTTGACTTGAATTACCATCACTAGTTTCCTCCTCCTCTGTGGGGAAAATCCTAATTGGTATATGGTATTGTTTTAACCTATCTATATGGTATTTATCCAAATTCCCAGTTTCTAGATTCTTCAAGAGATATACAGTATCACCAGCTCTTCTTAGTACCTCATATGGACCCCCATACCTTGGCTCAAATTTGTGACGCCCCTTCGTCTCATGCATTCTCTCCACTAGGACTAAGTCCCCGTTATTGAAAGTTCTCAGCCTTTTCTCTCAGTTCTCTCTCAGTCTGCTGTCTGAAATATTCCAGATTAGTAGTGGGGATTGGAGAAGAGAATATCATGTATTAATGGGGGCAGAGAACCGAGGGGTGAAAGATGGGTTCATAGCCCAAAAGGGAAAGGAAATGGGAGAGGTACATGTTCATCCATGTGGGTGGATAGTAATCTTAGATCAATGCTCTTTCTGGGTGTATTGAAACTAACTAGCCATGATGGTAGAGGCGCTGTTCTCACTGCCTCTACTGTACATCAGAATGAACTATAATTATTACTAGTGTATTATTATTCCAACAGCCTATGACCTTTAAACCTTTATACCTTCATATACACTCGACGGGGTAGTCACCTTGTTAAAAAAAAATCTATAATGTCATAGATCAGCTAGAGGGAGAACATAACAAAATTGTGCGAATAGTCTGTTTCAACTACTGATTGTAAGCCTATTAAACTCATTCTCTATAGGTTGGCTCGCTCATTAATCTTCAATCTACGTTCAATAGTCATATTGAGTTCACATGGATGCTAGATGTAAACTGTATCAAAATAGTGTAGTTTTCTAGTTTCCGAATTATATGACAGTTAGAAAAAGAAACAAACATTCTGGAAATATCTCGCACTGGCTACTATAAAAAAAATTGAATGGGGTACAGCTCTGATCTTACAGGATACCTCATGGCTCATAGAATTGAATCGCTCATTTCTCACTAAAATATTCACACAGGGTATGGAGGTCTCCAGCGGTTCTATAGCTATTGGTCAACTAAATTAATTAATGGCAGGAATTGAAGTTAGTTTAAATGCTCATGTGCTGTTTTGTCATGCGTCTTTATGTCATCTGCAAAGGAAAGTGTCGCCTCAAAGGACCTAATTCTGGGACTAACATCCGCTGCACATTTCAGGAAGGAGTGGTCGTCCATACAATAGCAAGATATCATTTTGCTGCCAATGTACAATGTTGAGCATTTTCCATGTCGTCATTTTGTCGATCCCCAATCTTCTAGGGTGTTTCTTTAAGCATTTCTTGATGTCATTTAATGCTTCATGCGATCCCGCCCGGCATTCAATAAGTAGTATTTGATCGTACCACCTCCAGGAGACCATCCCATTGCGGCCGAATCATTTCCACCCAACTTATAACGCCGTCCATATCGCGTAATTGAAATTAGTGTAAAACTCAAAGAATAAGACCTTAATCTCTTAATTCTTTACTAATTTCAGTTGGCTCATCATAAATCTTCTCAATTATTAGTTTAGTACAGTGGCGTGACATGTCACACTTCTTCTAGTTCTTTCGCAAGCTCGATTAATCCCAGTGAAAGCCAGTTCAGGCGTCAATCCCGTGCTAACCCGTCATGCATGACTTCAAATTTGGAAATTATTAGACCTGAATATTTGCAGTGGCATCTGCTTCCACTGAAGGTATTTAAGACACAAGGCTGCCTCTTATCTTGTTTAAATCACTGTCTTTACACCCATATGCCTGTGTAACCTTTAACCATGACCTTATCAATTCTCAAAATTCTGCCTATCGAATATCCTGAGAATCAATGTTCTTCTTGTCTACGGCGGATTAACACAATAATTGTTCCCTAGAGTTATCTGCGTCGAGTGGTCAGTCTGTACTACTAATTCTCCACTCTAACTCCTGGATTCCTTTATCTACTCAGGCTGTTCAAAAATTTTCAAGACAGTTGTTCAAATCCCCAATGATAATCTGCTAAATTTCGATAATTATTGAATTCTCATTAAACAGACTAACTACACCTTCCTGACACAGAAGTGTCCAGCATCAAGATATGGCGTACTGCCCATTTCTTCATTTGATGACTGTGTCAAATTACAGCTGAAGAAACATACTAAGCATATAACTGGTTTAAATTTCATGTAATCTCATCATGCCTTCTGCTGGCAAATATTTACTGTAAAATTCAATACTATCAAGATGGTTTTATTTGTCTTCGTCCAAAAAAAAAATGTTTCAGAAATAGAATCTTGGAAATCTCTACTAAAGACAAAAATTATACATTTGTCAATTCAGGATAACCTTCCCTTGTCAGAGTGTATACAGGATATTTAAGATCATATGCAGTTGGAGGCATCATGAAAAAAAAAAAAAAGTCGGTTGCCTGACGCGTCTTTTTATGGTGATCAAACTTCTCTCTTCACGGGTACGCTAACTGGATCTTCAATTCTATTTTCACCTTAAGGCTCATATATCTGCCACTCTCCCAATCCACTATGCGTTAAAAAATAAAATCGATTAACTATCATTCAGCATGTTAGCCCTAATCTGGATGCACAGGCTAGTATGAATTGATAGAAAGCACTATTAAAAATGAAGTTAAGATATTTGTATCCAGCAATGATTATCAGAACTCACCTCTGCTGTGAGAGAATTATATCAGAGCTATGATGAAAAAAAATGCTAAGTCATTTCAGTAGACTACTGTAAAACACTGATCACCGTTCTAAATTTGAACCATGGGAAATCCAACCTCATTTCTCATACTGTATATAATAATTTGAGAAAGTAAAATAAAGAAATTGTAATCAATGGTGCTCGCAACAGAATTCAAAATGATTGAGACACAGAACATTATAAATAATGTCCAGCAAGTAGGATACCAAACCACCTTTATATTACAACATTTCCACAAAATATCTATAGGGCGATATGTTACATTCCATACTCACAAACATCTATAACAATAGCCAACTACTTAAGAAACTCTGGCATCCAAACATATTACTGTAATTCCCCTAACATAGGCTCCACCATAAAAGTCCACTATCTAAAAATAATCCTACTATCATAAAACCCACTAACCAAGACAGAGAATAAAAGGCAATATATTCCGTAGAGTATAACAGCTGCCAAGCCAAATACGCAGGGGAGACAGGAAGGAGAGTCAGCAATAGAATATATGAACATAGACGCAACGTTATTAATCAAGACAATAGGTCTCTAATTTTCCAATACTGCAAAGGAACAGGTCACACTTTCGCATTAGGAGAACCTAGAATACATTACAATAACATAAACAGCAAATATCAAAGGCTTATAATTGATTTTCTATTATTCAGAAAACACAATAGCATTAATAGAAAATAGATTTGCCCGAAACATATAACATAATATATCCTAGTACCAGCTAATAATATCAACAATAATATAAGTAACTTATATGTAATAGCCAATAACTATTATAAAACTACTTAAATAATAGAATTTCTAACCTATAAGATAATTCATAGAATATAGCAAACAATAGTAGAATATGTGTAAAAACCTTAGCCAAAAAAATATGTCTTAAGAAAACAAATAATATGCAAAACTTCCTAATGTATATATATATGTACATAGAATCATGATAGTTTTAGCATCAGGCGACGTTATATTTTCTTGATATATTGTATATGTTTCTCCTGTAGAAGGGCGGACAAGCTCGAAAGCTTGAGAAGACCAGAATAAAAGATACTCATCCCCATAAACGTTTTACTTTGATATCAGAAATCAATGATAATATTAAGGTTTTGCCACAAACAATGTGAATCGTAAAAGACAGCGGCGAGAGATGCGGTATACACCGCCTCAACATAACTTTCATTGCCTGATAAAATGCCGTGAAACGGAAAGCATAAATTAAAATTCACGATTTATAATAGACTGTTAATCTCAGGATGCGTGGACTACTTCACCAATACTTAAAAATAGTATGGCTTTTCATTAGGTATATATTTCTAAAGTATAGGGGATGAAACATATACTAAATTCGAGCCCCGCGGCGGGCGACATTGTTGCGTTCCCGGTTTGGATAGATGAAAAGGGAGGATACACGATGTGACTTATTAAAGTTTCCTTACTTAAGTATATATATATATAGCAATTTAGGCCAACAACCCCATGTATATAACCCGCAGCAAGACCTTAATGTTGTATAATAGAAGCACAGCTGTCAATGATACACTATCGACATATGTCTTTACATCATCACATGTAATGCAATTTGTGCAAACAGGATAAATAAAGAGAAAAAAAAACGGGGGAAACTCTGTAATTGATTAAGAGTTTGAGTTAAAGCAGGGATCGAGCATATAATATTGTCAGGACAAAGGTCTAAAGATGGAATAACGCACTGAAACACATAAAAGTACAAACATCACTAAAACCTGACAGATAATTAGCCTCAAAGTAGCCCTAATAAAGTCGTAATTTTGCAACTGTTGCTGTGTCAATATATCACAGCAAAGATATAGTACACAACTCTATTTCAACAGAGTCGGTTGTTCTATAATTTGTACACTTTGTGAAATTAAGGTGTGGGGTGTAGTACCATAAAGCAAAAGGAATGAAATATGTATGAGAGGAAACAGGAAATTTTCTCTAGATATTTATTTAAATAAATTAAAATTTTGGGAACATGTCTATACTGACGAGATATGCTATTTACATAGAAAAATTTAGATAGAGGTGACCTGAAGTTACTTTATAGCCCTTCAGGGCCCATGCGAAATCTAGGTTGGTTACTACACAAAAAGGGGGGGGGGCGCTAAGTCATAATGACAAATGGCTTACCTTTTTCTCGAAAGTGCCGGCAAAGGTCTGATCTCCCGTCTGAAGACTGTCCTCTCACTGAGCGACTCCGATCGAATCTGCCTTTTGGCCAAGAAACCCTCTTTTATTCATGTCTCTCCCCGTTTCCATTCGCTGCCGAGCCAAAGTTTCTATTGGCTGGCATTTTCATTCGCCGAAAGAAACACCAATCAAAATGGCCAACGGCTCCAGTATACAATTTCATAGACGCCCCAGGCCTCTCCCATCGAAATAGAACATATAGTATTACCAAAACAAAAAAATCTAAAGAGAGAAACAGCTACGGCGATAGTGTAAAATTTCAGACGCCAGGCCCCCCCTTCCACATGGATTGAAATACCATCCTCCCTTTTTCTCGGGACGGTATATATATATCGCCCCCCTCCGTCTTAGCTAAAAATCGACACAGGCCCCTTTTCACTTGAACTGTAATATAACGCTTTCCTTTCTCGGGAAGGATATTTTATAAGGTTCAGTCCTTTAGAGATCTTCCTTCTCCTTTTTTGTTTCTGGTCACCTTTACCTAAATTTTTGGTGAGGGGAATATATGTACATATGAAACAACAGCTTCCAGCGCGGATGTCTCTGGGTGTCACTGGTGTCTTCTTCACCAGGCATCAGCTTTCGGCATGGAAGTCTGGTGTCATCAATTGTCTAGGTTTCTGGGCAAAAAGTGGTCTGTAAGTCTATGTGGGAGGGAAGCCATGTATCCATTTGATTTGATTATACATACGCCTTCTGTTGGGGTATGGTTACAAAAACGTGCCCCAACACTGGGATGACGGACCACGCCGTCAGCAAACATACAAGCGGGGCCATGTAATGTGAGATGGCCACCGCTACGCGGCGCGGCATATAGGCGGAAGCCAACAGAACCAGAATAGAAATTCTAGGGTGTTGTCCTTTTTGTCTTCCTCTAAAAATGTAGCTAATAAGTAATACCAATAAAACACTGATTTTGAGATACTTTCTGAACCATCGCTGGATCAATAAATCGACACACCACATTATATACCTTACATAACATTTTACACTCACAGACACCAGAAAACTGGGTTATATATAAATATATCTCTCACACACATTGTAAGTAAAGCATTTTATATTTTAGTCGCAAATTTCTAATTTTAATCAGAATTTTTAATATTTGAAGTCAATGATATCCCCTTATTTTTAAAATAACTGAATTATACACAATTTTATTTCGAAAAAAAAAATGATTAATTGTGTAGTGCTAAGCTTGTGTACTATAAAACAAAACTTTTGTAAATAAAATTTAAATTTCGATAACATCACTTACACAATTATAAAAAAATAAATATTTTAAAGCATTTTACTCGTTTTATGCACAATTGATTTTTGACTACTAGGTTATTTTCTACCAAAAAACAAACGTCGTTTATAAAATGTAGACTATATGTAGCCATAAACCGCATAAAATTCTAATAAATTATACATATAAGTGCTGTACCAATAGCTTCGATTTAAATAATAGTTTTATGCACACATAAACATTTATTACAAAAATAAGAAAGACATATTAGTGGAAATATAGTTGCAATATGAAAGCATTAATTTTATAAATACACTACTTCCGTATTATTAAATATCATCGAAATCTCACACTATTCACACGATGTAAGAAGAAAATTTGATAGATTTACAAATGTTGAGCCCAATAAGGCACTCTTTAAAATCAATAAATAATGAAAAACATCATGATTTTAGAGATAAGATTGAGAAAGATATATACAAACACCAAGTTAGTCTATATCATGGCAAAGATAGAAGAAAACGATCATCAGATGGACATTACAGATCCAGAAGCAGAGGCTGTAAGTTTTCAATCCGTAAAAAGCCATCACAATATTGGGATGTACCACCTCCAGGATATGAAAATACATCACCCTTACAATACAAGGCAATGCAAGCTGCTGGACAACTTCCAACATCGGTAATAACAGGGTCTACCACACAGGCAACAGTTGGTATTACTACATTTGCTCGGCAAGCACGTCGTCTTTATGTAGGTAACATCCCATTTGGTTGTAACCAAGATGAAATGATCAATTTTTTTAATGAACAAATGCATTTATGTGAATTTGCATACACAGATGGTAATCCAGTGCTAGCCTGTCAAATCAACTTGGATAAAAATTTTGCATTTTTAGAATTCCGTTCAGTTGAGGAAACAACAAAAGCAATGGCATTTGATGGCATTACTTTTGGAGGACAAAGTCTAAAGGTACGTAGACCACAAGATTATCAAGGAAGAAATGACTTTCCAATTATACAGAATGCACCACCACAAGATCCTTCCAACAAACTGTTTGTGGGATGTATCCCATATTATTTAACAGAAGAACAAATCAAAGAACTTCTTTCTTCTTTTGGCACCCTTCGAGCATTTAACCTGATCACAGAAAGTGCCACAGGAATGTCTAAAGGTTATGCATTCTGTGAATATTTAGATTCCTCCATCACAGATCATGCTATCGTTGGCCTCAATGGGATGATCATTGGTGACAGGAAGCTGATTGTACAAAGAGCCAGTGTTGGGGCAAGGAACTCCCAAAATGTTGCCATCCAAGTACCAGGCATACATTTTGTCCATCCAGCTTTACCCTCACCATCTGAAATACTCTGCCTAACCAACTTAGTTGTATCAAGTGAACTTGCAGATGACGAGGAATATGAGGATATCATGGAGGATATTAAAGGTGAATGTATGAAATATGGAGAGGTTAAAAACATTGTAATACCAAGGCCTATACCTGATGTTGATGTTCCTGGATGTGGGAAAATTTTTGTTGAATTTGCCTCCATCTTGGAATGTCAAAAAGCTATTCAAATGTTGAGTGGTAGGAAATTTAACAATCGTATTGTTTTGACATCCTTTTTTGATCCTGATCGCTATCATCGTCATCAGTTTTAATTTATTTTACCCCCCCCCCCCCCCCTTTATAAAAATCTATTTTATTCTACAAAATTTTGACTTTTGTTCAACAAACATAGATCTATACTATTTAATTTTTATTTTAAAGATTTTTCAATGGATATTTCTAGTCATTTTCTATATATAAACTTTAGGCAGCAATGCTTTTATTACCAAATATATTAAATATGAAGCTTTATTTTACTATAGTAGAATTTAAGAAAAATAAATTGCCTATATTTTAATTTATATTTTAAAAATTATTGTCTGTATATTTACACACAGTGATATAATATTTTATATATTGGAAATTTTAAAATATTTTTGCTTATAGAAAATAATCATTATTTTGATAATTACCTGCTTCACTCAAAAATAAACATTGCTATCTTTAGAAACACTTTGCTATAATTTATAAAACTAATATTACAATCGATAAGGCACAATTTGGATTATAGATTATAAACACAAGGTATTAACACCAAATCCAAATAAATAAATAGTGTGTGACATTTCGGTAACAACGCTGTTACCGAAATGTCACACACTATTTATTTATTTGAATTTGGTCTTATTACCTTGTGTTTAATATTACAATCCTTCATTTTCCTCAACCCAATTTGAATTTTTTCTGTGAAAGTTTCATTATTTATATAAATCTTAAATATCTAAATAACTATAAAAATGTTATCTTTGTGTAAAACATATATTTTTATAATGAAATAAGTTACTTTGCCACATGATGCCATTCTAACCGTCAAATGCTTTCATCCAATTAGAAACAAGCATTATTCATTGGCTGGGGAGGATATAGAGTAAACATGACACAACATATTATATCCTTTTAAAATAATAATTAAAATGTTAAGAGCTTTTTTAAAGTCAAGATTTTTATTGTTTTTTTAAACAACCATATATATATATATATACCTGTTTACTTTTAAAGATATTTCAGAGCTATATTATAATGCTACAGTTAAACCTGTCTATAGCGCTCCCTCTAAATAGCACCTTCCTCTCTATAGTGCCCGATTTTAGACGTTAAAATGTAAACATTTTATATTAAAAGTGACCTGTCTACAGCACCCTATTTTGGTGAGTCCCTAGAGGGGGCGCTATAGACAGGTTTAACTGTATTTTAAGTTAAAGGATTATATATATATATATAGTATTGTTACATTTTTGTTATTTTATTAATATATATAATATCTCATAAATTTTATTTAAATCCGTCTGTATAAGATGGACTTATTGTTTTATTCTAGAAGCAGCTCTGTTATAAACCTCCTATGAAAATACTATAGTTAGGTCGATAAAATACTCCCTTGAATCAATATTAAAATAAGAACATTAAGCCTCCAGGGAAAAGTTTCTTTTTAAAATATATTTTTTTATTTAAAAATCTCTCAAGCTTTCGGGCAAGAAAGCCCCTCTACGGGAGAAAATATTTTACATCATTAAAACGGCAATAAAATAAGATTTAAAATTAAATAAAGTGCTTTTGTTGTTTACATTTGTTTCAATGCAGAATCAACGTGGGCTTCTGTTGCGCGTGCTTTCGAGTTTGCTATTCCAAGGCGATATCTTCACTTGGGGTTTATGGGGTGGGTTCAGGGAATATTGTGTTTTAAATTTCCGCAATGTCTATTCTTCTGTTAATACTATTGTGCTTTCTGGATATGATGGATTCTAAGTCTCTGTAGTCTATTGGGGATGTTGGAGTAATGGTTCTTTGGTTCTGATAGGGAGAAGGAATGGCCTGTTTCTCTTATATGTTGGTATACTAAAGATCTACTGTCTTGATCGTCGATATTTCGTTTATGTTCTGATGCTCCTATATTTAAATGTCTGCCAGTTTCGCCGACATATTTGGTTTTGCATTTATTGCATTCTATGGAGTTTATGGCATTCTTAATATTGGAAGGATAATCAATGGCATTGTTCTTTGTTATGGGGTTTCTTAGTAACAAATTTAAATTAGGTGAGTTGCTGAAAAAGGTTTTGATTCCAAATTTCTTCAGATGATGGGCTATAGAAACCGATACTGGTGAATAGGGAATACTGCTAATAGATTTATAGAGATTGGGGAATTCAAATTTCAGAGGGGCTATAGAAATGTCTTAGAATAAATTATAAAGGATATTGACAAGTCTTTAGATTTCTTATAATATTATGAAGTCTGTTTTAAAGGTTTGAAGTAAGTAATGGCAATGGATATGTTTAGTTAAGGTCTTTATGGTATTGATTTTAGGGTTGAAAGGGCAGTAGGAGGAAATATTTGCATACAAAATCAATTCCAAACAACTGTTTATTATAAACCATCCTTCAACCCCGACTATATCCGTTTTTCCTCTCAACTGCCCTCTCAACCATAAAATCAATACTGTAAAGACCTTAACTAAACGTATCCATAGCCATTGCTCACTTCAAACCTTTAAAACGGAAGAAACTCAGATAATTATAAGAAATCTAAAGACTTGTCAATATCCTTTATCATTTATTCTAAGACATTTCTATAGCCCCTCTGAAATTCAGAATTCCCCAATCTATAAATCTATTAGCAGTATTCCCTATTCACCAGTATCTGTTTCTATAGCCCGTCATCTGAAGAAATTTGGAATCAAAACCTTTTTCAGCAACTCACCTAATTTAAATTTGTTACTAGGAAACCCCATAATAAAGAACAATGCAATTGATTATCCTTCCAATATTAAGAATGCCATATACTCCATAGAATGCAATGAATGCAAAACCAAATATGTCGGCGAAACTGGCAGACATTTAAATATAAGAGCATCAGAACATAAACGAAATATCGACGATCAAGACAGTAGATCTTTAGTATACCAACATATAAGAGAAACAGGCCATTCCTTCTCCCTATCAGAACCAAAGACCCATTACTCCAACATCCCCAATAGACTACAGAGACTTAGAATCCATCATATCCAGAAAGCACAATAGCATTAACAGAAGAATAGACATTCCGGAAATTTATAACATAATATTCCCTGAACCCCCCCCCCCCCATAACCCCCAAGTGAAGATATCGCCTTGGAATAGCAAACCCGAAAGCGCGCGCAACAGAAGACCATGTTGATTCTGCCTTGAAACAAAGGTAAACAACAAAAGCACTTTATTTAATTTTAAATCTTATTTTATTGGCCTTTTAATAATGTAAAATATTTTCTCCTGTAGAAGGGCTTTCTTCCCCGAAAGCATGAGAGATTTTTAAATAAATAAAAATATTTTAAAATAAACTTTTCCCTGGAGGCTTAATGTTCTTATTTTAACTTTAGATGGGTAGTTAATTTTCCCCCCTCTCTCTCTTCCAATGTGTGCAACAACCAATTTCCATACACCCCATCCAACAGATTGTATTTTTTATACCTGCCATCTAACCTGTACATGTATCTTTGAAATGAAACCTAGAAAATCTACTTTCTTCAATAAAAGTATCTTTGCAAGAAAATGTTTTATTTGTTTATTTTTCAATGATAAACCACAATTTGGATTATACAAGGTGCGTTCATTAATTTCCAGGACTGATTAAAAAATAAAATAAATAAAAAAGCTAAAGAAAATTTTTTTATACAGAGTTTAATATTGGACATTCGACCACACCTGACTGAACGCACGAGTCTCGTGGCGCACACGCCGATCTAAAAATACAATAAAACAACTTCCTTCTAAGGTTCGCATTTCTAATTTTAAAATGGCCATTTTCGAAGAGCAGAGATTCTGCATTAAGTTTTGTTTTAAATTGAAAAAAAGTGCTACTGAGACGTATGAATTGATTAAAGAAGCTTTTGGCTATGCAGCTTTATCTCGTTCAAGAACTTTTGAATGGTTTTCACGCTTCCTAAAAGGTCGGGAAAAGGTAAATGAATGATCAGTATAATGGGCGTCCAGGATCATTATGTTGCGAGGAAAACAAGCTCATAATAAAGGAATTAATTAAATCTAACAGAAGAATTTCTATTAAAGACTTATCTTCAGAGACTGACTATCTGTAGGACTGTGTCATCAAATAGTAACTAAAGATTTGGACATGATCCGGACGTCTTCAAAATTTGTTCCCCGGATTCTAACAGAGGAACAAAAGGAGGTTAGAATGGATGTCTGCAAAAACATGGTTGAAATGACTCGGACCGATCCAGAATGGATGCAAAAAATCATTACAGAGGATGAGACATGGGTGTATCAGTATGACCCGGAAACCAAACGTCAATCCAGCCAATGGATTGAAAGAGGGGAACCAAAACCCAAAAAGGCAAGATTTACAAAATCCAAAGTCAAAACATTGCTTGTTACATTTTTTTATATTAATGGTTTGGTTTCACCATGAATTTATTCCTTTTGAATGTACAATTAATCAAGAGGTTTATTTGGGGATAATGAGGCCCTTAACCCTCGAGCGCGCGCGCTAAAAATGTAACGTACTTGCGCGCGCTGGGTGAAATTTACCCGATATTATAATTACATATTTTGAACATAAATATTAACTGAGGAAAAACAAAACCTTTTCTATCTCAAAGTAATAGCATTTTAATTTTCAAAAAAGGCAATTATTAATAAAATATTTATATGTTTTGCACAAATTAAACATTTGAAAAACTATTCTTGAATAATGCTCAAAATTGGTAATGGCATATAAAATATGAAACTATTGCTCCTTTCCAATATTAAATATATAAAATTCCATGAGGATATTCTAGACAAATCATAGCAAACTGCAATTATATGTCCTTTATAAATTGGCTTTGCACATTTTTGGCACAAAGTTGAGGTCTTCCAGTCCTTACTGGAGGGACACACCACATCTGGTAGGAAGCTTCATCTTGCGGTTCCTGACCTTCTTGATGGCTTGAAGTGCCTTCTAAAAATTAATTGAAATAAATATTAAGAGTATACATTTATGATTTCCATTAACTTATCTGTAAAAAAAGGAAATTTTTTTATAGTCCTCTAGGCAGTGAAGAAATGATTTTTCTTTGATTTAGTTGCTCTTTGATAAGTTCAAGGGCCAAACATTTCAAGAATTTTAGAAGAGCTTCTAAAGGTGTATTTTAATTTTTTGCCTTTCAAGCCTGGTAAATGTGTAATGACATTAGGCGTTCTCAGCTTTACTGTTTGTGAAAGGCAATTTTTGGACCATTTGGTTTTCGAGGCTTTCCCTATATAAAAATGTGTTTGTGGGATAATTCCCTTATCCCAAAAAATTCCCATATCTGAATATATTCCAATGACACTTCCAGAAAAATGTTCACTTAGATGATCTTCAATATCACCTTCTACAATAATCTCTTCTTGATCTAATAAATATGACCTTCTTTCATCCATTTTATATAGAATTATAGGCAGATAAATATATCAACCTATTATAGTTATTTTTTAAATTATTAATTCGAATTATTTATCTCACTCAAAAAAATTTATCAAAGAAAAATGCAACAAAAAAAATTACATGAGTGCGCGCACCGGGTGATTTTTACCCGACAGTGACAATAGATGGAATTTCAGTGGGAGCTGTCAAAATGTGAAACCAAAACTTTAGACTAGATAATGAGTCAGGAAGCTAAACGAAACCACATCTCCGCCAACCGATTTTTTATTGGTTAATTCTCCACTCAAATGTTGCCATGGGTAATTTTCACCCGGCGTGCGCAATGCCGGGTTAAGGGAGGCAGTGTGCCTTAAAAGACCTGAAAGATGGCAAAACAATGACTGGATACTTCACGTCGATAATGCGCGGCTGCACACAGCCCATGTTGTTTTGCAGTTCTTGGCCAAGCATTCAACCATACAGATCCCTCATCCACCCTATTCCCCCGACTTAGCCCCCAATGACTTTTTCCTCTATCCTAAATTGAAAATGAAGTTAAAAGGAAGGAAATTTGACAACGTTGATATGATACAAGCTGAATCGAAGACAACCTTGAGGAACCTCTCAAAAAGTGATTTTATCTCCTGCTTCGACAATTGGAAAAAAAGATGGAACAGGTGTATTGAGGCAGAAGGGGCATATTTTGAAAAATATTAAATTAGTTTTTTTATTTGTTTTATTTTTCAAAGATACAGAGCAGTCCTGGAAATTAATGAACGCACCTTGTAGTAACAAGAAAATAAGACCTAATCCAAATAAATTAATAGTGTGTGACATTCCGGTGTTAGCATTGATACCATCATCATTTTATTTGTTTGTCTGATGTTGGTAACAGCGCTGGTACCGAAATGTCACATATTATTAATTTATTAGGATTAGTTTTTTTTTCAACTGTAGTATATACTTTAAAAACTATCTTGTTGAATAAGGCACAATTTGGATTATAGATTATAAACACAAGGTAACGTTCAACATTATTTATTTATTTGGATTTTGTCTTATTACTTTGTATCTTGTTGGAGTGGGTACCTGCAATGTGTTCTAACTAGCAAGTCTCTCTGATGGAAACATTATTCATTGGTGAGAGCGATTTAGAGTAAACACATAGTGGTAATTGCCCATCTCCCTTTTATTGTTAAAATCCAGGGTGTCCACTAAGTCTCTTTATGAATTCAGGCCAACCCTAAAACATTTTTAAAAATCAATTATGTATGAGTAAAAATACAGTCCAGGATCCTGAACCACATATCTATTTTTTTTTTTTAGGTTCGAAGACCATTCTTGTCAAAGGAAGTGCTAACGACAAGTGTGTTGGGTTCAAAGACCATCCCATCCTTGTCAAGGGAAGTGTTGTGGTTTCCTTTCCCCTTTTGTAAATACAGTATAACCTAGTTAATTCGACACATGCAAATTCGACACTCTAACTTAATTCGACCATATTCTGATGTCCCGACCTCCGGCCTATCAAATAACAAACCGTAATTCGACAGTATCGATAATATGACAGTTCCGATAGTTCGACCATTTTAAAATTCGAATTTTGACAGATGAATTGTTTTTTACATACAACTTTACCGCTAAAAAGGTATTACGGCAGCGACGATTGGCGGTCGCCGATAGGATCGTGCCTGCGCACTTTTGGTTTCTGTTAGTTTATGTTTCACTTTGCAATGCTGTTGCGCAATATCGCGAGTGTTATTGTTTTGTTTTTTTTTTTATACGGGAATTTAGGCTTCGTGCTCTAATTAATAATATTATTTTCTTCTTAATTTTCAGCATTGAAATATTTTAGTTATTTTAAAATTACAAATAATTTCCTTTTAAATAAATAAATCTTAATAAAATGTAGCCACAATGATTATGATAACATTTTATTTCAATATTCCATTTCCGTGTTATTAAAAAAGATTTAAACACAAAATCAATAACACCTGCAGCAGAAGTGGATGCCTTCAATACTACATTAAAATTTATTTATTAAAGACACTTCAGAAGAAAAAAGACCTCTATTTTTTTTTTAAATTGACCATCTGGAATACATTCTGAATAGGATTTCTGTGCAAAAACAGACATCTATAAAGGAATTTTTAAAAAGATCTTCATGATTATTTTTATAAATATTATTTTAAAATTTTCTTTTTATTTCCATATTTATTTCCTTTCAACTGCTATATTCTACAATTAGAATAAAATATTATTTGTAATTATTTATGTTTCAAAAATATGTATTATTGCCATTTTGTCCCTGATACTAAAAGTTAATCATGAAAATAAAAAAAATAATTACATAAAAGTACATACAATGGTTTCAATTAATATCATTAATTTATATTACAAAGCAATTTTTACAAAAATATTATTTAATACCTATCATCTAACCTTAATTCAACACTTCCTTTAATTCAACCGAAAGCTCTGAACCCTTGGGGTGTTGAATTAAAGAGGTTCAACTGTATTCCATGAGTTCCTGCTCCTCAGGCTGTTTTATGATAAAACAGTGGCCTCTTCCATAGGTCCTGTTTAGTGCATCTAATGCAAGCCAAAATGTGTTCTGGAGGTTACATGTACCAAGCTACATTTTGGGAAAGTGGGGTAGATTTTGTTATTTTCTTTCTTCAATAGCTTGAGATATGGCCTTTTCTAAATCTTGTTAGTGTTGTTTGGTGCTGTCTATTTCAGAAGTTCAGAGCCCCTCCTGGGTCCACTCCACTGTACCAGCTGTGCTTCAGTGGCATCCTCCAGTTCTTGGTAATTTTTGTTTTGGCTACTGTCTAAATTTCATAAAAGTAAGTTTATTTTTCGTGGTGCGAGTTCTCTTGTGCTGCTAGTGCATCAGCAGCTTCATCGCCTTCAATGCCAACGTGTGAGGGTATTCATTGAAAATTAATTTTTGAGGGTTTTGAGTTTTTTGGGAGATAGCCAATTATATTTCTGTTACTCTAAGTTTCTCTGTGTGACCCAAGTGTTGTATGGTACTTCTACTATCAGTAAGAATCTAACTTTTCATGCTGAACTCACAAATCTAATCAGAAATTTTCCATCACCCATGGTTTTTGTGTGACAGCCTTATTTTGGTATTGGGATAAATACAGCAAAAAATGCAAAAAATATTATGTAAGCATTTTTGCATAAACCTTATTACATTACACTGGTTTATCAAAAATTAGTTTTCTTTGCCTCAAAAGAAACAGCATCTTATCTAAATTTAACTCTTTGTGCTGATTCCAAATATACCATTAGTTTTTTCTATTACACAAGATTTTTGAGATACACCTACTTGAAATTTGGAAATGTTTTTAATATATAGGCCTATATGAACGAAATATATTTATTTTATTGAAAAATAGTGACAGTGGATTTTCTTCTATACTTTGCTTGTGGTACATCCCTCTTGAGTGTCCAGCAGTAGTCAGCAAGCATACCAGGACTCCATTTACCTTGGTACCGCTTCTCCATGCTTGAGATATCTTGATGAAACCTCTCACCATGCTCATCGCTAACTGCACCAAGATTGTCTGGAAAGAAATCCAAATGTGAATCCAAGAAATGGATCTTGAGAGACATGTTACATCCCAGTGCCTTGTAGGGAAGCAACAGATCATTAACTATGCATCGGTAATTTTCAACCTTGACACTTCCTAAGAAGTTCTTGCAAACGTTTCAAAAGGAATTCCATGCTGCTGCTTCAACTTCATTCAAACTATTTTTAAAATTTCCATTCTGCAGCAATTCTCGAATCTGAGGTCCAACGAAAATGCCTTTAATTTTCACATCACTTATGCTAGAACATTTTTGTTTTAGGTAGCTAAATTCACTGGCATTTCGATCCATTGCCTTGACAAAGTTCTTCATTAATCCCAGTTTAATATGTAATGGTGGTAAGTAAATATTTTCTGAATCGATCAGGGAGGATTTGCAATATTTTTATGTCCTGGAGTAAAGATTTCACGGTTTTGCCAGCTTTTTTTAATGTAATGCCTTTCCCTATCACTTCTATCCCACTCACACAGAAAACAACAAAATATTTTATATCCAAGTTGTAATCCATGCAAGAGAGCAATGACTTTCAAATCGCTGCATATTTTCCAACCATATCTTTCATATTCTATCTTTTTCAAAAGCAGTTTCATGTTTTCGTAAGTCTCTTTCATGTTGGATGCATGTGCTATTGGCACTGATGGGAACTAATTTCCATTGTGAAGGAGAACAGCTTATTTTATTGAAAAGTAGTGACAGTGGATTTTCTTCTATACTTTGCTTGTGGTACATCCCTCTTGAGTGTCCAGCAGTAGTCAGCAAGCATACCAGGACTCCATTTACCTCACACTGTCGACAATTTTTGAAAAATCTACGAATAAACGCCACTCTTCTGTATTATGGTCATGACCAAGCGCTTCCATTAGACTAACAACATCATTGCAATATACTAAATCATTATCTTGTGAAAAGAAGTCTTGAAATTCATCTTGACGCTTGCGAAAAAAGCATACTTTTGTGCCTTTATGCAGCAGATTCCAGCCTTTTAACCTAGAGCCTAAAAGTTCACTCTGTTTTTCTGGATAAATCTAAATCACGTACGAGGTCGTTCAAATCTCCTTGGGTTAACAAATGAGGTTCAGATGAAGTACCTGCTTCAAAATTTGTGTCATCCGACTGTTGCTCTCATCTATCTGAATCATCGTCACTAAATATTACATTTTCAGGAGGCTGTGGAACAGGTAAAATATCACTATGAGGAACCGGTCTCATAGCAGAAGGCAAATCTGGATATTCAACTGTATGTCTTAATTTGGATGTAATACCTGTAGTCTTTGTCAAACAAAAATAACAGTCTGAAGAATGGTTCAAGAATGGAATAGGTTCCCTCCATATCATTGGAACTGTAAAAGGCATATGACCTTCACCTTTAATCCACCCTGTAAGACGTCGAGCACAAATTCCGTAACAATGATGAGGAGCCCAAGTCTTATCTTGGTCACCGACTTTACAGCCAAAATAAAGTTGATAGCACTTTTTGATGAGCGGTGTAAAGTTTCGCCTTTGAAAGTTAATTCCCCACAAATGTAACAGAAAACATCAGGAATATTAATTCAATGCCTCGGCATATTGACACAGTCTAGTGCACACGATTTATAAAAGCAAATCGATAGAGAAGAATAAACTGATCACTTCAAATTTACCTGTCACTTCTGATGCAAATCTATTAAACAAATCGTTAGGTTCAATTTAAATATATATATTAAAACTGTTATTCAGCAAATAGCATTCCAGAGCATGTCGTTATTTTTTATTTGAAAGCAATACAGATTGCATTATAAAATAAACATATTTAATTAAAAATTCAATAATTTGTTATTTAAATTAATATTTATGATTCTCAAAGAGCAAAATTTGATTAATAAAAAATAAAATAATGCTTTTGGCTCCACATATCAACTCTTCTTGTCAAAAATAAAGCGCTAG
Source organism: Cordylochernes scorpioides (assembly GCA_030710605.1). Taxonomy (NCBI): domain Eukaryota; kingdom Metazoa; phylum Arthropoda; class Arachnida; order Pseudoscorpiones; family Chernetidae; genus Cordylochernes; species Cordylochernes scorpioides. The sequence goes on from CP092865.1 coordinate 68,467,820, forward strand.
CTAATGTAATGATGTTTACTTAAAAAATGCTTACATAACATTTTCTGCATTATTACTGTATATACCAATTTATAGAAAAAAATGGTTATCCTGCAAGAACTATGGGTGATGGAAAACCCATTTATCCCATTTTGAGCATATTCATGGTTTTCCATTCTTTCTTTTAAAGTTCTGGATGTTTGTTCTACATAGCATTGGTCACATTTTTCGCATTTCACTTCATAAATTATACCTGCTCTTTTTGGTAATTGGGTGTTCTTATGGTTGTTGATATATACAGTAAAACCCCTCTATAGTGAACCACAATGGGACAGAGCTTTTGGTTCACTATAGCCACAGTTCACTATAGCCACGGTTTAGCCATTTTTTTTTAAACTTTTCAAAATTTTTAGACGTATAATTAAAAAACAGCCATACACACAGGAAAAGGCAGCCACATAATAATGGTCACTTTGTTTTAATTCCCTAAATCGACCTATTTCTTTACAGTAATGCTGAATATCTAACGAAGTCATTTGATAATAGGTTCTTCTTATGTATTAGCATACATGTTTATATATAAACCTATTGATGAGGCACAATTTGGATTGTAGATTATAAACACAAGGTAATAAGACCAAATTCAAATAAATAAATAGTGTGTGACGTTTCGGCAACAGCGTTGTTACCATCTTCAGACCAAAGTACTGAATGAGAGAATTTTACCACAGCATGCTTTTAAATAGTTCCTGTTATCAAGTGTGTAAACAAGATAACAGATAAGAAGATATTTATCTGATAAACAGATGGGAAAAACACCTGCTGATTAATATTCTTAGAATTAAAAGTTTTTTCAAATATAATTAAAAGCATATCTATAAATATCATTTATATTTCCTCTTTCTTCCATTCTGTTAATTGTAGCACATTTCTTTTGAATGAAAAATGCTTCTTTAAATTGTCTCTTAAAATAATTTTTCTCATAATCTAGTATCTTTGTTTCTTTTAGGTTAAAATTATTATGTCCTGTGATTTTTCTATGTTCTACAAGTGCAGAATTCTCAATTTTATCCCATTTCAGAGCATATTCATGGTTTTTTCATTCTTTCTTTTAAAGTTCTGGATGTTTGTCCTACATAACATTGGTCACATTTTTCACATTTCACTTCATAAATTAAACCTGCTCTATTTGGTATGTGAGTGTTCTTATGGTTGTTGATATATTGAGAGATAGGGTTACATGGTTTCCATGCAATGTTTATTTTTTCATACTTTTTGAATATATTAGTCAATTTTCTTGCAAACTTTTGGTTTATAAATGGCAATGTGATAAATTTGGCTTCTTTGTTTTTGCACTTTAGATTTTGAATTAAAGTATTATTCTCATATTTTTGGTTCATGTCTTCTATTATTCTATCTATCAATTTGATAGGAAAATCTTCATTGATTAGATCATTTTTGATGTTGTTAATTTCTATATTTCTTTTAGTTGTATCATTAATGAGTGTAAAAGCTCTATATATAAGAGCTTTTACTAATCCTACTTTTTGGCTGAAATGGTGCTGTGAGCTAAAGTTCCAATAAGTTCCTGTATGTGTTGGTTTTTTGTATATAGAGGTTGTAATGTTGTTATTGTTGTATGATAAGTTCATGTCCAGGAAATTTATTGATTTGTTGTTATCTACTTCCATAGAGTAATTGATATCAGGCAATATATTGTTGAAAGTATCCAAAAATTTTTTGTTCACTTCCCTGATTAATAAATAAAATGGAGTCATCCACATATCTTTTAAAATAATAAACATCATCAGAGATTAGATTTCATTGGAAAAATATTCATTTCAATACTAAGGCTATAAATTCAAATATCAAAATGCTTGCAGACAGTATGGATAGTGACCTTTTTGAAAAAATAAAAAAATATTATTGAAATAAAAACAAACTACATTGCTAAACAAAATTCAAAAAGGCATTTTAAAAAGATAGAAAGTATTTTAAAGAAACATGACATGCTAAAATTATTATGCCAATATAAAGAAATTGATTTTATTTATGAAAAACTCTTCCCAGAAAAGAAAAATGAAGTATTCAACTCTGAAATTAAACCAAAAAATAACATCATGAATTTAACAGGTGAAGGTATCTCAAATGAAGTTCTAGACTTGCTTAGCAAAGGTTATAAATATGCTTTGGGGGAAAATCTGAAACACAAAGAAAAATTGGATATTATTTCAAAAACAGAAGAAATATGCAAAACTCTTAACCCTAATGAGGCAGCTAATATTAGATTTGAAGTTACTAGTACACTAAAACAAAATTATAAATCAAATAATATAAACAAAAAATTGACCTCCAAACTTAAAAACCTACAAACAAAATATGTAATAACAAAATATGACAAAGGGAATGGAATTGTTTTAATGAAAAAAGAAGACTATAAACAAAAAATGCTTTCTTTATTGAATAACAATGGTACCTATTCTCCTATGCAAAATGATCCAACAAAAAACTTCAAAAATAAATTGAACACCATACTTAAAAACTGGAGAAAAAACAAATATATTAATTACAGGCTTTTAACCAAGTTGAAAAATTATGATGCACATGTGCCCAATATATATGGTGCCCCAAAGGTCCACAAGCCTAACTGTCCATTACGCCCAATAGTAAACAATAGACCTTCACCAACATATGCCTTGTCAAAATGGTTAGCACAACAATTAAAAATCTACCAATATTTTAATGAAAATGAAATTGTTAACTCCTATGAATCCAAAGAAGATATTATTGACATGAAGCTAAATGGAAATCAAAGAATTATATCTTTAGATGTTGAATCCATGTTTACTTCAATCCCTATATCCACAATTATGGATGCATTAAACCATGTGATAAAAGAATCAAAAATAAATAATTTGCCAAAATCTGAATTTTTAATTGGAATAGAATTTTGTTTGAAAACAACATACTTTATTTATGATGACCAAATATATCTCTAAATGAAAGGTGCAACAATGGGTAGTCCAATATCACCAAACGCAGCTTGTATTACTATAGGCTAATTAGAAATAAAAGCTCTAAATTCTCTTAAAAATGATGTTTATTATTTTAAAAGATATGTGGATGACTCCATTTTATTTATTAATCAGGGAAGTGAACAAAAATTTTTGGATACTTTCAACAATATATTGCCTGATATCAATTACTCTATGGAAGTAGATAACAACAAATCAATAAATTTCCTGGACATGAACTTATCATACAACAATAACAACATTACAACCTCTATATACAAAAAACCAACACATACAGGAACTTATTGGAACTTTAGCTCACAGCACCATTTCAGCCAAAAAGTAGGATTAGTAAAAGCTCTTATATATAGAGCTTTTACACTCATTAATGATACAACTAAAAGAAATATAGAAATTAACAACATCAAAAATGAACTAATCAATGAAGATTTTCCTATCAAATTGATAGATAGAATAATAGAAGACATGAACCAAAAATATGAGAATAATACTTTAATTCAAAATCTAAAGTGCAAAAACAAAGAAGCCAAATTTATCACATTGCCATTTATAAACCAAAAGTTTGCAAGAAAATTGACTAATATATTCAAAAAGTATGAAAAAATAAACATTGCATGGAAACCATGTAACCCTATCTCTCAATATATCAACAACTGGAAAACTGCAACAATAATTCCTATTAAAAAACTTGACAAAGCTGCTGATGACCCAAAAAACTACCGACCTATCTCCCTCACAAGTATTTGCTGCAAATTAATGGAAAAAATTATACTCAGACGACTTAACTACCACCTTGACACAAGAAATCTCTTACCAGAAGAACAATATGGATTTAGGAAAGGACATGGGACAATAGACCAACTCTTATTTTTCACACAAAAGGTAAAAGATTTACAAAACAGAAAACCAACTAACCACACAATAGCTGCTTTTTTAGACCTTACACAAGCTTTTGATAAGGTATGGAAAAACAAGTTAATTACAAAATTATACAAACATTTCAAAATTGATGGAAAAGCTATCACTTGGATAAATGATTTCCTTAAAAATAGATACATCAGGGTCAAATATAATGGCACTCTATCTAAAACCTTCAAATTGTACCAAGGATTACCACAAGGATCAGTCCTTAGCCCAACTCTCTTCACCCTATTTATTGCAGGCATAGAAGAAAAAATTTCACATAAAACCAATATTGGACTTTTCGCTGATGACATTATTCTATGGAGCAGCAATACTAACTGGAAAAAAGCTGAAAGAGATTTGAACAAGACTCTTTACCACCTAGAAAAATTTGCTAATAAACATAAATTAGAATTTAACCCCCAAAAATCTGAAACCTGTCTTTTTACTACCGATAAGAAACTATACAAAATAAGACCAAAAATTATTCTGAAAGAACAACAATTGCAATATAATAAACATCCTAAATATCTTGGCTACACCCTGGATCCGGAAATTAACTCCAGTAAACATATTGAAGAAGTTATTAGAAAAGGAAGAGACCGACTAAAAATTCTTAAATATATTTCAGGAAGAGAGTGGGGAGCCGATGCAACCACACTAAAATTAACTTACACATCTCTAATTAGACCTATCCTGGAATATGGATATCAAATCTATGGTACAGCATCTGAAACAAATCTAAAATCACTGGAAAGGATACAACTAAGTGCAGCTAGAATTATTACAGGTCTTCGAAATACCTGCCCTAATGATATTGTACTTTACGAGGCAGACATTATGCCCTTAAAGGATAGAAGAAGCTACAATCTGCCAAAATATATAAACAAAATCAAGAGTTATGGAAACAAACACAGAACTTCCAAGTACATACTTAATTGGGAATCCAATTTAAGACTCAAAAAAGAAGGCCCTCTACACCTGGCCAAAAGAAATGAATTTTTAAATTATAAAGTGGAAAAAAATTAATTAGCAGAAAAAATTTCTCCATGCAAACCACTACAAAATGTTATTTTTAATGCCACTTTAAATGAACCCACCAACAAACAATACCAAAATCCAGAATACTTAAAACAATTATCATTAGAAATAATTAATAACATTCCTAAAAATGCAATAACTATCTATACCGATGGTAGCAGAGACGAGCTAGGACACACTGGCAGTGGCTGTCTCATCAAAACCGCAAATGGCATTGAGAAAATGAACAGAAGAAACCCAGATTTTTGCTCAGTCTTCAGATCAGAACTTATAGCCATCTATGAAGCCTTAAAATCCATCAGAAATACTAATTATCAAGATATCTGGATTCTTACTGATAGTAGAAGTGCCATACAACACTTGAGTCACACAGGGGAACTCAGAGACAAAGTAAGCAGGAACATAATTGGTTATCTCCAAAAACTCTCAAAAACCTCAAAAATTCACCTTCAATGGATACCCTCACATGTTGGCATTGAAGGCAATGAAGCTGCTGATGTGCTTGCGAAAAAAGGCACAAAAGAACCCTTGCCACAGAAAAATAAACTTACTTTTAAAGAAATAGAAACAATAGCCAAAACAAAAATAAACAAGAACTGGAGGATCCCACCTAAGCACAGTTGGTACAGTGGAGTGAACCCAGGAGGAGCTCTGAACATCAGAAATAGACAGCATCAAACAACACTAACAAGATTTAGAACAGGCCATCTCAAGCCATTGAAGATAGAAAATAATAACAAAATTTATCCCACTTGTCCAAAATGTAGTTTGGTACCTGCAGCTCCAGAACACATTTTGGCTTGCATTAGATGCACTAAACAGGACCTTTGGGAGAGGCCGCTGCTCATCATAAAACAGCTCGAGGAGCATGAACTCAAGGAATTCGTGTAATCTTTACACAAGGGGATAAGAAACAACACAACCATAAGAACACTCACATACCAAATAGAGCAGGTTTAATTTATGAAGTGAAATGTGAAAAATGTGACCAATGTTATGTAGGACAAACATCCAGAACTTTAAAAGAAAGAATGAAAAACCATGAATATGCTCTGAAATGGGATAAAATTGAGAATTCTGCACTTGTAGAACAGAAAAATCACAGGACATAATAATTTTAACCTAAAAGAAACAAAGATACTAGATTATGAGAAAAATTATTTTAAGAGACAATTTAAAGAAGCATTTTTCATTCAAAAGAAATGTGCTACAATTAACAGAATGGAAGAAAGAGGAAATATAAATGATATTTATAGATATGCTTTTAATTATATTTGAAAAAACTTTTAATTCTAAGAATATTAATCAGCAGATGTTTTTCCCATCTGTTTATCAGATAAATATCTTCTTATCTGTTATCTTGTTTACACACTTGATAACAGGAACTATTTAAAAGCATGCTGTGGTAAAATTCTCTCATTCAGTACTTTGGTCTGAAGATGGTAACAACGCTGTTGCCGAAACGTCACACACTATTTATTTATTTGGATTTGGTCTTATTACCTTGTGTTTATAATCTACAATCCAAATTGTGCCTCATCAATTTTATTTGACTTCAATGGACCTAAGAAGTTATTCTTCCTATGAGCTGAAGAAAATGAATTCCAAAGTGGATAACAATGTTGATGCTAAGCCATCACTTGAAGATTCTATTTTAAAAATTCAGGATCTGAAGCTCTCCTCTACTTCAAGAAGTTGAGAAAACACAGCATTAAAAGGGTGAGTTCTTTTTCTCATATCTATTTTCTTAAATTCTGTAAAATGCATCAAGTAATTCCTAATGCATTTCTCATTCCTAATAGATGGAATTTCCCAAAATCTGATTCAAAATTGAAAAGATTATCACTTGATCTTATAAATGGAGAGATTAGATTTCATTGGAAAAATATTCATTTCAATACTAAGGCTATAAATTCAAATATCAAAATGCTTGCAGACAGTATGGATAGTGACCTTTTTGAAAAAATAAAAAAATATTATTGAAATAAAAACAAACTACATTGCTAAACAAAATTCAAAAAGGCATTTTAAAAAGATAGAAAGTATTTTAAAGAAACATGACATGCTAAAATTATTATGCCAATATAAAGAAATTGATTTTATTTATGAAAAACTCTTCCCAGAAAAGAAAAATGAAGTATTCAACTCTTAAATTAAACCAAAAAATAACATCATGAATTTAACAGGTGAAGGTATCTCAAATGAAGTTCTAGACTTGCTTAGCAAAGGTTATAAATATGCTTTGGGGGAAAATCTGAAACAAAAAGAAAAATTGGATATTATTTCAAAAACAGAAGAAATATGCAAAACTCTTAACCCTAATGAGGCAGCTAATATTAGATTTGAAGTTACTAGTACACTAAAACAAAATTATAAATCAAATAATATAAACAAAAAATTGACCTCCAAACTTAAACACCTACAAACAAAATATGTAATAACAAAATATGACAAAGGGAATGGAATTGTTTTAATAAAAAAAGAAGACTATAAACAAAAAATGCTTTCTTTATTGAATAACAATGGTACCTATTCTCCTATACACAATGATCCAACAAAAAACTTCAAAAATAAATTGAACACCATACTTAAAAACTGGAGAAAAAAACAAATATATTAATTACAGGCTTTTAACCAAGTTGAAAAATTATGATGCACATGTGCCCAATAAATATGGTGCCCCAAAGGTCCACAAGCCTAACTGTCCATTACGCCCAATAGTAAACAATAGACCTTCACCAACATATGCCTTGTCAAAATGGTTAGCACAACAATTAAAAATCTACCAATATTTTAATGAAAATGAAATTGTTAACTCCTATGTGTGTGTGAATTCAAAGAAGATATTATTGACATGAAGCTAAATGGAAATCAAAGAATTATATCTTTAGAAGTTGAATCCATGTTTACTTCAATCCCTATACCCACAATTATGGATGCATTAAACCATGTGATAAAAGAATCAAAAATAAATAATTTGCCAAAATCTGAATTTTTAATTGGAATAGAATTTTGTTTGAAAACAACATACTTTATTTATGATGACCAAATATATCTCCAAATGAAAGGTGCAACAATGGGTAGTCCAATATCACCAAACGCAGCTTGTATTACTATAGGCTAATTAGAAATAAAAGCTCTAAATTCACTTAAAAATGATGTTTATTATTTTAAAAGATATGTGGATGACTCCATTTTATTTATTAATCAGGGAAGTGAACAAAAAATTTTGGATACTTTCAACAATATATCGCCTGATATCAATTACTCTATGGAAGTAGATAACAACAAATCAATAAATTTCCTGGACATGAACTTATCATACAACAATAACAACATTACAACCTCTATATACAAAAAACCAACACATACAGGAACTTATTGGAACTTTAGCTCACAGCACCATTTCAGCCAAAAAGTAGGATTAGTAAAAGCTCTTATATATAGAGCTTTTACACTCATTAATGATACAACTAAAAGAAATATAGAAATTAACAACATCAAAAATGAACTAATCAATGAAGATTTTCCTATCAAATTGATAGATAGAATAATAGAAGACATGAACCAAAAATATGAGAATAATACTTTAATTCAAAATCTAAAGTGCAAAAACAAAGAAGCCAAATTTATCACATTGCCATTTATAAACCAAAAGTTTGCAAGAAAATTGACTAATATATTCAAAAAGTATGAAAAAATAAACATTGCATGGAAACCATGTAACCCTATCTCTCAATATATCAACAACCATAAGAACACTCACATACCAAATAGAGCAGGTTTAATTTATGAAGTGAAATGTGAAAAATGTGACCAATGTTATGTAGGACAAACATCCAGAACTTTAAAAGAAAGAATGAAAAAACCATGAATATGCTCTGAAATGGGATAAAATTGAGAATTCTGCACTTGTAGAACATAGAAAAATCACAGGACATAATAATTTTAACCTAAAAGAAACAAAGATACTAGATTATGAGAAAAATTATTTTAAGAGACAATTTAAAGAAGCATTTTTCATTCAAAAGAAATGTGCTACAATTAACAGAATGGAAGAAAGAGGAAATATAAATGATATTTATAGATATGTTTTTAATTATATTTGAAAAAACTTTTAATTCTAAGAATATTAATCAGCAGGTGTTTTTCCCATCTGTTTATCAGATAAATATCTTCTTATCTGTTATCTTGTTTACACACTTGATAACAGGAACTATTTAAAAGCATGCTGTGGTAAAATTCTCTCATTCAGTACTTTGGTCTGAAGATGGTAACAACGCTGTTGCCGAAACGTCACACACTATTTATTTATTTGGATTTGGTCTTATTACCTTGTGTTTATATAAACCTATGTATTATTTAAAAATTAAACCAAAACTCCTAGGTAAAACATTATCAAATATATTTTTGAAAGGTATAAGAGTATTTTAGAACATCTTTCTCAAATAATATAATACTAAATTTATTTGAAAAAATGCCTCTAATACCTTGTTGTTTGAAAGTGAATAGTAAAATTATAATTGTCTTAAAATATCGTTATTTCCATCAAAGGAATAATGCTCTGTGTATTCTGAATCAATTGAGGATGAATCAAAAGTATCCAATTCAGAAAAATCGGACGCAAAACATGATACGATAGTGCGATCGGTAAAATTGCGAATAAAAAACGCCAATTTGCAAACACCAAATCGGTAGGGGGTAATATCCGCGAACCCTGAATGAGTCATATACCTAACAAGAATTCCATTCTAAAATTAGAACTGTAGTGGTACTTTTTGAGAATTTATAAATTGATTTGTTGTGGCCTATGAGACACGGGTTGGGGGAACTGTTGTTTTTTTTTCTTCTTCCAATTTCAGTTTCCACATATTCTTCTGAAGTGTATATTAAATTTTGTTTTTGACCTGTTATTCAAACCATTTCTGGCTTTAAAATTATTTGGAATTATTTTTTAGCCTAGATTAAACTTGATATAGAACGCTTTTAAAAGGGCATGCTGCCACTGTTTTTTTTTTTTTTTAGAACGCCATTCTTTGTTTCTTTTCTTTATTTTGGAAGCCATTTGTATTTTTATTCTATTTCAAAATTGTCGAATGCAAAGATATTCTATTAAATAAGAGTATAATGTGTAAAAATGTATACAACATACAGCAAAAATAAATGGAAATGAAAACCAACAATGCCGCTAATTTTTTTTTTTGAAATCGCGATCCGTGAGCTGAAACACGCTCAAAATTTTGTTGTTTAATTTTTTTTTTAATCACAATTTTAAGTTCGTTATAAGCCTAGTATTTTTAATAGATTTTATAATTTTGGGAGCGAAAAAAGGTTCGTTATAGGGGTAGTTCGTTATTTTAAAAATAGCAAAGTTCGTTATAACGATGGTATTTTCACTGGAATGGAATCGGGAATCGCCGTGGGTTCGTTATAAGGGAAGATTCGCTATATCCAGGGTTCGTATTAGCGGGGTTTTACTGTATCATCTAACTTTAATTCAACACTTCCTTTAATTCAACCCAAAACTCTGATCCCTTGGGGTGTTGAATTAAAGAGGTTCGACTGTACATGGTTTCCATGCAATTTTTATTTTTTCATACTTTTTGAATATATTAGTAAAATTTCTCTCTTTCAAACTTTTGGTTTATAAATGGCAATGTGATAAATTTGGCTTCTTTGTTTTTGCACTTTAGATTTTAAATTGAAGTATTATTCTCATTTTTTTGGTTCATGTCTTCTATCATCCTATCTATCAATTTGATGGAAAAATCTCATTGATTAGTTATTTTTTGATGTTGTTAATTTCTATATTTCTTTGAAGATGGTAACAACACTGTTAGCGAAACATCACACACTTTTTATTTGGATTTGTTCTTATTATTATTATTACCTTGTGTTTATAATCTATAATCTAAATTGTGCTTTATCAGGAATCTTATATATTAATTATTTCTAATGATAATTGTTTTAAGCATTCTGAATTTTGGTATTGTATGTTGGTGGTTTCAAGTGACATTAAAAATAACATTTTGTAGTGTTTCGCGTGGAGAAATTTTTTCTGCTAAATAATTTTTCTACTTTATATCTTAAAAATCCATTTCTTTTTTGGCCAGGTGGATGGGGCTTTCTTTTTTGAGTCTTAGATTATATTCCCAATTAAGTATGTAATTGGAAATTCTGTGCTTGTTTCCATAACTCGATTTTGTTTATGTATTTTGGCAGATTGTATTTCTTCTATCCTTTAAGGGCATAATGTCTGCCTCGTAAAGTACAATATCGTTAGGGCAGGTATTTTTAAGACCTGTAATAATTCTAGATGCTCTTAATTGTATCCTTTTCATAAGGCACAATTTGGATTATAGATTATAAACACAAGGTAATAAGACCAAATAAATAAATAGTGTATGACGTTTTGGTATTAGGTAACAACGCTGTTACCGAAACGTCACACACTATTTATTTATTTGGATTTGGTCTTATTACCTTGTGTATCCTTTTCAGTTATTTTATATTTGTTTCAGTTGCTGTGCCATAGATTTGATATCCATATTCCAGGAAAGGTCTAATTAGAGATGTGTAAGTTAATTTTAGTATTGTATCGGCTCCCCACACTCTTCCTGAAATATATTTAAGAATTTTTAGTCTTCCTTTTCTAATAACTTCTTCAATATGTTTGCTGGCATTAATTTCTGGATCCAGGGTGTAGCCGAGATTTTTAGGATATTTATAATATTGCAATTGTTGTTCTTTGAGAATAATTTTTAGTCTTATTTTGTATAGTTTCTTATTAGTAGTAAGACCAGTTTCAGATTTTTCGGGGTTAAATTCTAATTTATGCTTATTACCAAATTTTTCGAGATGGAGAAGAGTTTTGGTCAAATCCCTTCAAATTCCAATTAGTGTAGCTGTTCCATAGAATAATGTCATCAATGAAAAAGTTTAATATTGGTGTTTTGCAATTTTTTTTTCTTCTATGCCTGCAATAAATAGGGTGAAGAGAGTTGGGCTAAGGACTGATTCTTTTTGTAATCTTTGGTACAATTTGAAGGTTTCAGATAGACTGCTATTATATTTGACCCTGATGTATCTATTTTTGGAAATCATTTATCCAAGTGATAGCTTTTCTCTCAATTTTGAAATGTTTGTATATTTTGGTAATTAACTTGTTTTCCATACCTTGTCAAAAGCTTGTGTAAGGTCTAAAATGCAGCTATGGTGTGGTTAGTTGGTTTTCTGTTTGTGCATTTTTAACTTTTTGTGTGAAAAGTAAGAGTTGGTCTATTGTCCCATTTCCTTTCCTAAATCCATATTGTTCTTTTGGAAAGGATTTCTTGTTTCGAGGTGGTAGGTGAGTCGTCTGAGTATAATTTTTCCATTAATTTGCAGCGAATACCTATGAGGGAGAAATGCCGATAGTTTTTTTTGCATCATAAGCAGATTTGTCAAGTTTTTTAATAGGAATTATTTCGACAGTTTTCCAGTCTTGAGGAAATTTTCCAGTTTTCCGGGGTATATTAAAAATATCAAGAAGTCTTTCTTTGCCATTTTCCTCCCAAGTTTGATATCATTTGGCCATGGATTCCATTTGGCCCAGGAGTCTTGTTTAGGTCAGTGTTTTCTAATGCATAATCTAGTTCTTTCATTCTGATTTTTTCATGTGAAATATGAGTGCAAGTGACATTTTTACAGTCATTAATAATCTTTCGGAGCTTTTTAAAAAAATATCCCATATTCTATTTCAAATTTTATTTTACTACTTATTTGATATGAATAGCCTAAAAGATGAACAGCATTTTTCTCATTAGTTTCTGGGGTACCATCTGTATTCTTAATCATATTTGTGTTTTCAATTTGTGGCTGGGCTTTGTCAATTTGTTTTGCCAAATGCCAAAGTTTTGTATATGGGTTTCTTGGTTTCAGCTTTTCACAAGTTTGTGTATACAATATTGGGAAACGACCTGCCCGTAGCAATGAAATTCAAACTCGGATGGATTCTAATGGGAAAAACCGTTGACGAATCGAACTGCAAAACAGTCCCAATTAAATGATCTCGTAAAACCCTTTAAACCCTGGAGTCCGTACCATCACAAGACCCGAATCCGCTGGAGCAGGATTATGAAAACTATTATATCAAGACTCATTTTAGAGACTGCCAAGGAAGATATGGTGTAAGACTGCTATTTAAAAAGGAGCACACTATGCTCGGTAAGTCAAGGAAAAGAGCTCTGAAAAAAACTTTCTGGCACAGACCAAAAGGTGTGAGTAGCACTTGTCAGGACAGCCGGAGGAGTTCTCAGGCGACCGATAACCAAGCTGGCCCCTCTTTCCTTCTCGCCTTAAATAATTTAATTCTGAACTGGAGTTCACAGCGATGGGGCGGAGTATGGAGACGCCAGTTATGTAAATTTCTCTTTTTTGCTTATTCAGCCAGAAGATTTACATACTGGTAAATATAATTCTGTATATAAGGATGTGTTAGTTTAATAAAAGTGTGTTAGTAACAATCGGGTGTTGGTGAATCAGTGTCATCAGGGTAGCCTTTCTGGTGTTGTTGGCACTTTTGAGGAAGCATATAGGCTTCAATTCGGTTGGAGACAAGAAGAAGTCTGGCAAGAAGATACAGAAGCTCTGCCACAACTATTTAGATAAGGCCAGACATCCAGGATGCGGCAAGCTTTCCGAGCTTTGTAAGTGAGGCAGTGATCGCATCCGAAACATTGGTGTAAGTAAAATTGTCTGTTCCAAGAAACCCTCAACAAAATGGAGTATCTGAACGAATGAATCAAACACTGTTAAGTACTGCTAGATGCTTATTGACAGAATCGGGTATCCCAATTACCTTTTGGGGAGATGCAATCCACAGAGCTTGTTATTTGAGAAATAAGTCTCCAAGTAAAGCAATAGACAACAAAAATTCCTGAAGAACTTTGGTCTGGAAGAGAGTCCAAAATAGGATATCTTAAGGTATTTGGATGCAAATCTTGGTGCAGCATTGATGATAACCATCGCAAGTCTAAATTCAGTCCCAAGGCTATAGAGTGTGTACTCATAGGATATCCAGAAGGAACTAAAGGGTATAAAGTATGGGATTTCAGAAATGACAAAATATATGTCACTAGAAATGTAAGATTTTCTGAGGACATTTTTCCATGTAAGAAACCTAATGATCCAACAAAAAGTTTTGAACTGGATCAATTTTCCACATCAGAAGAGGAAGACTTTTATGAAGAACAACTGATTCATCAGAGAGAAGAAGATCTACAAACTAAGGTAAAGTTTGGTTTAAAAATAAGTCGGAGCAAGAAACAAATAAAAATGAACGATCACAATCTTTGCGCCATTCAGAAAGAATTAAGAAAAAAAAAAAGGAGAAGAAACCAAAATCAATCGCGACATCATGAAGAATCCTCAACCCAGTACAGAAGAACCAAGTACCATTGAAGAAGCTCTTTGTGGACCTGAAGCTACAAATTGGTCTGAGGCTATTCAAAGGGAACTACAAGGATTGGAAGAAAAGGGAGCTTGGGAAATTGTTTCAAGGCCAGTTAACAAAAGAGTTATTGATTCAAGATGGGTTTTCAAGCGAAAATTTGACTCGTATGGAAACTTAAGAGAATATCGTGCAAGACTTGTCGCACGTGGTTTTCACCAAATACCAAATGTTGATTTTGGGAAGAAATACAGCCCTGTAATTAAACATAAGTCTATAAGGTTCCTTTTAGATCTGGCTATTGAACGTGAATGGAACATATTCCAAATGGATGTCAAATCTGCATACCTAAATGCACCATTACATGAAACTGTTTATATGGAACTACCTGAGTCAAGTCTGAATCATGAAAATTCCAGTCTGTCTTCTAAAGAATAGTATTTATGGACTGAAGCAATCGGGACATGAATGGAATAAAAAACTTGACCAGATTTTAACTTCAATTGGACTTGAACGCTCCAGAATGGATCCATGCGTCTACTTTAGTAAGGATATCATACTTGGAGTTTATGGAGATGATCTACTAGTTACTACTTCCTTGGTTGAGCCCTATGTGAAATTCAAATCAAGCATTCAAGGAGAAGTGGACATCAAGGACTTAGGTGAAGTGAGTGATCTACTCTCTGTAAGGATTAAAAGAAACAAGGATTCAAATCTTGAACTTGATCAGACTCATTGCATTGAAGAAATCCTTAAGGAGTATGGAATGGAGCATGCAAAAGAAGCCTCAACACCTTTAGATCCTGGAATGTTTACAGAAGGGCCTGGAGGAAAGAAAGCGTGCCATGCCCCTTATCAATAGGCTATTGGGAATTTGCTTTGGTTAGCAGGAATGACAAGGCCAGACATTGCATATGCTGTATCTTACCTCAGCAAGTTTAATTGTTCCCCTTTGCAACAGCATTGAAATGCTGTAAAACACCTATTGAGATATTCAAAGAAGACCAAGGACCTCAAATTAGTATTCAGTAAAACGGGAAATAAGTTAGCAGTTTTTGCGGATGCAGACTGGGGCAGTGATAAAGAAGACAGGAAATCCTATAGCGGGTACATCTTTGTGTTGGGCGGAGCAGCCATCTCCTGGTGCAGGAGAAAGCAAAAATGTGTTGCTCTTTCAACAGCAGAAGCCTAATATTATGCAATGTGTGAAGCAGCTAAGGAAGCTCTATGGTTCACAAGTTTTATGGAAGAAATTGGAGTTGGTGGTTTTAAGGAATCTCCTCTGAAGATATATATAAATGATCAAGGTGCTATGTTCCTTGCTGAAAATGAAGTTGTTTCAGAAAAAAGTAAACACATTGACATTCGACATTTCTTTATCAGAGATCTAATCAAGGATGGAAAGCTGAGCTTTGTGTATGTTCCAACGTGGAGAACCCTGCAGATCTATTCACAAAAAACTTAAGGGCTCCTGCACTCCAGCAAAACTATACCAAACTTGGACTCTGTATGTAAATCACAGACAAGGGGGGGTGTTAAAATATTTTTTTGTGTCCGTAATTTTATTTTTTTTTTTGACATTTAAAATATTTTATAATGATCTGGCACTCTTGTTGTTGTTGTAAAAAAGGCTTACCCACACCTTTGCTCTGAAGATATTTGTTTAAGATGTTCAATTAAACATTTTGTTAAATAATAAAAACTCTGCTAATTCTTTAACAGTTTCCATTTTTCTCATTCCATATTTACACATAATCTTTTTATTTTTGTATTCATAATGTTCAGTTCAGTTCTACAATTTGTTTGGTTTGGGTACACTCTTTTTGTAGGTCCCTTCTTTCAGTTATAAGTGTTTGAATCTCTTTTGCCTTCTGTGTATAATTTGGAACCCATTTCTTAATACAGTCGAACTTGGATAATTCGAACCCCAAGGGACCATTAAAAAATTCGAATTAAAGATGTTAAATTATTTATATAGGAAATTCTAGGGACCAAGATAAATATTCGAATTAAAGAGGTTTTCGAATTAAAGAAGTTTGAATTATCCAAGTTCTACTGTATTACCTCTCATTATTCCATATATTCCAAAAACAGACCCTCCAACTAAACAGAAGGGAATTGACACAGTTGGCCAGATGGAAATCTGGTCACCTGCGCCCTCTAGTCTATAAAGAGGGAGCCAAAAGCTTCCCCATGTGCACTAGGTGCAAAACCGAAGAGGCCACTCCCCAACATTTACTAAATTGCATTGGAAAGGACAAAAGATCCCTGTACAGAGAACCAAGAATAGTTCTTGAGCTTCTTTACGAGCACGACCTCAAAGATCTTGTCTAATTTAGACTAAAAGGATAAGTAAAAAAAAAAAAAACCTCTCATTATTTAAACTTTGGCTGCTTTAATAATGGATTTTTAAAAGAAATCAAATTTTGTTCCAGATCTTTTATTCTAGTGTATGCGCTATTCCAAAGTCTTCATTGGTGTTTTTCCTGGTAAAGATTCCAATAAGCCTTTTTGAAGTTCCAGAATTTTTCTTAATTGAGCTGGTTTTGGTCTTGGTGCTATTTCTATCAAAAGAGGCAAATGATCACTTCCAATACTTTGTAATATTTTACATTTAGATTTGTGGAAAATATCAGGACTGGAGAAACTTGTATCAAAGGCTTGTGATGAAGAAAAGAAAAATGAAGTACTCAACTCTGAAATTAAGCCAAAAAATAACTTAATGAATTTAACAGGTGAAGGTATCTCAAAGGTTATAAATATGCTTTGGGGGGAAATCTGAAACAAAAAGAAAAATTGGATATTATATCAAAAGCAGAAGAAATATGCAAAATTCTTAACCCTAATGAGGCAGCAAATATTAGATTTGAAGTTACTAATACACTAAAACAAAATAATAAATCAAATAATGTAAACAAAAAATTGACTTCCAAACTTAAAGACCTACAAACAAAATACAGTCGAACCTCTTTAATTCAACACCCCAAGGGATCAGAGCTTTCGGTTGAATTAAAGGAAGTGTTGAATTAAGGTTAGATGATTAGCTAATCATCTAACTAGCTAAAATAATATATATATTTTTTATAAATAGCTTTGTAATATAAATTAATGATATTAATTGAAACCATTGTGTGTGTACTTTTTTATATTTATTTTTTATTTTCATGATTAACTTTTAGTATCTGGGACAAAATGGCAATAATACATATTTTCGAAACAAATAATATTTTATTCCAATTGTGAATAATAGTTCAAAGAAAATAAATATGGAAATAAAAAGAAAATTAAAAAATATTATTTGAAAAGAATCAAGATAAAAAAAAAAATCTTTTATAGATGTCTGTTTTTTCTCTGAAATCCTATTCAGGATGTATTCCAGATAGTCTATTTTTAAAAGACATGCATGCCTTTCTTCCTCAGAAATGTCTTTTAAATAACAAAGAGTTTTTATTGTATTAAAGGCATCCACTGCTGCTGCAGGTGTTATTGATGTTTTGTTTAAATCTTTTTCTGTTGGCTCTATCTCTTCATCTTCTTCTTTTCCCATTACCCCCTTTACAATTTCTTCAATGGACTGTTCCCCAGCAACTTGCACATCTTTATCAACTTCCAAGAAGTCAATATAGTTGACATCAATGGCTTGATGTTTTTTTAATGCCTCAAAACATCTGTTCATTTCTTCTTCAACAACTTCTTCCATTGCTTCATCCATCACAAATCCTGAATGAGAAAAACAATTTTTTATTGTGGAAGAACTAACCCCAACCCATGCAGCCTCTAGCCAGCTAATTGCAAAGAGTAAATGTACTTGAGCATTTTTTCTTCTTCCATGCAAGTGAGAAGATACGTTATCATTCGTTTCCAATATTGGTCTTTTAGGGCCTTAATGATACCCATATCACAGGGTAGTAATGCACTTGTAGTTAGGGTGGGCAAAAATCTTATTTCAATGTTCTGTAACCCTTCAGGTATTTGGTGGGCTGGGCAATTATCTAAAATTAATAACATTTTTCTTTCTCTTCTTTTGAATATTTGGTCCAATTTTTTCAGCCAATCCGTAAAAATTGCCCCAGTTATCCAGGCTTTTTTATTAAAATGATAATTTGAGGGAATATTCATGCCATGGAAGCATCGTGGTCTTCTATTTTCCCAATATAAAGTAAAGGCAATTTTTCACTTCCATCCATATTACAGCATACCAACACTAATTCTCTCTTTAGACTTCTTACCCCCTTCACATTTCTCACCTCTGATAGTCATTGTTTGATTAGGCAAAAGTTTATAAAATAACCCTGTTTCATCAGCATTGAAAATGTCTTGTGGGCTGTATTTAGCTAAAAGTGAAGGAATAATCCCACCTTTCCAAGTGGCTACACTATTGGCATCCACACTTCCAGCTTCTCCATGAAGTCGTTTAAAAGCAATATTCCTTCTGGCCTTAAACTTTTCTAGCCAGCCATTGCTAGCTTCAAAATAATCTTGACCCATTTTCAAGGCCAAGAGTAAAGCCTTTTCTTTCAAGATATTGCCATTTACGGCAAGTTTCATGGCATTTGCCTGCCTTATCCACCTAAACAGGGCTTCTTCAATCTCTGGGAATTCCCCGTCACGATCACATTTCAAGGTAGAGCTAAAATTAGGTTTTAAAAAGGCAGATTTTATGGCGAATTTATTTTTAAAAATTTCTCTCTCTGGAAACTTGACTATGTGATTTTCCTTGTTCTATTTCTTCTATAATTTTCATTTTTTCCACATAAGTGAGCTGGTGATACTGACTACGTTTCCATTTTTTTTGGCAGAACCTGACATTCTTGCCCCACTCATTTATTCAAATTAACACAGAATATTGAATTAAAATGTTATCATAATCATTGTTGGATCATTTTATAAAGATTTATTTATTCAAAAAGAAATTATTTATAAATTTAAAAATAGCTAAAATATTTCAATGTGTTAAAAATAAAAATTATTATTAGTTAGCGCATGATGCCGAAATTCCCGCGTAAAAAAACAACAATAACATCCGCGAAATTGCGCAACGGCACTGCAAAGTGAAACTTAAACTAACCAGAAACCAAAAGTGCGCAGGCGCGATCCTATCGGCGCCCGCCGATGCCGATCGTCGCCGCCATAATACCGTTTAGCGGTAAAGTTGCATGTAAAATAACATTCAACTGTCGAAATTCGAATTTTAAAATGGTCGAACTATCGGAACTGTCGTATTATCGATACTGTCGAATTACGGTTTGTTATTTGATAGGCCGGAGGTACACACATCGGAACATGGTCGAATTATCGCCGAGTATCGCATTGGGGTGTGTCGAATTAATGAGGTTATACTGTATGTGATAACAAAATATGACAAAGGAAATGGAATTGTTTTATTGAAAAAAGAAGACTATAAACAAAAAATTTTAAACAAGTTGAAAATTTATGATGCACATGTTCCCAATATACTGTATATGGTGCTCCAAAGGTCCACAAGCCTAACTGTCCATTACGCCCAATAGTAAACAATAGACCTTCACCAACATATGCCTTTGCAAAATGGTTAGCACAACAATTAAAAATCTACCAATATTTTAATTAAAATGAAATTGTTAACTTCTATGTGTGAATTCAAAGAAGATATTATCACTGAATAATTATTTTAAATATTCTGTGGTATATCATCATTAATATTTGCAAGGTCATCACCCCTTACCATTCTTGTATATTATTACTTGTAAATAAATTCTTAGCAATAGTTTGCATTTTATAAATAAATTATTTTTACTTAAACTTTTGTTATACTCGTTATCACTACCGTGACAACTGGTGGAGAAGCTGGAATATTCCCTCGCCGCCCAAGCCGTTAGAAGAAGCCGAAGACTACAAGGACTAGAACCTCAAGAAAACATCGCTATGATCAAGCAAGAGACACAGAAAAAAATGGGTGAGTACCATTTTCAACCTTTTAGAAACCCTTCTATTTTTACTGGAGAACGCAACCAGAATCCAGAAAAATGGCTGAAAGAATTCCATCGCGTCGCTCGCTACAACTGCTGGGATGATTCAATGTGCCTCGCAAATGTTTATTTTTTCCTCCAAGGAACAGCGCACAGATGGTACGAAAATGTTGAAGAGAAAATTAATTCATGGGATATTTTTGTGAAAATGTTTTCTCAGAATTTCGGACATCATGTCACCCAAAAAGATCAACTCGCAGAGAACCTCAAAACTCGAGCTCAGGGGAAGGAGGAGACCAGTGATTCTTACATTCAAGATGTTCTCCATCTGTGCAGAGAAGTGAATCCGGCTATGATGGAAAATGAAATAGTTGCACACTTGACGAAAGGAATATCGGAGGAGATATATCAGTCAATCATCATTTTAGACATTGCAAGTATCGATGAGTTCATCAAATGGTGCCGAAAAATCGAGGCTTCAAATAAAAAACGTGTAAATAAACGTGTAGTATTCGACAGACTACCGAATGTTGCCGCCATCGATTCAGCAGACTCTGAATCAATGGAAGACTTAATCCGACGCATCGTGCGTGAAGAAGTTCATCGCGCACTAAATCCCGAGTCAACTACCCCTGAACCATCTTCTCTGAAAGAAATTATCCGAGAAGAGATTGAAAAAAACGTAGCTTCAATTTCGAAGCCTATTCAAAGGCCTCCGCCACGACAGTCGTACCCCAACCAAACACGTACATTCAGCCAGGTTCCACGACGTCAGTACCCTACCCAAACACCCATATATAACCAGACGCCACCACAACGAAGAACGGATGAATGGAGGACGCATGACAACATCCCAATATGTTTTAATTGCGGCCGCCCAGACCATGTTAAGCGATATTGTAGAGAAAGACGACAATGGATGCAGAGACCCGAAGGACACGCACCAAGCACCCAAGAACCTCAAATTGGTAACCACCAAGCCATAAGAAGCCAAATCTACCGCAGACAATCGCCGTATCCAAACAGAGGAAGATCCCCAAGACGCCAGTCCATTTCCCCAGGCCGCCATACAAGCCAATCCCCACGCCGCTACAATCTAGAAAAAAACTAAGCGTCGCGTCTTCTTTCGAGGGGGAAGCCGCGGGTGTGAAAAACCCTCCATCGTCGACAGCCGCTAAATTACAACAAAATTATGTCGAAATCATCATTGATGACATTGCATTTTCTGCTCTGGTCGATTCAGGTTCCTCTTTTTCAGTTATCTCTGATGGATTAAGACGACAATTAAAAAAGACCATGTTCAAGGATAGCGGAATGACTCTGAAAGTTGCTGATGGCAAGAATGTTACATCGATCGGCCGATGCACAATCAGCTTGAGCATCAATGGATTGGAACAGCCGCTTGAGTTTATCGTCCTCCCTAATAGTAACCCAAGTATTACCTCGGATGGGATTTCCTAGAGGCATCAAATGCCGTGATTGATTGTGGACGCGCCGAAATCAGATTGGAAGAGGCCAAAGATGTACTAAATTCACCTGCTTCCATGGGGAAGGTTGTGGCTAGCAGAAGCGTCGTAATCCCAGCCGAATCTACCAAACTAATAAATGTTATGAGTAAAGAGCTTAATGGGCAAAATCAGGTACTTTTTGAACCTTCGAAAAAGGTATTGATAGGAAAAGGGTTAACACTTCCCTGTGCATTATTCAGGCTTTCCCATAATAAAGGAAAACTTTGGATCGTAAATTCTAGCACCACAGCTCAAATAGTCCCTAAGGGAATGTGCCTAGGAAAAATTCAAAGGGTTGAAGAAAATAACTTGACGGCTATTTCAGAATGTTCTGAATTTAATAAGGAGGTGAAAAATGCGAATCATGCCAGTCATGCTGATAAGAGTGACTTTAAATTTTTACAAAATTTAATTAGTGATGATTTATCAGAAGAGCAGCAGTCTCAAATCTTATAAATTTTAAAACGATATGAAAAAATATTTGATAAAAATAATGAACCTGTAAAGCAAACTTCAGTAACCAAACATAAAATTGAAACTGGAAACCATCAGCCTATTAAGCATAGACCATATCGAGTCTCCCCTACAGAACGCCAAGCAATCCAAACGGAAGTGGACAAAATGCTAGACGCCGGGATTATACGTCACTCAGAAAGTCCATGGTCATCGCCGGTTATTTTAGTGAAGAAGAAGGATGGTAACTGGCGTTTCTGTGTGGATTACAGACGACTAAACAAAGTTACTAAAAAAGACGTTTACCCACTACCCCGAATCGATGATACACTTGACTCCCTGAAAGGAGCCAAATTTTATTCATCAATGGACCTTCGTTCAGGATATTGGCAAATAGAAGTCGACGAAGCAGATAGAGAAAAAACTGCCTTTATTACCCCTGACGGACTCTACGAATTCCTAGTTATGCCCTTTGGCCTGTGCAATGCCCCTGCAACATTCGAGCGCATGATGGACAAGATATTGAAAGGCCTGAAATGGACGATGGCCCTCTGTTATTTAGACGACATCGTGGTGTATTCCAAATCGTTCAACGAACATTTACACCGGCTTGAAATCATACTACAATGTCTCGACAAAGCCGAGCTACGCCTCAACCCAAAAAAGTGCCTTTTCGGAACCAAAAGAATAAGAGTGTTTGGACACCTCGTCGATAGTAAAGGTATTTATCCCGATCCAGAAAAGATTGAAGCTATCGCCAAGTTTCCTACCCCAAAATCTATAACAGATGTGAGAAGCTTCATTGGCCTATGTTCCTATTATCGTAGATTTATTGAAAATTTTGCTGAGAAAGCTGCTCCTTTACACGAAGTCCTCAAAAAAGATAATAAATTCACGTGGAACTCTGACCAACAGGATGCTTTTGATTCCTTGAAAAAAGCATTGATGTCTGAACCTGTTCTTGCCTATTTCGAAGAACAACTGCCAACCGAGCTTCATACTGACGCCAGCGGTTATGGAATTGGAGCTGTCCTCGTACAGATCAACGATGGGAAAGAGCGACCAGTTGGTTATGCTTCAAGAACTTTATCTAAGGCGGAGAAGAATTACTCAACAACGGAAAGAGAATGCTTGGCCGCAATATGGGCCATCAACAAATTTCGACCGTACCTTTTTGGTCGTGAGTTCGTCATCGTCACTGACCACCACGCTCTTTGCTGGTTATCTAACCTGAAGGACCCGACAGGAAGACTAGCAAGATGGGCTTTAAAACTCCAAGAATACAATGTAACAGTTGTTTATAAAAGTGGACGCAAACACCATGATGCCGACTGTCTTTCTCGAAATCCTCTCCAACTTGAATCGGAAGAAGCATACAATGATGAGGATGATGATATACCCTCAATAACTGCTCTAACGTGCTTCGAAGCTGAACAAAGAAAAGACCCTAAAATTAATAAATTGATAGATGAAACAGAAATATTTGGTGCCGAATCAAAAGGATATGAAATGTTAAAAGGAACCTTATACAAAAAGAATTTCGACCCCCTGGGAAACCAACACCTTTTAGTTATTCCCAAGCACTTACGCTTAGAACTACTGAAAAGTTTACACGATGCTCCCACAGCAGGTCATCTTGGATTTTCGAAGACATATGAGAGAGTTAAAAACAAATATTTCTGGCCAGGACTTCTCCGGGACATACGGAAGTATGTCGCTCATTGTAAGGAGTGCCAAAGAAAGAAACAATCAACTCAAAAGCCACCCGGACTACTTAAGGCCATACCTCCTGCATCCTCCCCTTTTCAGAGAGTTGGAATGGACCTCCTTGGAAGATTTCCCAAGTCTGATACTGGTAATAAATGGATCATAGTCTGTACCGACTATCTTACTCGATTTGCCGTTACTAAAGCCTTACCCACAGGGGAAGCAAAAGAAGCAGCCAAGTTCTTAATGGAAGATGTTGTTCTCAAGCATGGAGCCCCCAGAGAAATCATCACGGACCGAGGACGAGTATTCCAATCCAAATTGATTGCGGAACTCACCAATCAATGCTCGTCAATACATCGGTTCACTACAGCGTATCATCCCCAGACGAATGGACTGACGGAGAGGTTAAACAAAACCTTAGCCAACATGATTGCTATGTATGTAAGTGTTGAACAGAAGGACTGGGACGTAATCCTGCCCTACGTCACGTTCGCCTACAACACGGCAAAACAAGATACAACAGGTTTTACCCCTTTTAAACTGATTCATGGACGCGAAGCCGAAACAACTGTAGACACTCTTTTCCCAAATCCGCATGAAGATCTCCAAGAGGATTACAGTCAGAAGATTGCCTCGCGAGTCGAAGAGACTAGGCAGCTAGCAAGATTAGAAACCTTGAAAGCCCAAGAGAAGGACAAGGCCAGATATGACTCAAAGCACGAGGCAATGGATTACAACGTTGGTGACCTGGTATGGATTTTCATCCCGATAAGAAAGGTGGGACTCTCAGAAAAACTGATGAAAAGGTACTTCGGGCCATACAGGGTTACTCGGAAACTCTCTGACGTGACCTTCGAAGTTGAACCTGTGGACCAACCAACCAGAAGACGCCAAACAAGAGACCTTGTCCATGTACTGAGAATGAAACCCTACCATGACCCTGAGGACCAAGCTGATCTGTTCAAGTGATAATTACAGCGGGACGCTGTTCATCTAGGAGGGGGGCAATATCACTGAATAATTATTTTAAATATTCTGTGGTATATCATCATTAATATTTGCAAGGTCATCACCCCTTACCATTCTTGTATATTATTACTTGTAAATAAATTCTTAGCAATAGTTTGCATTTTATAAATAAATTATTTTTACTTAAACTTTTGTTATACTCGTTATCACTACCGTGACAATATTATTGACATGAAGTTAAATGGGAATCAAAGAAATATATCTTTAGATGTTGAATCCATGTTTACTTCAATCCCTATACCCACAATTATGGATGCATTAAACCATGAGATAAAAGAAATAATTTGCCAAAATCAGAATTCTTAATTTGAATAGAATTCTGTTTGAAAACAACATACTTTATTTATGATGACCAAATATATCTTCAAATGAAAGGTGCAACAATGGGAAGTCCAATTTCACCAAATGCAGCTTGTATCACAATAGGCCAATTAGAAATCAAAGCTCTAAATTTACTTAAAAATGATGTTTATTATTTCAAAAGATATGTAGATGACTCCATTTTATTTATTAATCAGGGAAGTGAACAAAAAATATTGGATACTTTCAACAGCCTATGTCCTGATATCAATTACTCTATGGAAGTAGATAACAACAAATCAATAAATTTCCTGGACATGAATTTATCATACAATAATAACAATATTACAACCTCTATATACAAAAAAACAACACATACAGGAACCTATTGGAACTATAGCTCACAGCACAATTTCAGCCAAAAAGTAGGATTAGTAAAAGCTCTTAAATATAGAACTTTTACACTCATTAATGATACAGTTAAACGAAATATAGAAATTAACAATATCAAAAAAGAACTAAATCATTGAAGATTTTCCCAACAAATTGATAGATAGAATAATAGAAGACATGAACCAAAAATATGAGAATAATACTTTAATTCGAAATCTAAAGTGCAAAAACAAAGAAGCCAAATTTATCACATTGCCATTTATGAACCAAAAGTTTGCAAGAGAGAGAGAGAGAGAGAGAGAAAGAAATTTTACTAATATATTCAAAAAGTATGAAAAAATAAAAATTCCATGGAAACCATGTAATCCTATTTCTCAATATATCAACAATCATAAGAACAACCAATTACCAAAAAGAGTGGTTTAATTTATGAAGTGAAATGTGGAAAATTTGACCAATGTTATGTAGGACAAACATCCAGAACTTTAAAAGAAAAAATGAAAAACCATGAATATGCTCTAAAATGGGATAAAATTGAGAATTCTGCACTTGTAGAACATAGAAAAATCACAGGGCATAATAATTTTAATCTAAAAGAAACAAAGATACTAGATTATGGAAAAATTATTTTAAGATACAATTTAAAGAAGCATTTTTCATTCAAAAGAAATGTGCTACAATTAACAGAATGGAAGAAAGAGGAAATATCAATGATATTTATAGATATGCTTTTAATTATATAAAAAAAGGTGGGTTTTTCCACTTTTAATTCTAAGAATAATTATCTGTGTTTCTCAGAAAATTATCTTCTTCTTATCTGCTATCTCGTTTACACACTTGATAACAGTAACTATTTAAACCATGCTTTTTAGTTTCAAGCACGTGTGCAATAATTGTAAAAATTTCAAATTTTACACGTGGCAATATTTTGAAGACAACGATGACATTAGTTCCTTCTTGAAATTGAAATTGATTAATTAATTTTTCTTTTTTTTTTTCAAATAGAGAAAAAAAAATTTAAAATTAAGATGGCCTCCTTTGACGACCATGCTTACGCGCGAGGCTCCCTGGATCCTCCCTCGGGCAATATGGACCCTCCTCTGGCTGGATGCAGTGACGCAGCTAAACTTAAAAAAAGCGACGCTCGATCGACGGACCCTCCTGGCACTGGGGCCGAGCTTGTGGCCACGGAGCCAATCCCAAATGGTGAGTTTCCCCGGGTTTCTCCTTCTTCTCCTGCTCCTGTAGGGCCACTTGATTCCAACCAGGCTTTTAGGGAGGGGTGGGATGAGATAAATGAGTGTTTCAATCAGTTCTCCAACATCCTTTTTGGGGAAATACATTCGGCCTTAAAAGCAGGACAAGGCTCAGCTCCTTCCAGCACCTTTTTCGAAATTGTAAATGGTTTCCTTGCAAAACTGCAAAATTCCGCTTTTGGAGTCCTTTCCAATAAACTTAAAGCCTGTGACCTTCATACGGAGAAACTCCGTGAGGATTATGAAAATAAGCTTAAGGCTGCTACTGCCGCTATTCCCGCTCCCGCGGCTATCTCCGCTCCTGCAGCAAAACCCGCTGCCAAGTCAACTCTCATAGCACCCTCTGTGACGAAAACCACGCCGCCAGTCGATGTCAGTGCTAAGCTGACCAAGCCTTCTCGGCCCAGCTACGCGCAGACTCTGCGTGTAACAGTGCCAACCATGTAAAGTTGGACTCTGATGTTCTCTCTGTTAAGGAGCTAAGGGCGAAGATCGCTCAGACTCCCAGCTTGAAAAACCTGGATGTCGCCGCAGTGACTGGTGGGGACAAAAAACTGGTCCTCCACTTCACAAATCCCTCTGAAAAAAAGAGGTTTGTTGACAACGTCAAGACCGCCAATATTGGCGGCCTTAAAGTCCAAACGAACCCAACATTCAAGCCCAGGCTTGCGATCTTTGGTATTCCTGGAGAGAAAACCGAGGAGCAGCTTGTGGCTGACATCAGATGCCATCCCGCTGTCGAAAAGCTGCTGAAAAGCGCTGACGACATCAGGATGGTAAAACTGATTAGAAAAGAGGGTTCCTCCTCCACCGCTATAATTGAGGTGAATAAGGTAATTGAGACTGCCCTGCTCGGGCGCGGTAGGCTCACTCTAGATTACCTCTCCCTGAGACTCGCAAGGGCTAAGCGCGTCTTTCCCTGCGGTGTCTGTGGCAACCTGGAACACAGGACCCACAAAAACGGAAAGAAGTGTACCAAGGCGGCCAAATGCGGCTACTGCACTGGGGCACATCTGACCGAGACCTGTGACAACAAGGCCGCTCTGAAATGCCACAGGTGCGGTGGCAAGCACAGCGCTAACTCAATGGCGTGCAAGCACATGCGGGACGCCCAGGAGCAATTTATTAGTTCAATGGTGCGATGAACGTGCTCAGGTGTGTTCAAGCAAATCTAAGACGCTCACCTTATTGTCTGTCCTCCTACGGGGTAGAAGTTTTCCCCGTCCTCTACAATCACTCTAGAGGAGTGAGTGGAGAGGCGTCTCTGCGTGTTGTCCTCCGTAGGGGTGCCACTGACTGATGTCCAGTGAAGCTGTAAGCTGGCCGTCTGTCCTTGGTTGTCTGAGGCGAGGCGCACGTGTCTTGAAACTCTTGGGTCTTCGCTCTGTGTGTGCGCCATTGGGAGCGTCCTTGCCGTGCGCGGAAATTGCACCAGGGCTAGGCCTGGTGTTGAAAAACCAAGGGGTGCACACAGCAGTACCACCCCCCGCCTTCACGTTGGTGCCCCGTGTAAACCTCGTACCTCAGAGGTCCTTGACTCGACGGCAGATTCAGGGAGTACTGGATAAGGGTACGAGGGCTAAAGGGGGGGGGGGAGTCCTATTGGAGCGTAGGACGGGTCTTTCTAAGTCCGAACGAGAGGGCTCGGTCAGCAACCTTGCCAATGAACTCTCGGTGACGCCTGTGGGTGAATGGTCAACCCCATGGAGCCAGACCATAATGGCGGGCGCGAGGGGCCTACCAATGGCCGCTCGGTGCATGGAGAATGCATCATTCCTTCTGGCTGTGTGGATCTAGATTTCAGCGAAAGCCTGGGATGCAAGGGCCGCTGTTGAGCCTATATCATCCCTGGCTCAGTCTGTGATTGAGCCGAATTTCTATTCTGTCTGTCCTCCTTGTGGAATGAATGTTTCAACGAAAACATGGATGTGCTATTATTACAAGAGCTCCCAGTTGCAAAGGGCAGTTTACCATCCATTCCAGTTCCCTCTGACAGAATCTGCCATGGCTCTATTGACACAAACAAACTGGGAGCTGCGGTGATAATGGCAAATCCGAGCCTGAAGTTCATCCATTTGTCCCATTTGTCCTGTGTGAACTCTGTGTTTGTCCTGTGTGAAGTCAACAACTTGTCCATCCTCCTATGTTCTGTGTATCTTTCGCCATCATGTTGTGTTAGCGATCTTTTAGATAGGATAGACATCTCTCTCAAATCTATTAATTATCACGAGGTAATTTTCTGCGGCGATTTAAATATTGAATCTTACAGATGGTCAGATAAAGCGCGGTTGCTTAGCTCAACCTGCACTAAAAGAGAAACTGTTGAGAATTTCCTTGATGCCAACCTGCTCCATGTGGTCAACGAGCACGGTACAATCACGTGGGAGGAACGTAACTCGTCCTCATCCATTGATGTGACCTGCTGTTCTGCTGGCCTCGTTGACAGGATCGCTGATTGGAACGCGATCAACCAGGCTTTATCTGATCATAAACGCCTCGTTTTTAGCATCAATTTCGATCCCCCATCCAATAGCAATAATAATAAAGTCATTCTTAATAGCTTTAGCGAAGTAAACTTCAGCTTTGGCCGCGCCGACTGGGAATTTTTTTTTTCACACTTTAAAAAAAAAATTTTCATCTAGAGTTTTTGTTAGATAGCGTGAGTGACACACTTCAACTAGATAATGTTATTACATTACTTAGTGACGAAGTGTTTCATTCATGCATACAGACCATTCCTTCCAAGCCAAATAAACCTGGCAAAATAAAAAATGCATCTTGGTGGAAACCGGATTTTAATCCGCTCCAAAGGGCTACTTTGAAGGCCGAGCGTGCGTGGAGACGCGCCCGCGGAGCCGTCAGAGGTGTGTTAAAAGTCTTTCACAAAAAGCTTTATAACAGATTTCGTGCTACGATCAGAAAAGCTAAGCAGGAGGAGTGGAGAAGAGTCTGCTCGCAGTGCGAAGTCAACCCTTGGGGCGGTATTTACCAATTCATCAGAGGAAAGCACAAGAAAAAACCTCTCTCCTCCCTCTCGGTAGGCGCCGGCTTCACTGACAGTCAGCGGGACACCTTAGATCACGTATTACAGCACTATTTCGGCCGAGTCCCGCCCGATTCCATGTTAGGGCATAGTAATTTACATAGAGCCTCGCAGTCAATTTCTGATAACGATCCCCCGTTCTCAGAAGTCGAGTTGCAGCTGGCCGCGGATAAGGTTCGCTTATCTTCTTCCCCAGGCAGTGATGGCATGCCACCTATTCTTTGTGTTAAGTTAATTAAAAAATTCAGGCCGTTTTTTCTGAAAATTTTTAACAGGTGTCTTGTGACTGGCCACTTTCCAGCTCCCTGGAAATTGGGCGATGTAATTTTGATCCCCAAAAAAGGTGGTGAGGACTTTCTCGCGTCTCACAGGCCTATCACGATGCTGCCTAGTCTAGGTAAAATTCTCGAGCGTCTAATCCTGGCTAGGCTGTCGTGGAGGGCTGAGAGAATGTGTAAAGCCCAGCCAAACCAGTTCGGTTTCAGACCCTGTAAATCAACCATTGCCGCACTCTTAAAATTAAAAAATACCCTCTCCCTGTCGCTAGACTTATTTAAATCTGTTATTCTTCTCTCTTTTGATGTCAAAGGTGCCTTTGATAATGTACTGCACTCCAGTATATTGCGGGCCCTGCGTAAAAGCGACTGTCCCAAGAACGTTCACGATTTAATTCTCTCGTTCTTGGCCCATCGCTCTGTCAGACTGTCTGTAAATGGATGCACTGTCACTAGACGCGTTTCCAAAGGTTGTCCACAAGGTTCAGTTCTCGGGCCCTTCCTCTGGAATATCGTCTTTGATGAATTGCTCACACTTGGGTACAAGAATTGTGTATTTCCACAGGCCTACGCAGATGACCTGGTTGTTGTGATCTCGGGATTGAGGCACGGTCAACTGTCTAAGGCACAACACGCCATCGATTTGATCTCTGACTGGTGTGGATTACATAAACTTGAGCTCAGTGTGAGCAAATGCCAGGCTATGTTTGTGCAAAAACCTCTCGGGCGCATTAGGGTGCTGCGACGCGATCTGGTCAGCAATGGCCAGGTCGTTCAATGGTGCGACTCCATCAGGGTGCTTGGTGTGAGGTTCGACAACCGTTTGACTTTCCACCAGCACGTTGCTGAGGTCTGCTCCAAAGTCCGCGGCATGCTACCGCGCCTGTCAGCAGCCGCTAACTTCAACTTCGGTTTTGGATTCCGAGCCTTGAGAATGCTGTACTTGCAGGTTGTTATTCCCGTGGTGGCTTACGCCTCCCCAGTATGGTTTCCTAATCTTTTTGAACGCTCCAGAAAGTTCTTATTAAGCACGCAACGTTTTTTCCTAATCTTAGCTTGTCGTGCTTTTAGAACAACAAACAACTCCTCTCTTATCACCTTATCTCGTGTTCTCCCTCTTGACCTGGAAATTGATGTCAAAACGCAACTGTATCTTAAAAAATATGGTTACGTGGATGCTGAATTTCCGGTTGAACCTCCCCCATCTCCTCAACCTCTGCCTTATCCACCTTTCTTATTCCTTCCCAGCAATATTCCTGAACTACCACCCGAGGTCACCTACTATACAGACGGCTCCAAGACCAATGATGGAGTTGGCGCAGGTTTATATAGAGTGTGTGTGAATGACAACTTTCATGAATTGCGTGTCTGTTATCCTTTGTCACGTTACTGTTCAGTTTTCCAAGCTGAAGCATTTGGTTTGATCAAAGCACTTGAGAACGCTTCGGAGCTCCCCATTGATACCACTGTTGAGGTTCTCCTGGACAATCTTTCGGTTGTGAACTCAGTCCTTAACTGCAGGACAGGCAACTTCCTGATTAACAGGGCTCTGCTGTTGATTTCACAACTGAACCGCAATGGGAATAGATGTTCCATTCGCTGGATCAAAGGTCACAGCGGGATCGTCGGCAACGACGTTGCAGATGCGCTCGCGAAGTCTGGCGCTGGATCTGACCTCCCAAGCTGCTACCGCCTCGCGCCGCTGTCGAAACTAGAATCCACAGCGCGCAAACTGGCGTGGGCGGCTTGGCAGAGCAGATTCAGCTCCACCACTCGCCCCATCTGCACCCGCTTTGGCCTCACTCCAATGAGTCTCCTAGACAAAAAGTATGCGTTCATTGTTCCCAACGTGCACGCTGTTGTAGGTTTGCTGTCCGGACACACTTGGACAGACAGCTTTTCCCACAAATGGGATTTATTGACGATCCCACTTGTCCCTACTGCGACTCTGGGGCGGAGGAAACTCTTGAACATATTTTGCTCGAGTGTGACAGTCTCGATTCCCTTAGAACTCGCCTGCTATTTATCGCTGGAAAGGAACTTGGTCATACGCCAAGATCACTCCGCGACTTCATCCACAGTAAATAAACCTGGCATGCCTGCGTTGATTTTCTCCTGGCTAGTGACAGATTGAAACCACGGATCCGCGAGGAGGATTCAGAGGAGGTCTCTGACTCTGTTTCTTCTTAATTACGAGTTGGTACTGTTACCAGTTTCTGCGTGCATGCACTTGGTGCGTGTGAGGTCAAACTCTTTGGTCTGCCATTCTTGGCGGACGGATTTCGACAGGGCCGTCTCTAGCTACCCAAGAGCTAGAGAGCTTGGTCGGAATTGGACGCCGCTCTCTGATTGGTCGATTAATCGCGCGACGTCACCGCTGGGTCATGT
The DNA here is from genome assembly GCA_030710605.1 of Cordylochernes scorpioides. Classification (NCBI taxonomy): domain Eukaryota; kingdom Metazoa; phylum Arthropoda; class Arachnida; order Pseudoscorpiones; family Chernetidae; genus Cordylochernes; species Cordylochernes scorpioides. The sequence continues at coordinate 68,500,511 of CP092865.1, forward strand.
GGCTCGACGGCCGCTCATTTTCATTGGCTGGCCGCCGTGAATTTTTTAAATTTTAATTTAAATTTACCCATTTTTTGATTTGGTTCTCTTATTTTCAACTGTTTCAATAGTTTAATCATGGGCACTCCCACCAGATATAGGACAATTTTCTTTTTGTTCCCCATAGACCATCATTTGTCTCACATGCACATTTAATTTTTTTTTTCGCCTTTTCTCTATTATTTTTATCATTAATTTTTTTTTCTCTCTAACTTCCCTTCCTCTCTCTCTTCGATTTATTTAATTACTATTATTATTACTGTTGTTACTCTATTTTTCTTTCCCCTTTCAGCTCTTTTGCACCTTCTTCTCTCACTCCCTTACCCGGGGACACTCACCTGCGTTGCAGCACTGGTGGCTCGCCGCTGGCTTGGTTCATTGCCGCGGTGCATCTTGATCGGTCTGCTTGGTGCAGCCAGTTGACGGACTAGAAGACCATTCTCTTATGGCCAATTAGTCTCAACAACAACAACAAATTTCTCATTCAATACTTTTGTCTGAAGATGGTAACAACGCTGTTACCGATGTTGGAAAAAAAAAAAGAATAGTAAATCAATGATCTTGAAATACTTTTAGACTAACAACACTGTAATATAAAAACGAGAACAAAGGAGTAGTTTTGTTTTGTTTACAAAATTAGTAATTGTAATGTAAATTGTTAAATGTTCTTTTCTCTCTCTCTCTTTGAAAATAATAAATTTAAAATACTTTCATAAAAGGTAAAATCGCCTAATTCTTTAAAACCACTTCAGCTGTAAGTAAACTTGTTATTTGTTGTTTCATTGTCTGAACCATAAGAGATTCCCAACATGGTAGCAGAGGTCCGTGGTTCTTTTTGAATCGCGGTAAAATATATATATAAAATATAAATAAAAACAAAAATGTCTGTCAGCGAAGATATCGCAAATATTGTGAGACTTAAAAATCCTGAAAATTTTGATTTATGGAATTTTCAGATAACAATTATTTTCAAAGCAAATGGCCTAGATATTGTAAATGGAAAATCGTTGTTTGAAGACTTGAAAGATGAAACTGGAAAATATAAATGGAGCCTAAAAGACGCCAAAGCACAAAAATACATAATGTTAACCATTGAAAAGAATGTTTTAACACATATTCTAAATTGCAAAACTTCAAAAGAAATGTATGAAAAATTAGTAGCCATTTATCAAAGAGAAGATGAGCAATTAAAATGCAAATTACTACAAGAATTTCATGGATTCAAATTTGATAAAAATACAGATATGGCCACAAATATAAGCAGATTGCAAAATTTAGTATTCAAACTAAATAATGTAAAACAAGAAATTGAGGAAAGCTTTGTAATTTCTAAAATACTGAGCATTTTGCCAGTGTTGTATAGTTATTATTGTATAGTTATTATTTAATTAAACATTACTCACCTGATGAAATTATTATTACAAATTATTTATTACACTTTATATTTATATTTTTACATCAACACATTGTTTACATTATACATCGTATATTATTGTTTATGATGATGATCTATTCTATATTTAAAAACACAGAATACTACATTCCCTCCTTCCTTTAGATGAAAGGAATCATGTCTTTATATCTTGATGATGGCTTGACGACTCTTCCACTCCTGGTGATCACTGGTTCCTTGGTAGTCGGCAAGGGTGGAGAAACCTCTGGTGGCAACTGGTGAAGAGCCTCGGCATCAAGTCTATCTGAAACAACTGGGTTAAATGTAGACCCTGTTCTACTTGAACTTGGTCGGTTTAAAGAAGTGTCCTTGTCTTGGTTTGAGGAATTATCATCTGGTATTTGTACATCAGAAGAGTTGAGGTGTTCAATTCTTGTTGAATCTGAACTAAGATTTTCCTGGTTCTCTTCTGGAATCAAGTCAGAAATGCCTTGATTGGTCTCTTGAGTAGGAACATGTTTCAAATGTTTAGCATTTCTATGAATTATTTTCCCATTTTTAGTGTTGACTAATTTAAAAGAATTTATTGAAGCGTTTTCAAGAATGACATGATGTTCTGATCTGAAATTTGAATCAAGTTTTCCATTATTTGGATTTGCCACATAAACTAAATTTCCAATTTCAAAATTATGAGGACTAGCTTTCCGAATTATATCATTATATGTTTTCATTTTTTCTTTGTAGACCATATTGAATTCTTTGATGTTGGATTCATCTTCTTCTGCATCATTAACAAGTGAGCTTAATTTAGTTTTGATTTCTCTTGAAAATAATAGGAATGCTGTAGTCTTTCCTGTAGATCTGTTTGGAGTAGTTCGGTAAGACATTAAAATTCTGGATAAATCTTCTTTCCAATCTTTCCCTTCTTCAGAACTTGAATTAAATTGTTTCTTCAGAAATCTATGGAATCTTTCTATCTTTCCATTACTTTTTGGGTAATAGGGTGAGGCTTTGATGTGCTTGATTCCACATTCTTTTAAAAATCTTTCCATTGATGTACTTACAAACTGTAAGCCATTATCTGTTACAACTTCATGTGGATAACCATGTCTTGCAAAAATCTCCATTAATTTTTTAATAATTGTCTTGCTGGAAATGTCTTCTATTATCATTGCTTCAGGATATGAAGAATTGTAGTCAATCACTGTTAAAACATAATGATGGCCAATTGGACCAACTATGTCAATTCCAAGTTTCATCCAAGGTTTTGATGGTAACGGAACTATTTGCAATGGTTGATCATTTATCAATGGTTGATTCCTTACACAAATTGGACAGTTTCTTATCAATTTCTCAATGTCAAAGTCCATGTTTATCCAAAAATATTTTTCTCTTAACAGTTGTTTGGTTCTTGTCATTCCTTGATGTGTTTCATGTGCAATTCTCAAGACTCTCTTTATTAGTTTTGAAGGTAGCAAAATTCTACTTCCTTTTAAGATAAGATGATCAAAAATTGAGAGTTCATCTTTAAACTTATAAAAACATTTGAATTCTTCATTCAAAGGATATGGCCAAACTCCCTTTTGAACCATATCTTTCAGTTTTTGAAACAAAGGATCTTGCTCTGTACAAACTTTTATCTCTTTCAAAGACAGTGCTTGAAGCTCTTCAGAAGTGATGGATAAGACTTTATGAACATAGTCCTCCAGCCATTTTTCATCACTTGTGTTAGAAAGAGGTTGTCTTGAAAATATATCTGCAATATTTTGCTTTCCTTGAATGAATTCAATATCAAAGTCATATATGGTTGTAATCTCCAACTCAATCTTTGAATTCTTGGAGGCAAAACAGCTCCATTTTTAGGATTCAGCATATAGATTAGAGGTTTGTGATCTGTTTTTAACACAAATTTCCTTCCCCAAATATAGGTGTTAAAATGTTCAATTGCCCATACACATCCCAATGTCTCTTTTTCTATTTGTGAATATCTTTTTTCAGTATCAGTTAAGGATCTGCTGGCATATGCAATGTGTCTTTTAATGCCATTTTGTTGTGTTTGTATTAATACTTCTCCAAGACCAATAGGGCTTGCATCTGTGATTAATTCAGTTGGTGAGTTCAAGTTGTAATATGCCAAGCATGGCTCTTTTGTTAGTGACTCTTTAAGATCCTGAAACGCTTTATTTGTTTTCAAATCCCAATTCCACCTAACATTTTTTCTAGTCAAATTATTTAGAGGTTCTGCCAATTTAAAAAAATTAGGTATGAATTTTCTTTAAAACCCGCAAGTTCCTAAGAATTACCTTAACATCTCAATATTTTTTGGTATTGGAAAATTTAAGACTGCTTCTATTTTCCTATTATCAGGTTTAATACCTTCATTACTAACAATGTGACCTAAAATATCCAATTCTTCCATGGCAAATTTGCACTTATTCCTGTTGAGCCTAATGCCTACTTTATCAAATCTTTGTAAGACTTTTCTAAGCCTTTCTTCTAGTTCTTGTCTATCTTTGGCGTAAACAACGACATCGTCCAAGTAACAAATTACACCTTTCAAATCAAGCAAAATTGAATCCATTCCTTTCTGATATGCCTCTGGAGCACTTGATAGACCAAAAGGAACTTTACAAAATCTGTAACAACCACGGTGCGTGATGAAAGTTGTAAGGGGTCTTGATTGAGGGTCTAAGTCAACCTGCCAAAACCCTTTTTTTGCATCCAGCTTTGCAAATACTTTAGCACCTTTAAGGGCATGTAACATATTGTCAATTGTAGGAATTGGATGTCTTTCTCTCAATATTGCTTCATTCACTTCCCGAAGGTCTATGCATAGTCTAATTTCCTCACTATCCCTTTTTGGAACAACTATTATGTTAGAAACCCATTCAGAACCTTGATGCACTTCTTCAATGATTCCATTCTCTAGCATCTTATCAAGCTCTTGATTTACTGCTTCTACCATTGCATAAGGTATACGACGGCATCTCTGGGCAATGGGCCTATAGTTGTCTTTCAATGTCACTTTATGACTATAGCCTTTTATAGTTCCAAGTCCATGGAAAAGATGTTCATGTTCTTGAACAAGAGTTTCTATATTAGTAGACATTGATTCATTTACATGATTTACCCTTTTAATTATACCTAGTTCAAAACTAGCCTTGCCTCCCAACAAAGATTCAACTTTTTTATCAATCACATAAATTTCTTCTGAAATTGAATTTTCTTTCCAAGAAATCACAGCATTGAAATAACCATAACATGGAAGAGGTCTATCTTGACCATAGGCAAAAAGGTTCGGGTGGTGTCATGTAATTTTGGCATAATTTTATGGCCATATAATTCAAGCATCTTATTATAACTTATGAAAGTTCTATCACTCCCTGTATCAATTATCATATTTATTTCACTACCATCTATTTGCACTTTTTCTTTATTTTCAGCACCTGTATAGTAGGTATATTCATCTGATCTTTCACCTACTTCAGTCTTATTTTCTTCTTGTATGGTCTTAACTTTAGTTTGATTGAAACTTTTGTGGTTTCTATTATTATTTTGATTTGGGCGGTTCCTGCAAGCTCTAAAAAGATGTCCCAATTTATTGCAATATGAACAAGTCATTTTTTTTAGCACCACATTCTTGTGCTGAATGTGTATCTAATCCACAGCGATAACATTTAGGCTTTGAGGCACCTGAAAATGATGGGGTACCTTGATTAGTGAATCTACCTTTGTTGAAATTATTAGCATTATAGTGCTTTTTAGGTTTATTTTGAACTCTATTTAGTGTTTGATCATTTTGAGGTTCAAGAAGTCTAATTTCTTTTCTAGAAATTTCTAACATTCTAGCAATATCAATGGTTTTTGACAGTGTCAAATTTTCTTGTTGCAACAATTTTTCTTTAAGTTTGTGGTTGTTACATTTTTCAATTATTTGGTCTCTTATCATATCAGCTTCTAAATTCCCAAATTCACAAGATTTAGAAAGCTCTCTTAAAGAAATTAGGTAGTTGTCGATCGATTCATCATCTTTCTGGACTCTTTGTCTAAATTTAAATCTCTCAGTGACCACATTTTTATGAGGTGTGAAATATTTATCTAAAGCCATTTTAGTTTGTTCATAATTTTCCTTTTCATCTGGCAAGTTGAAAAATATACGCTGTACATTTGGCCCTAAACAATGCAATAGAGTTGCTCTCTTAATTTCATCCGATTTTTTTTTAATTCCAGATGCTATTTCAAAAATGGCATAGGATTCCATCCATTGCTTATATTCCGCAAATAAATTGCTACTATTCATATTCATGGGTAAAGGTGGCGTCAGGTTGGCTGCCATACTTGTTTTTTTTAGGGCTACAGTTATATTTTCAAATTCTCGTCGCCAATTTATGTTGTATAGTTATTATTGTATAGTTATTATTTAATTAAACATTACTCACCAGATGAAATTATGATTACAAATTATTTATTACACTTTATATTTATATTTTTACATCAACACGTTGTTTACATTATACATCGTATATTATTGTTTATGATGATGATCTATTCTATATTTAAAAACACAGAATACTACAGCCAGACTACTTTAATTACTTCAGCACAGCATGGGACTCGACACCAAAAAGTGAGAAAACGTTAACAAACTTAATATCAAGACTATCACTTGAAGAAACTAAACAAAAAGTAAAACCTGAAGAGGGAATAGCCATGAGTGCTACTAAAGTAAAGCAGTGCTTTAACTGCAAAAAGAGCGGGCACTTAGCAAAATACTGTAGACTAAATAAAAAATGGTGGTACCATCTGTAAAAACACAAATCATGCTCAAGACCAATGCTTCTTTAAGAAACCTCAAAATAAATTCCAGGAAAATATTCCTTGCCGAATTTGTAAAAAGACAAATGATAGAGAAAAGGATTGCTTTTTCAGAAACAAAAATGAAGAAAAATTGTCCTTTTTTGCAGGAGAGACTTTAAAATGTAAAAATGAGGAATTGCTAGAATTCATTGTAGACAGTGGCTCAACAAGCCATATGATAAATAGTGAAAGGTTTTTACTAGATGAAGTAGATTGCAACTCAAAAATATCAATAGCGAAAAAGGAAGAAACTCTAATAGCAAAATCAGTCGGAAAAATTCAAGGGAAGAAATGTGATCTCAAGGAGGTGATGTTTGTACCAAACTTGACAAAAAAATTACTATCTGTAAGTGCCATTACCAAAAATAAAGGCAAAGTCATCTTTGAAGATGAAAAGGTATTTGTCGTAAAAAATGGAAAAAAAGTTTTAGAAGGAGAAAAACAGGAAAATGGACTCTATACAATAAATATAGAAACAGAAAATCCCGAAATTGAAGAATCTTACCAAACAGCTAACCAAAATGAAGAAATGCTAAAATTGCACAGAAAATGGGTCACATAAGTTTCTCAAGCTTAAAACAATTAAAATCTATGGTTAATGGAATAAACATAGAAAAAATAAGTCAAGATGAAATTTGTGAAACATGCATAAAAGCTAAACAGGTAAAAAAGCCATTCAATTCCATTAGAACAAAATCAAAAAGGCCTTTAGAAATAATCCATACAGATGTATGTGGACCTTTAGATCCCACTACCCATAACAACAAAAACTATTTTCTAACATTTCTTGATGACTACACACATTTTTGTCATGTGTATTTGTTACAAAATAAATATGAAGTAAAAGGATATCTAAAAGAATTTATTACAGAAGCAGAAAACCAAATGAATCTAAAAGTTTCAAAAATAAGATATGACAATGGCGAAGAATATGTAAATGAAGATATAAAATCCTGGTGCAAAGCTAAAGGAATCATTATGGATCTCACCATACCTCACTCACCTCAGCTAAACGGCAAGGCCGAAAGATTAAATAGAACCCTGATGGAGAAAACTAGAGCTCTTTTGATTGATTCTGGTGTAGAAAAATACATGTGGGGAGAAGCTGTAAGGGTTTCAGCCTATTTGCTGAACTGAAGCCCTACTCAAGAATTAGAGAAAACCCCTGCAGAACTTTGGTTCAACAAAGGACCAAATTTGTCAAACTTACAACTTTTTGGTTGTGAAGCTTATGTCAAAACCCTAAAACACATAAAGAAATTGGAAGACAGAAGTAAAAAATATACCTTTATAGGTTATGCTCCAAATGGTTATCGCCTTTGGGATGAACAAAGCAAACAAATCTTTACAGCTAGAGATGTAATTTTTTTAGATAAAGGATGTATAAATAAAGAAGAAAAAATACCTATTGTCGAACCAGAAGAAGAATCTGAAGACCAACTAGAATTAAATGAAGAACCAAGTCTACCAGAAGTCTCTGAAGACAAAGAAGATATCCCTACAAAACCAAGTACTTCAAAATATAATCTTAGACCAAGAAGTAGTTTACAAACACCATCAAGATATGAAGACTTCTATTTAGAGCAGGACAGAACAACAGAATCAGCTCTTCTAACTTACTCGGAAGCTATGTCTGGTCCAAATCAAGAAAAATGGAAAAAGGCAATAAAAGAATAAAAAGAGTCTCTTGCCAAAAATGAAGTTCGGGAAATAGTAAAAGAAAATGAAGCATCAAACAATAAAATTCTGACCTCTAAATGGCTCTTTAAAGTGAAAGAAGATGGCCGCTACAAAGTAAGACTAGTTGTAAGAGGCTTTGAACAAGAAGCAGGCATTGATTATGATGAGACATTCAGTCCAGTTATAAGCACTGTCTCTTTAAGGATATACTTTGCTCTAATGGCTAAGAAAAAGTTTGTTTTTAAAACATTTGACATAAAAACAGCTTTTCTATATGGGTTTTTGGATGAAGAAATATATGTTCAATTGCCAGAAGGTTATAAAGGGAATATATGTAGGTTAAGAAAGGCAGTGTATGGTTTGAAGCAAGACCCATTAAAATGGAATGAAAGATTAAAAACCTTTCTCAAATCCCAAGATTTCATACAACTAAAATCAGAGCCATGTCTTTTTAAAACCAACAAAGGAAATATGTACCTTGCAATATATGTAGATGATGGTATCTTAATGGGAGATAATGAAGAAGAATTAAATAATATTTTAGAAAAACTATCCCAAGAGTTTGAAGTTAAAATAAATAATGATCCAAGAACTTTTTGGGAATAAATTTGTGTTTTGAGAAAAAAATAAAATTTTACTTTCACAAGAAAATTATGCAAAATCAGTTCTTGAAAGATATAATATGCAAAACTCAAAACCAGTACCCACTCCCATTACAGATGTAGTAAAAGAATTAGAAAAAAACTTAGAAATATCAAATGATAACAAATTTCCCTACAGACAAGAAATTGGAAGCCTTTTATATTTGACAAACAAAACTAGACCAGACATGACCTTTGCCACAAATTTTGAAAGCAGGTCAATGCATGATCCTACAACTCAAGATATTATAAACATCAAAAGAACCCTAAGATATTTAAATCACACCACCAATTTAGGCATATCATATGATGGAGAGATGCCATTTGAATTAAATGTGTATTGTGATTCTGACTTTGCTGGAGATATTAAAACTAGAAAAAGTACCACAGGATATGTAGTTTACTTATGTGGAGGTCCCATAAGTTGGTGCTCCAGAAAGCAACCTGTAATTGCCCTTTCCAGCACTGAAGCAGAGTTCATTGCTGCAGCAGATGCATGCAAAGAAGTGTCATACATAAGATCCCTATTAGAAGAATTAATTCCAGATAATTTTGATATAAATCTCTATGTTGATAACCAAAGCACTATAAAAATTATAAAATCAGGCCAATTCACCACTAAAACTAAACATATTGATGTCAAATATCATTTTGTGAAAGATCAAGCTCAAAAGTTTAACCTGATATATTATCCAACAGAACACCAAATTGCAGACATCCTAACAAAACCTCTAGCCAGACCAAAGTTTGACAAATTCAAATCCCTTCTTATGACAACCATTTAAAACATAAGTCAAGTGAAGAAACTGTTTAATGTGATAAGATCACTGATTTAAGAGGGAATGTTGGAAAAAAAAAAGAATAGTAAATCAATGATCTTGAAATACTTTTAGACTGACAACACTGTAATATAAAAACGAGAACAAAGGAGTGGTTTTGTTTTGTTTACAAAATTAGTAATTGTAATGTAAATTGTTAAATGTTCTTTTCTCTCTCTCTCTTTGAAAATAATAAATTTAAAATACTTAACAACAACAAAACAACTTTATCAGGCGTCTTGCCCTGTACAGATTCGCCGTGGAATTACAGACATTATTCAACACAAGAGAAAAGGGAGAGATAGAGTATTTACAATTAAGGTATGGTAAACAGGGTGACTTTTTTTTATTGTGCCCCTGTTTTTCTCTCTTCCACGAGTGCAATTTTATTTACAACCGCTTTTTGTTAGTTGAACAGTTCTATTGCCCAACTTTTCTTATCAGAAACAGTTTTTATTATCTTTATTTAGTTCAAATGCGGTCTAGGAAGACTTTTCAGGATCTTTTTTCTCTCTCCTTCCAGATCCCCGCACACAGCAGTAAAATGGTATATTTCATCGGTTATCTGACTTCCGCATAACCTACAGTACAAATCTTCTTTCTTAATTACGTAAATATGATTTTCTTTGATCAATGTTGATATTAATCTGATCTGTGCAATAAAACTCACTAAAGCTGAGGACAGATTGCATGAAAAATAATGTTCTGGAATGAATGAATCATAAAGTAACCTATAGTTTGAGTATGTTTTCGTAAGAGATAATTTTGCCAGATCTTGCTGCAATAGCTGTTCAATTTTTATTTTTAGTATATTCGGAAGTTCGATCTGTATGTCATCATAATTTAACCTATAGTTTAGCCATGTGAGTCCACAATGATTGATGATATCCATGGTATTTTTACAGAATCCTATAGTTTTTTTTGTCATTAAGGAAATTTCCTTCAATCTATTCCAGCATAGCTTAGGTAGTCCATTGTCTTCCATTTTTTGTAATCTAATGAAATATTTCATAATTAATTTGATCGTTGTAAAAGTCAGAGATATTCTGCCTGTTTCCAGCCTTACAATATACCCTGGTATATATCTTGGTAGATTCAGAAAGTTTTTGATAAACGTATTCTGTATTTGGTCTATAATATCAGTATTGTCCCAAGCCCACACAGGGGCCGCATAGAGTAGTATTGATTTAATAACTGAGTCAAATAAATTCAGTGCAACTTTTAATGAATTAATTTTTTCCTTTTTTATCAGTCTAATAGTTGCATTTATTGCCGTATTTCCTTTGGCTTTATAAAAGAGGGCTACCTTTTTGCTATTATTAGTGGTAGTGAATGGATATCCCAAATATATAATATTGGACGCAACAGTCAGTGGGATGTCCCCCCAGTACCAGTTTTCGTGTCTTGCCGGTCTTCCTCCATTTCTAAATACCATTATTTTGGACTTATTTTCATTTAAAACTAATTTGTTATTATCCAGGTAAGACTTTAGTAAATTGATTTTAATTTGTAGATTAATTTTCGATTCTCCAATTATGGCTATGTCATCCGCATACAGAAGTAGGTGTAAAACACCAAAATCAGGGAGATGAAATCCTGTAAGTGCTGAGTTATTATAAAGTTCTATTAGGTCGGCCATATATAATATAAATAAAAGTGGGGAAAGTGATTATCCCTGCAACACTCCAGAATTAATTTTCACATTACTTGAATATTGCCCTTTCCATCGGATAGTAATCTTAGCCTCTTGGTAAAAGTTTTTTATCAGCATTACAAATTTATTACTAATGCCCATTTTATGCAATTTTTGCCAAAGTAAATCATGTGGTACTGTGTCGAAAGCTTTAGTCAAATCGACGAAGAAGACATATAGCTTGCCTCGTTTTCTTCTCAAAGATAATTGGATGAGTGAATTCAGTAGTAGTATGTGGTCAGTGCATGATCTGTTCTTACGGAAACCTGCTTGATTTTCTAAAATAATCCCTCTTTTTTCTATCCAGTTGTTTAATCTGTTTCTTAGTATTGTAGTAAATAATTTAGATATATTACTGCAGAGGGCAATCCCTCTATAATTTGTTGGGTTATTCTTATCACCGCTTTTAAATATGGGGTGTACTAGTGAGTTCGTCCAGAGTTGCGGGTATTTTTCTGTGGACATTATTTTGTTGAATAGGTTTTTCAATTTAGTTAAAGTCGGTATCGGTAAATTCTTTAGCAACTCATTTGGTATACCATCGAGTCCCACTGCTTTGCCATTCGCTAGTTTTTTTACTACATCATAGATCTCTTCAAGGGTTATTTCCGCGTCTAAATCTGGATCTTTCCAACCGATCATCTGGTTTAACGTAAAAGTAGCTTCATTATTTTCTTTGTTCAGTAAATTTTTATAAAATAAAAACCATTCTTTCATATCAATCTCTCCTTGTATTATTGGTTTTTTTTCTAAAGGCTGCAATGGCATTCCAGAAGGATTTGGGATCTTTGGCGTTTTTCATCATTTCATTCTTGTCCTTATTAAATTCATCTCTTTTTCTTTGCAGGAGTTAAACTTTTCCCTCCTAGCCTCAATATATTTTTGGCGGTCAGGTATGTTGTTTGAGTTCCTACATCTTTGTAAACTTACTTTGGTCGTTTTTTTCATAATGTAACAATCTATGTCATACCAAGGTTTAGAAAGTTGATGTCGTCGTTTTGCGAATTTAATTATATTTGCCGATTCCATTGCCGTGTAGATCTGTTTAGTGAAATTTACTGTTTTTGTGTTAACATCGGTTTCATTTCCATCTTCTATATCACTTAAATTATGTTTTAGCATCTCCACATTTTCTTTCGTCCAAATGAATTTTCGTGTTAGTATTTCATTGTTATACGGGGATTTAATAGCTTCATACCCAGTATTAATTTGTAAAACAATTGGTAAGTGGTCTGAATATGAAAGTTCTTCGATCCACATATCCGATATAATCTGTGTTAAACCGTGTTTGTACATAAAATAATCCAAAACCGATGAACCTCTTTCTGAAATAAAAGTGAATGAGCCGTACGTATCTCCTTTAGTTCTGCCATTAGCTATTGTTATAGAATTTGAATCTGTGAAGGAAATTAGTTTTTCAGATAGTTTCGAAGATATTAGGTCTTTAGATTTTCTATATTTGTTGAGGGATGAATTTAGTTTCAGTGGGTTATGGAAGCCTCCAGCATTGCCTATTCTTATATTGATATCACCGGCTATTAGCACTTCGTTACCTTCACTCATGTGATATTCAATGTGCCTAAGTAAATTTGTTAGATTTTGTTCTTGTAATGCATTAGGAGGTAAATATACAAACAACAAACAAATACTCTCGGTGGTTTTGTCTAGAAATTTGTGCGTCAAGACAGATATCCAATAAGGGTTTGTTTCGATTTTTCTAACCGTATGTTGAAAGTTTTCTTTTTATTCCAATCAGAATAATATAAAATACTTTCATAAAAGGTAAAATCGCCTAATTCTTTAAAACCACTTCAGCTGTAAGTAAACTTGTTATTTGTTGTTTCATTGTCTGAACCATAAGAGATTTCCAACAACCAAAACGTCACACACTATTTATTTATTTGGATTTGGTCCTTTTACCTTGTGTTTATAATCTACTAGTGGACGTACCTGGCTTCGCCCGGGTTTTACCCGAGTAAAGGTTTGTCTAACAAATATCTCAATAAAGTGAACATTTTTACCTGTTCCCTTGAAAAATACTCGATAAGTTGAATAAAATCAATATTAATTGGTTCCCTCGGTAATTGGAAATTAAAGGAATAGTATCTTGCCTTGGAATTGTATCATTATTCTTGTATGGATGTACCCGGCTTCGCCCGGGTTTTACCCGAGTAAAGGTTTGTCTAACGAATCTCTCGATAAAGTGAACATTTTTTGCCGGTCCCTTTAAAAATACTCGATAAGTTGAATAAAATCAATATTAATTGGTTCCCTCGGTTATTGGAAGTTAAAGGAATAGTATCTTGCCTTGGAATTGTATCATTATTCTTGTCTCAAATAAATTGCCGTGTCATCCTGAATTTTGTCTTTCCTCATTTTCTACATTAAAAAATCATCGTATCATCATGATAATATTTAGAGCAGATTGTTGAATTATAACAAATAAATTAGAATATTTATCTTGATTATTTTTAGGCGAAAAGTTATTTCAAAAATTTTATTTGCTAGAAAAATTCCCAGTACTATACTAAATAACTTCCCAAAGTTTCATGGCGTTCCAATGAGTGGTTTGCTCAGGCATAAAGGACAGACACACATACATTCATTTATATATATACTAGCGGATGTACCCGGCTTCGCCCGTGTTTTACCCGAGTAAAGGTTTGTCTAACGAATCTCTCGATAAAGTGAACATTTCTTCCCGGTCCCATTAAAAATGCTCGATAAGTTGAATAAAATCAATATTAATCGGTACCCGAGTAAAGGTTTGTCTAACAAACATTTGTTAAAACACTTCTCTATAAACTTATAAAAAGAAATAGATATATTTTGATAATTTGAAACTCGTAAATTTGAATCTCTCAATAAAGTGATCATTTTTTCCCGGTCCCTGTGTGCCGTGTCATTCTGAATTTTGTCTTTCCAAATTTTCTACATTACAAAATCATCGTTTTATCTAGTGAACATTTTTCCCGGTCCCTTGAAAAATACTCGATAAGGTTGAATAAATTCATGGTCGTTTATGGAAGATGGACGAAGTTCCCGGAGGTCATCTTGGGCAAGCTCCCGCGAGGCTTTTTTTCTTGTCTACTTGGCACAGCTCTGTCACCAACTCTGCCCTGATTAGTCGGTGGGTACTTGGACTGTCCATCCGGCCGGCGGCCGGACGAATCTATTCTCTCGACGGGGTGGGGCAGACCTAAGCCTATTTCCATCGCAAGGTGGCGCTGCTTGCGAGTTAAAGCTACAAATCTGCAAATAACTCTAAGGATATTAAAGATATTCAAGATATTATTTTTCAAAAACCTTTCCGGGGATATGCCTAATAATATCCCAAAATTTCACGGCGATTGGATGTACGGTTTTTGAATCTATAGAATACACACAGACAGACAGACAGACATTCATTTTTATATATATAGACTAGCGGATGTACCCGGCTTCGCCCGGGTTTTACCCGAGTAAAGGTTTGTCTAACAAACATTTGTTAAAACAATTCACTATAAACTTATAAAAAAAAAGAAATATATATTTTGATAATCTGAAACTCGTAAATTTGAATCTCTCGATAAAGTGAACATTTTTTCTCGGTCCCTTGAAAAATACTCGATAAGTTGAATAAAATCAATATTAATAGGTTCCCTCGGTTATTGGAAGTTAAAGGAATATTATCTTGCCTTGGAATTGTATCATTATTCTTGTCTCAAATAAATTGCCGTGCCATCCTGAATTTTGTCTTTCCTAATTTTCTACATTACAAAATCATCATTTTATCTAGTGAACATTTTTCTCCGGTCCCTTGAAAAATACTCGATAAGTTGAATAAAATCAATATTAATTGGTTCCCTCGGTACTTGGAAGTTAAAGGAATAGTATCTTTGCCTTGGAATTGTATCATTATTCTTGTCTCAAATAAGTTGACGTCTTTTTTTGTCTTTCCTAATTTTCTACATTACAAAATCATCATTTTATCTATTCTCCCAATATATATGTTGTAGATAAATGATTAAACTGACTTTGACTTGTGCGCAATTAATAGGTAGAAAATCTTGCTTTTGATAAATAATCTTTAAGATAATAAATTAGTGATAATAAAACTTATAGATAAAAAAACTTGTTATCATCGTCGCAATGGGGGCGCTGCTTGCGAGTTAAATCTACAAATCTGCAAATAACTCTAAGGATATTCAAGACATTCAAGAAATTATTTTTCAAAAACCTTCCCGGGGATATACCTAATAATATCTCAAAATTTCACGGCGATTGGATGTATGGTTTTTGAATCTATAGAGTAAAGAGACAGACAGACATTCAATTATATATATATATAGACTAGCGGATGTACCCGGCTTCGCCCGGGTTTTACCCGAGTAAAGGTTTGTCTAACGAACATTTGTTAAAACAATTCCCTATAAACTTATAAAAAAATAAAAGATATATTTTGATAATTTGAAACTCGTAAATTTGAATCTCTCGATAAAATGAACATTTTTTCCCGGTCCCTTGAAAAATACTCGATAAGTTGAATAAAATCAATGATGGCCATCAATGATGAGGCACGGCCAGGGTATTAATACGTTGCCCGACGTTTTGGTTTATTGTATTGGACACACTTTTCATATCCAGTTACAATTCAATGCAAAAACCCATTTCTTTTTTGACGTTGGAGAAGTTGTTCACATGTGAAAAAACACCGTTCGACGTCTCTTGGCTTCAGTTCATATGCACCCAATTTCCTACCTTCCAGATCATTCTCATTTCCTTAAAGCGATAAAAAAGGCTGGTTGTATGACTCCAAGTGTTTTTGTGAGTTCCTTTTGCATTTGTGTTGGATCTTCATTGAGCCTTGCCTCTAATTCTTCATCCTCAACTTTGGTGGCATTCTGGGTCTTTTATTTATAAAATTGCCACTTTTAAACTGTGCAAACCACTTCTGATATTTTCCTTCAGCTAGGGCATGGTCACCATAAACTTCCGCTAAAATAAAATGACTCTAAGCAGATTTTTTCTTCATATTGAAGTAATGAAGTAAAACTCCCTGCAAAAACACCTTATTTGGTACAAAAGTTTACATTTTAGGAGCAAACAGAAACTAGGTTGTTTACACTTGTGAGAAATGATAGTTACTGAAAAAGGAAGCCTTATGATGACACTTCAAAATAATGGTGTTGCCAGATGAAACAATGGAATAATAAACTAGTAGCGCCATCTTTATCAAACCACAAAAACTTAATTATACTTCCAATAATTCAAATAATAATTTTATATATAATATTAGTTTTAGTATTTTTCAATTAAAATATGAATTTGATGCCATACATATATTGAGACTTTTTAATTTAATTTTTTCCAAATATTATGAGATTTACCTCAAGTGATGGGTAATATTGCTTTGTGTGTGTATACACACACATATTTGAACAAAGGAGATAAATAAAAAAAATATATTATTTTACCTTAGTGAAGAAATGCAATGGAAAAAAATGCAAATAAATTTAGAAAAAAAAGGAAAGGCCATATCGAAAAGGCTCTAAAACACCTTGTTAAAATTGGTAATTTTAGTAGTCGCTAAAGTTAGGCCTAAATCATCCATTGTTGGCGCTGATATTTGCAATGCATTTTAAGACCTAAGTTCGGTGTGCATACACTATGACCACTGTGCCCCGAGTTTCAAAGTATTGTATTTTTACCAATAAAATTATGTTTAAATAAGGATTATCTAATGTGTTGTCTAAATTTGATTTAAAAATCAGTCAAATTATCGATTAAATTACAGTAAAACCCCTCTTTAGTGAACCCCAATGGGACAGAGCTTTTGGTTCACTATAGCCACGGTTTGGCTATTTTTTTTTTACTTTTCAAAATTTTTAGACCGTATAATTAAAGGACAGCTATACACACAAGAAGAGGCTTCCTCTAAATAGTGATCACTTTGTTTTTATTCCCTTAATTGACCAATTTCCTTACATTAATACTGAATAATAATAGAAATCATTAGATGATGGTTCTTCTTATCATTAACAAAATGTACCTCTATGTCTAATTTAAAAATCAAGACAAATCCTAGGCAAAGTTTTATTAAATATATATATTCAAAGATATAAAATGATTTTAAAGCATCATTATCACATTATATAATACATTGTTTACTTGGAAAAATGGCTCTAACACCTTGTTGCTTCAAAACATTCTTCAAGCATTGCACCATTCAAATAAAGTTAGTGTTTCTCTTCCATTTCATTTTCCCACATATTCTTCTAGGTCTAGATTTCGTTTTTTTTTAACCTGTCATGCAAAACATTGCTGACTTTAAAATCACCATAGTTAATGGCATAAAAATAGTTTTTGTTTCATTACGGGACCATTTATTTGGATTTTTTTTTTTAGCCCTAAAACGTACGATCGCGATCGCGGCAAAAGTAGAGGTTGATTTCTCTCTGTAACAATTTTTAATAGCTTTATATTTTATCTTTTATAATAGAAAAGTTATATTCTTTTATTTTAATATGTTCTTAACATTTTGCCTGTGTTGTTTCACTTTGAAAAGTTCTGAAAATGGCCTTTTTTTTAAAAGAAATAACGCTTTTGTTTTTAAAATGCCTTTGTTTTCTTCATTTTGGAAGCCATTTGTATTTCTATATTTCAAATTTAATGGATGCAAATATATTCTATTTAATAAAAAGTATAATGTGTTAAAATTTATACAATATACAGCAAAAATAAAGTGCAAAATTCAAAACAAACAATGCCGCTTAATGTTTTGTTTTGAAATCGCGATCCGCGAGCTGAAACATGCTCAAAATTTGGTTGTTTCAATTTTTTTTTAGATTACAATTCTAAGTTCGTTATAAGCATAGTATTTTAAATAGATTTTATTATTTTGGTACCGAAAATAGGTTCGTTATAGGGGTAGTTCGTTATTCTAAAAATCGCAAAGTTTGTTATAACGATGGTATTTTCAATGGAATGGAATTGGGAATCGGCGTGGGTTCGTTATAAGGGAAGGTTCGTTATATCCAGGGTTCGTATTAGCGTGGCTTTACTGTATATATAGATATTAAATTGGCAAAAAATGCCTGAGGGTTCACACAACTAATGTATGAACCAAGTCCTGCAGTGAGGAATGTAGGAAACTTTTTTTAAAAGAAAAAGATAGCCCTAAAATGCCTTAATTTTGTTATATATACCTTGGGGGCGTTGTTTGAAAATAACGTCAGTTCTTATCAAGTTTTTATCGGGGGAAGATGACCAAAACGGGACATCCTGGGCCATAGGGGTTGCCAAGACAAGTTTGAGAATGGTATGTAGAGAAAATATTTGGTAAGTCCAACCACATCATATGTTTTTAATATGTAGACCTAAAGAGGTCCGTGTAGAAAGAATGGTAATAGCCATGATAGATAGTAATTTTTTTTGGGTAGATTCGACTATTTAAGAATATATAGTGAATAGAGATATAAATCCTTTATGTTCTTTTCTTTTATTAGTCATCTTGACTGATCATTTTATCTACAGTAGATGCGGTAACTTGGTTGAAATACCAAATTGTAGGTTCTCAGTCAATTTTCTTTTATAGGAATTTTATAATTTGCAAAAGAAATTAATTTTTTTTAAGCCTACTCATGCTGTCTACTGATAAATAAAAAAAAAAATTCTTGTAAATTCCATAGAGGTGAATAAATTTTAATGTTCGATATTTTAAGTGTGTTGGTATTATTCTATCCATAATTAACTACAAATCACATGTAAATCCTTGGTGTGTATTATATTTTTTCTGTGTGTATGTGTTTAAACAAAATCCACTGGAATATAATTGGAAATGAGCTAGACCGGATTAGAAATAGAGACGTCCTCAAATGGGACGTAAGAAGAGATCTTACAATTTCACATAATTGTATGTTTTTGTATATACCATCTTTTACACTCGGGGTACAGCAGCCATAATTTGGGTATGTGCACTGCTTAAATTTTTAATATCAATGCTAACATTGGGTGGATTAGGCATAACTTTAGCGACCGCTAAATTACTGATGTAAAAAAGGTGTTTTAGAGCCTTTTACTTTTAGCCTTTATTTTCTAAATGAAAAAGCACAATTTGGACTAAAGATTATAATTACAAGAAAATAAGACTTAATCCAAATAAATGAACTGTGTGAGATGTTTCGGTAACAGCGTTGTTACCATCATCAGACAAAATAATAAATAAGATAAAATGGAAATATCTTTATTTACGGGCTGCTAACCAAAATGAATGATTTTTAAGAGAGATTGAGATTGAAGCTACTTTATTTCAATGTCCATATAAGATTATATAAGGTTAAATACAGAATAAATATAAATATGAATAAATATAATTATAAATTGATAAATATATGAATAAATTGATATAAATAGATACAAATAATTGATAAATATACGTATATATAAAATATATATACAAGGTCTTCATTGGTGGCGCCCACCGCGGGAAAGACTCCGCCACTGATGGACTGCGAGAGTTCTTTCCCACAGAGTGGGCAGGTCGATAAGATGGCTGGCGTTACCCACCTCAAGACCAAGATGGTACTTGTAGATGGTAGCCTTCGCCACGCTGGTCAATTTCATTGCCTCGGGATGGAGGCCGAAGCCGAACAGCCAGGCCTGCAGATCCAGGGGCACTTCGCTGGAGGCGAACACCTCCCGGAGCAGGGGTCGCACGGCTCGGCAACTCCAATATCTGTGGGTCAGCGACCCGTCGCTGGACCCTCAGGCCGCACAGTTGGCACGCCTCGAGGCAGGATGGTCAGGATGTGGTAGGGCGTGGAGGGCCAGCCGTTGGGCGACATCTGCGTCGTGCCCCAAGAATATATAAATAAGGTTAAAGAAAGATTGAAACTGATTTATTAATCGTTCATATAATATTATATAGTGCCAAATTTAAAGTTACAGAAAAAAAAAATATATTTACATCAGACATGAGCTTTCTCTGAAGGGATGTCTGAACTATGTCAAATGTTCAAAGCCTCCCTGAGTTCGGAAAGGCCCATACTTATAAAGGGGTTTTTGTCCCCAACGTGCTCAAATGCATCACCGAGGAAATCGTACAGAATTTTCCTGTTTCCATAGGAGAGTTGATCGGGGAGTGCTTCTCTGTCAGGGCGGTATAGAACCGCGGCCACTATTTCATCATCATCAACCTCTTCATAGAGAGGGGCCAGAATAGTGTCAGCGTTTAGCTCTATGAACATATTCTCTACCTAATCCCTCTCCTGAAGGATCCGAGAGGGAGATAGGATTTGGGCCACGGGGGTAGTAGACTGGATGGATGGTACAGTCATGGTTTGGTTCTCATTTTCAGGAGCCGCTGAAGACTCAGTTTTGGTCAGGAAGGGCTCTGGTCGTGACGGCAACTGGCTGGTGCTCGGCGCCGGAGCAGGAATCTCGGGGGCTAGAGTCTCGTAGGGACGGACAGGGAAGTTCGCCACGGACGCAGCCGCGGCAGGGCTGGAGGGTGTTGAGGGGGTCTGCTTGAAGGGTGCAGACAGTTCCGCAGGTGGTGTAGAGAGGGCGGATTTGTTGAAGGGGGTGGGCTGGGAGGGTGGAGGTGTCAACACCTGTCCACTTCGGGGGCCCTGGGGGCAGGTGGCTCGCCGATGTCCCTGGAGGTGACATCTACTACACCTAACGCCGTAGGTGATGTAGGCGGGTGTAGACTCCCCTTTGGAGATGATCACCAACTTGGTAGGGAGCTGGTGGAGTTTGCATCCTTCATTCAGAAGGACGAAGGCCTCCCTGTTGTCGGTGGTCCAGGTGTAGCCGTTACAGGACACCACTTCATAGGCCAGGGAGACAACCCGGCAGTAAGGTCGCAGGGCTTCAATGATGTCCTCCTCCCTCACTGCTATCGGCAGGTTCCCGAGGATGATCTTCTCCGCCTTCCTTCCGTATGGGAATGCCCTGAGGAAGGTGTTGTTGATAGTGAGTCCATTCTCCACCAAGCGCTCCGCCTTCTCAATGCTGGCCAGTCCGACCATAACATGGCCGGACATCTTCATTAGCTGGTAGACGGATCCCTTCCCCAGCAACTCCTCCAAGGCCTTCATATAGTGCACGGGATGGAAGTCCGCGCACCATTCGACATAGCAGCATTGGTCGAACGTTGCTGCTGATGATCTGGCTTTGTTCAGCGCCTGCTGTTGCCTGGTGTGACCGACGAAGGTCATGGACTCCTCGAGAGAGAGAGAGAGAGAGAGAGAGAGAGAGAGAGAGAGAGAGAGAGTGAGAGAGTGTGGACTCCGGCTACAATAATCAAACAATTAAGCCCTAGATCATATGCAGTGAGATCTCAAGATAGAATATTGTGACGTAACCAAGCCTTCTTGAGACCTGTTCAGGGTGGACCAGAAAATGAAACTTCATCAATGGACAATCATAGTGAAATTGAGAACACTGGACCTCCTCCAATTGAAAATGAGACTGCCTTATCCCCACCTGTGCCGACTCCACTGGACAACACTGGCAATATACCCCACCGTTCGAAGGACCCTGTGGAGACAACACAGATTTTACCCGCTACTGATACCCAAGCTGTAAGAATGAGGTCAGGACGCCTCATTAAGCCAGTCTCTCGGCTGAACCTTAAAAAAAAAGAAAGATGTAAATATAAATGTAATTATTCTGAAATCAATAATAATCATATGAATAATTTAACATAACAAACGGTTAATGTTTTTGTATTGTTCCTCGCTTGTATGCATTTAATATAATAATAAATTGTTTAGCTGCTTAAGAGCTTGTGTTTGACCTTTAAATAAATTACAACACTAAGTTAACATTACAATAACCAACCACAATAGATCTCGAACGTAGACCTTGATTAACATGTTATATCTCGCCCAAATCCTTCTATAAGATCTTTGATAACCGAAGTGTAATTCTTTCCTGAGACAGGATAACTTAAAACTAGTTGCTGAGCTTCAGAATTTTCTAACATGCAGTCTACTAGGTATTGATACTTATCTGAATCGGTGAGATCTTCATCGTTGTGGATGTCTTCAAGCCTCGACCAGAATGTAATCCATTCTCGTACATTACCTCCAAACTCTGGGAATTTTCTTGGGAAGCAGAACTCTTCTCTGGCTTGTACTGTTGCTCGTATCTAGCAAAGGCGACACACCTTTTTTTTTTTTAGTTTAGTACTTTCTCTAACTCTTCTCTCATCCTCTTGATAAGCCTGATGTACTTCTATCTCAATCTTTGTCCTGATCTGCTTCGGTCATTTCTTCATCCAACATTACCTCAGTTATTTTCTCATCCAATTCATGAAGATCTCGACATAAATCTTCAAGCTGTAGTGCTGAGACCCGTGAAGTCTGTCCTGTCCAATTTTTACAGGCTTCTTCAGGGCTGTTTCAACACTGTTGATGAGCTTTGTGATTTGGCCACGAACAGGCCTTCTTTCTTTTTTGAGGCGATCCATTTTGAATTACAAAATATGCTCTTACTTGCCGTTACACTATCCTGTCGCGGACGACAAAAGTGCTGAGCTTTGTAACAAGATTCGAATCACGGGATGGTGTAATGTAGCGTAGAACAAAGTAAAACTATAGCAACTCTTTTGTTTGCTGGGAAGGAAAAAAAATATTTGGTTAATACAAAATTATAGAAAAATAATTATTCAAATGAGAGAGATAGGGTTTTTAAAGTATCAAGACGCAAGCCAATTCCACGCGACAACAACAACTTGAGAACAAAGCGAGGGGTGAGGGGGCGGAAGTTATGTCATGGGCGTGACATCACTGCCTCATGGGTGATGGCTGGCTCTTGGCGAGTGAGTGAGCGGTGGCATCTTCTTCCACGCCTTTCTTACATTTTGAAGGCCCCATCTCAATATCTCCAAATAAAATGAAAACACACTAATAAAAAGGCAGTGGATCTGCAATACAGTGAATATTGTATTGAAATCATCAAACTAAATTCAATTAAGCACTTACTTTAATTCAACCGAAAGTTCTGATCCCTTGGGGTGTCAATTTGAATCCGCCTTTGCCGGTCTCAAGCCCGGATTAAAAGGGAGGAGGGGAAGCTGTAACAAGCTCACTAAAAAACCTGGGTTCAGCTGGCCCGGCTGATAGTACCCTGTAAGGGCTCCTAATCCAGGATTACAGGATGAGCAGCGTTTTAATTCCATGTTAGAGTGGCTGCACATGACGTCTGTTCCTCATGTCAGAGGCATCCATTTCTTTTGGAGCTAAGATGGCCTGCCACTGAGTAGTGCTCCCAGTCTTAATGACAAAGGCAGAAGCTTTCTATTTCACCCAGTCACGATGGTTTTCAAATCTCCCTGCTATGCTGCATCAGCCATTGCGCAGAATAATCAGGCCGCGTCTGGAGTTTAGGCTGAGGGCTTTATTTGAAAAATCCGCTATAGTCTCCAATTGCCAAATTGAATGTTCTTCAATACAACATCAATGGCATATCTATTAAAAAAAGCAAGATTAAACTGGACGAGATATCACTGGCAAACTCCAAAGGTACTAATATCATTTGTCTACAAGAAATCAAGCTTAAGCCCAACCACATTTTTAAGGTAAAGGGCCTAAAAATGCTGAGAAAAGACAGACCTTCAGTAGAAGGAGGAGAAGGGCTCCTGACCCTCATCAAAGACCTTACTTTTGAAGAAATTGCCACTCCTTCAACGACCAAAATTGAACTACAGGCCTTCAAAATACACCTACCTAATCAGAGACCCCTAACAATTGTGAACATCTATCACCCACCCCAAAAACCAGGCGCTGACTTAGTTGCACACCTACTTGACTCCAATATACTTATCCTTGGTGACTTCAGCAGGAAGCACCAATCTTGGGAGTGTTCCCTCAACAACACTGAGGGCTCTATCCTCAGCACCTTCATTGATAACTACAACCTCATAATTGTTTCCCATGATCCTACCTATATCTCTCATTCTTATGGGACTCCACAAACACTAGATCTCACCATCACCTCTCCATCATTGCAACAGTTCATTAAAAACAGCACCCTGAAAAGTATTGGAAACAACAATCTTCCTTTGCTAACAGAAATCTCCACCTCACTCCCAAAATCTTCACAAAGACTTCTGGAACTATAAGAAAGCCTCATGGAATTCATTTAAAACATCGATAGTCTTTTCAGCAAAATCCCACTAAATTCCTCCTTGAAAGACCGATGGAAGAGCTGGAAGTCTGCAGTCCTAATTTCTGCCAAACAGAATATTCTACATTCCTGGATACAGAGGGGTACTAGATTTTTTGAAAGATGAAAAAGAAGATAGAAATAAAGTTTACCTATACCTTATTGAGAACAACAACACCCTCCTCATCAGAGATCACAATCACCTTGCTGCAAAAATTAAATTTAAGGCCGACCAAATCAAACAGAATAAGTGGATTGAACTCTGCTCTTCAATTGATCCAAAAACCAGCGACACAAAACTATCGAGACTGCTACATGCCCTCAATCAGGACACTTCATCTCCCAGAAGCTCAAATACGTTCAAGGACAATTCTGGAAACCTCTTACAGATAGATATAGCAGTGAAAATCATTTTACCCACCATTACAGCTCCACAGCAAAACTTAATTTTGATTCACAAGATAAAATAATAGGTATAAAATCTAGACTCACCAGAAACCTTGCAAAATCCAAACTCACCCACAACATTTTCAGTAAACCTTTGCAAGAGCATGAACTTGACGAAGCTTTAAGTCATCTTGACCCTACAAAAGCTCCTGTTCCAGACAACATCACTGGACCCCTGTTGATAAATCTCAGCTCCCATGCCAAACTAGAACTAATTCAGATACTGGAAGCACACCGGCGTCGGCGGTAAGCAGCAGTCCAACTTCTTGAAACAGCAGCTTGCTTGGAGTACACCACGTAGCTTCGTTCTTCTTCCCCTTTTTCTTATCTTTCTTCCTCCCTGGCATGAGTTTCTCGTCCCTATATATCCCGGAGTAGATCTTTCCAGAACGGTCACGGTTGGTCAGCCAATCAGAAAGCCGCCAGCACCGAGCGTTGCGCAATAGCTGTAGAATGGCCTATCAGTTGTCTTCCGCTTTTTCTACATGATTCTTAAACGCTCTAGAACATTCTCTCTCTCCATCTGGAATGTGCTTTTATTTCTACGTAACGATATATTGGTTTGTTTATAGAAGTTCAAAAGGCGAAAATGGCTGAATATAATTTTTTATCCCAAACCAAAATTGAACCATTAACAGGAACTAATTATCAAATTTGATGGTTGAAAATCGGCGCAGTTCTAAGAGGAAGAAAATTATTTAAATGTGTAATTTCCGATCCAGAACCTGATATGGAAGACAAAAGTTCTTGGGAGATTTGGAGTGATAAAAATGATGAAGCATTTGGGATAATCATGACTACGTTGACAAATGAACAAGCTGGAATGTTCGTAGGAGAAACGAATGCTAAGAAAGTATGGGACTCACTGAGAAAAGCATACACAGGCAATTTGAAAGATAAAATTATTGATAGAACATCAAAATGAAAGATAATGAAACTGCAGATGAATATATAACGAGGGCAAAAAATATTGCTGCTAGAAGTTCATCATTAGGGCATCAATTTACCTCAAGAGAACTTTCATTTCATATTGTCAGAGGCATACATCCAAGGTTTGAAAATATTGCTATTGTCTTACGATCTAAGAGAGAGGCAACAGTTGAAGAGATTCAACAAACTCTAAGAGAAGAGGAGTCAAGAAGAAATATGAGATTGAATCAATCGGTTGAGAATGGGCATGAACAAGCATACAGAATTAAATATAGATAAGTTGAAAAATTTCAGCCAAAAATATGTTTTCTTTGTATTAAAAAGAGACATCTAGCAAAGGATTGCTGGTTTCGAGATAAACAGAAACAAGGATATCAAAAGAAATGGACTCCTGATTATAGAAATCACAAATACAGTAGGGAACATTCAAATAACCTAGTGGATACTATGAAAAGTGGAATTAATGAGCAAGCATTTGAAACATATGTAAAAGAATTTGAAGATTCACCAGATGAGAGAAATGATAGCCAAATATGGTGTATAGATTCAGGATGCACCGCACATTTAACCCCAAACTTAACTTTGATGGAAAATGTGACAGAGTAAAAAAGTGAAACCAATCTAGCTGAGAAGGGCAAAGCTACCCAAGCCATAGCCAAAGAAGATATGAGGCTTACTACATGCACAAGTGGAGGTCAAGAAATTATTTGCATCAAAGATATCTTAAATGTACCAAATCTAAGAAATAATTTTTTGTCAGTATACGAATTAGTCAACAAGGGAAATTCAGTTATTTTCAATAAGAATGGAGCAAAAATTTGTAATGAACGGAAAAATTTAGTTGCTGAGGTATACGAGGAATCGTATATTAAAGATAGAATGTTTGTGATGGAAACAAAATTAAGAAAAGTACCAATAGCAAAAAATTAAAATGTCATGGTTATAAATACACATTTATCAAATAAAAATAGAAAAATAAGTTTATGGCATAAAATATTAAACCATATTAATAAAGAATACATGAAAAAATGATCCAAGAACATATCGTAAGAGGATTGGATCTGATATTTGAAAAGTTACCAGAGTGCGAAGCATGCATAATGGGAAAACTTGTTCAGAAGCCATATAATGTTATGGAAAATTATACAGTTAAGCCCCTGCAGTTGATTCATATGGATTTATGTGGACCAATGCCTTGTCAATCTTTAGGAGAATCTAAGTATTTTCTTGTTATAGTAGATGATTACAGTAGAAGAATCTTTGTATATTTCCTGAGATCAAAAGATGAGACCTTCGAAAGATTTGAAGAATTTAAAGCAAGAGCCGAAAACGAAAATTGAGTCTTAGAATAAAAGATGTAAGAACCGACAATGGAACTGAATTTTCTAACTCAAGATTTGAAGGACTTTTCAAGAGAAATGGGATCCATCACTAACTTACCATCACATACTCACCACAAAGTAATGAAGTCGCAGATAGAGTGAATAGGACTCTTATAGATACAACGAGGACCTTACTAATTGACTCAAAATTAACCATGGAGTTTTGGGCAGAGGCAATTGCTACAGCGCATACATTAAGAATTGTACCCCCACAGGTCTATCAAGCACCATACACCTATACAGAGATGGAATGGGAGGAAACCATCAGTCAAGCACATTCGAATATTTGGATGTTTGACACATTGGCTTGAGAGCAAACCAAGAAGAAACAAATTTTCACCAAAGGGTAGAAAGGGAATATTTATTGGTTATTCCATTAAAAGAAAAGCATACAGAATATATGATATAATGTCAAAGAGAATCCCTGAAGTCAGATCAGTAAAATTTAGTGAAGATAAGAGAGGAATTGTTATGCAAATGATATTCAGGAAGATACTAATTGTGATAATTTGACCTATGGAATTTAATTATGTAAATAGATCATCATATTCCGGAGAACTTTAAAGAAGCAATGGATAGTGGAGAAAGAAATGAATGGCACAAAGCAATGGAAGAAGAGCTCAGTGAGACAAAGAAAAATAAAGTATGGACACTAGTCCCAAGGGAAAATGGTATGAAAGTCATCAATAGTAAATGGGTCTACAGTACGAAGAAAACATCAAATGACGGCATATATAGAAGAATGGCCAGACTGGTTGCTGTTGGATGCAATCAGAGATATGGTGTGGACTATAAGGAATCTTTTTCACCTGTTCTCAAAAAGGAAAGCTTGCGAACAATAGTACCTATTGCAACACAACAGAATTTAATAATAAAGACTAATGATGTGAAGACAGCTTATCTCTATGGAGGGTTAGAAGAGACAGTATACATGAGACAACCAGATGGTTTTATGTAAAAAGGAGAAGAAAACAAAGTGTGTAAATTGGAAAAAAGCCTGTATGGTCTACCACAATCAGGAAAATGTTGGAACAAAAAGATCAATGAAATTTTATACCAGTTGGGAATGATTAGAACCAAATGTGATTCATGCATCTATAAACTCCAGAGAGGAGAAGAGTATGCAATACTGGGTCTATATGTAGATGATCTCATCATTGCTGGAACCAATAAGGAAATTAATTACAACCTAGCCTCAGAAATAGAAAAATATATTACTGTAACTGAAAAGAAAGATAGCGAACCATTTATTGGAATTGAAAAAAAAAAGGACAGAAGATGGATTTTATCTATCTCAGACTCATTATATTGATACAATTCTTCACAGATTTGGACTGGAAGAATGCAACAGTGTGCAGACACCTGGAGATCAAAATCAAAATTTGGATGAATATTTGGACTCTAAGCCAGTAGACAAAACTGTATACCAGGAAATGATTGGATCACTAATGTACCTTTCTACAGGTACTCGACCGGACATATCCTTCAACGTCAGCAATTTATCACAGTATAGTAATAATCCAAGAGAAATACACTTAACTGGAGTTAAAAGGATTTATAGATACCTGAAGGGAACAAGAAATAAAATGTTGGCATATAAGTCAAAAGACAACAATATCACAATAAGTACTGATACGAGCTGGTGCACAACCCGAGACGCAAAATCCTATTCAGGCTATACAGTCAAACTTGGCAACAACTTAATAAACTGGAGAAGTAGAAAGCAAAATTTAGTAGCCTTGTCAACATGTGAAGCAGAACTTATTTCAATATGTGAAGGCATTTCAGAAGTATTATGGTTAAAGGGATTATTTGAAGAACTTTGTGAAAATGTAACTTTCCAATTACCTTGAAAAGTGACAGCCAGGCTGCAGTAAACTGGATACAATCTGACAAAATTACTTCACGAACAAAGCACATAAACCGAAAGTATTATTTTGTGAAAGAGGAAATTCAAAAAGGAATCAAACTGGCATACACTAAAAGTGAAGACATGGAGGCGGATATACTAACGAAGAGTCTACCAAAGGACAAACTACGGAAATGTGCAGATAGCCTTGGACTTGCTGATTAGGGCTTACACACAGGGGAGCGCGTATGTTGTATATATATTAATTAATTGTTCCACAGAGTGTGTGCAAGCTCACATGTAAAAAGGCACTAACCGAAAAGAAAAAAAGTCCCTTTATTTAATATTAGTTTCCCTTTTGTATTTTGTTCTCTCTTGTAAATCAATAAATATAATGTTTAATTAATAATTATTGGAATAAGTTTAATTAAATATTCTAACCAAATCAACATGAACACTCTCTGAATAAAGCCATGAAAAATGTGTAAAAGGTAATCCAGAAGCTGAAATTATCTATCAACATCAGCAAATCTAAATTAGCCTCTTCACCATAAACAACCACCTTCACCACTGGACTTTAAAAGAGAGATAAGAAAGAAGAAGGGGTTTCAATTTGAAGAGTTTAGACTGTAAGGCTTATTCATTAATTTCCAGGACTGGTTAGAAAATAAAATTAAAAAAAAAGGCTAGAAGAAAAATTTTATACAGTTTAAATATTTGACATTTGCCCACAACTGACTGAAAGCATGAATCTTGTGGTGCACGCGCCAATATAAAAAAGGTTTACAAAACAATTTCCTTTTTTTATATACCTTTCGTATTTCTATTTTTAAAATGGAAGTTTTTGAAGAGCAGAGAATATGCATTAAGTTTTACTTTAAATTTTTAAAAATACAACTGAGACGCATGAATTGATTAAAGAAGCTTTTTGCAATGTTGCTTTATCCCATTCAAAAACTTTTGAATGGTTTTCATGCTTCTATAAAGGTTGTGAAGAAGTTAATGATGATCAACATACTGGGCATCCAAGAACATTACGGTGATAGGGAAACAAGCTCAAAATGAAGAAATCTATCAAAGCTAACAGAATAATTTATATTAAAGACCTATCTTCACAGACTGGGCTATCTGTAGGACTGTGTTATCAAATATTAACAAAATATTTGCACATGATCCTGACATCTTCAATTTATTTCTCCAGATTCTAACAGAGTAACAACAAGAGGTTAAAAGGGACGTCTGCCAAAACATGATAGAAATGACTCAGATTGATCCAGAGTGGAAACAAAAATCATTCCCAGGCATTAGACATGGGTGTATCAGTATGATACCAAAACCAAGCCAGCTAGCCAAGTCAATCCAGCCAATGAATTGAAAGAGGGGAACCTAAGTTCAAAAAGGCATGGTTTGCAAATCCAGAGTCAAGATATTGCTTGCTGCATTTTTTTATATTAACAGTTTGGTTCACCATGAATTTATTATATTTGACGTACAATCAATCAAGTGGTTTATTTGGGAATAATGAATTGTTTAAAGGTGGCAGTGCGCCTTAAAAGACCTGAAAGATGGCAAAACAATGATTAGATACTTCACGTCGATAATACGCGACCGCACACAGATCATATTGTTTTGCAGTTCTTGGCTAAGCATTCAATCAGACAGCTCACTCATCCACCCTATTCCCCTGACTTAGCCCCCAATGACTTTTTACTCTATCCTAAATTAAAAATGGAGTTGAAAGGAAGAATATTTGACAATGTCAATATGTTACAAGGTGAATCGAAAGCAACCTTGGGGAGCCTCTCAAAAGATGATTTTATCTCCTGCCTTCGACAATTAAAAAAAAAAAAAAGAGCACGGGTGTATCCAGGTGGGAGGAGCATATTTTCAAAATCTTAAATAGGTTTTTTTAGTTTTTATTTTTATTTTTAAAAAAGGAACAGTCCTGAAAATTAAAGAGCGCACCTTGTAAAAGTACTTACTGGTAGACAATATTGTCGCGATGAAAAATAATTAACTAGGCCTTCGAATTACTTTAAATATTTATTTAATGAGTTATATGAGAGATTTTAAATATAAAATAAGAGTTACTATTTACATGAGCCAAATCGACCCAGCCGTTAGAGCAAGAGGGGAGAACTGAGATATATCCTCCTTCCACGTGACGCCACTGTTTACCCCGACCGGTCGGTCCAGATAAGGGGGAATACCAGGAAACTCTGTCCTCCTGACATCACTCCCTCCACAAGAGAAACAGCGTCCCGCTGTTTACTAGTCGGTCACATGACCTTGGGCAATCTGTTCTTGGACTTCAGGGTCGTGGTAGGGCTTCATTCTCACTACATGGACGATATCTTGGGTTTTTCGTCTTCTCCTAGTATTCGTCACGCCTTCTACTTGATAATTTACACTCGATATTTTTCTGATCACTCGATAGGGTCCGAAATATCTCTTCAATAACTTCTCCGATAAGCCAACGGTACGGACTGGGGTGAACACCCACACCAAATCACCTTCCTTGTACGTCACCTCCTGATGCTTCTTGTCGTAGCGTTCTTTGTCTTTGCTCTGAGCCTGCAGGATGTTGAGACGGGCTAACATTCGTGCGTCCTCAGCGTTGGTCACAAGATGGCCCACGTAATCTTCTGCAGTTCCTGCCGGCTGGTACGGCAGTATAGAATCCAGCGGTGTTTCAACTTCTCGGCCGTGGACGAGGAAGAACGGGCTGTATCCTGTTGTCTCTTGTCGAGCGGTATTGTAGGCGAAGGTCACATATGGTAGGATGTTGTCCCAATTTTTCTGATCAACGTCAACATACATCGAGATCATGTCAGTCAGGGTCTTGTTAAGTCTTTCTGTCAAACCATTCGTTTGAGGGTGGTATGCCGTGGTGAATCTGTGAATTGTTCCGTTTAGATTATTTATTTCTCGTATGGTCTGAGACATGAAATTTCTTCCTCTGTCCGTGATGATTTCCCGAGGAGCGCCGTGCTTGAGTATGACGTCTTCAATAAGGAAGGTTGCTAATTCAGTAGCCTCCGCTGTTGCCGCGGCCTTTGTTATCGCAAATCTGGTGAGATAATCAGTCGCGACTATTATCCATCTATTTCCCGTGTGAGATATGGGAAATCTTCCCAGATAATCAATTCCTATCTTTTGAAAAGGCGAGGTCGTTGGAGGTATTGGGACTAGTAGTCCAGGAGGTTTCTGAGGCACGCCCTTCCTTCGCTGGCATTCTTTACAATGAGCAATGTATTGGGAAACTGTCCTATAAAGTCCAGGCCAATAGAATCTCTTTCTAACGCGGTCATAGGTTTTGGCAAATCCCAAATGACCGGCCATTGGAGTGTCGTGGACATCTTTAAGAATTTCGTGCCTCATTTGTTTTGGGACTACTAGCAGCCATGGTTTGCCCTCAGGGTCGTAATTTTTCTTATAGAGAACGCCTCCAATCATCTGATACCCTTTTAAATTTTCATTTGCAAGTTTTTCACGGATCCCAACCAAATGAGGGTCTTTACTTTGTTCTTCTGCAATGTCTTGGATGGAAGTAATGTGCCCTTCTATCTCTGCGGTGTCAGCCAAGGGGCTTCTTGACAAACAGTCAGCGTCTTTATGCTTGCGTCCGCTTTTGTAAACGATGTTTATGTCGTATTCTTGTAGTTTGAGGGCCCAACGAGCTAAGCGGCCGGATGGATCTTTCAAGCCTACCAGCCAACATAGCGAGTGATGGTCGGTAACCACAGTAAAGGGTCTGCCATATAGGTACGGGCGGAATTTACCAAGGGCCCAAACAACTGCGAGGCATTCTTTTTCTGTAGTGGAATAATTCTTTTCCGCTTTGGTTAATGTTCGTGAGGCATAGGCTATAGGTCTCTCCGCGTCATTCTGGATTTGAACAAGAACTGCCCCTAAACCATAGCCGCTTGCATCAGTATGGACATGAGTTTCCGCACCTTCTATGAAATGTCCTAACACAGGCGAAGATCCCAATTCCTGTTTGAGAATCCGGAAAGATTCATCTTGTTCTTCGCCCCAAATGAATTTTTCATCTGTCTTTAAAAGGCTATTCAAGGGTCGAGACTTGTTAGCATAACTTTTGATGAAGCGTCTATAGTATGAACTTAACCCAAGAAAACTTCTGGTCTCACTGATATTACGGGGTTTTGGAAAGTGGACAATGGCTTTCACTTTTTCTGGGTCTGGCTGCGTTCCAAATTCATTAACGACGTGCCCGAGGATAGTTATTTGTCTCGAGGCGAAATGACACTTTTTATAATTCAGGCACAGTCCGGCCTGCTGAATGCATCTCAAAACTTTGTATAAACGTGTTAAATGTTCTTTAAAGGTCGATCCATAGACTACAATGTCGTCTAAGTAGCATAAACACATGTCCCATTTCAATCCCCGTAGGACGTTGTCTATCATTCGCTCGAAAGTTGCTGGTGCATTACATAGACCAAATGGCATTACATTAAATTCATAAAGCCCATCTGGAGTGATAAATGCCGTTTTCTCCCGGTCCTTATCGTCTACTTCGATTTGCCAGTAACCCGATCTCATATCCATAGTGGAGAAGTACCTGGATCCAGAGAGGGTGTCCAGCGCGTCATCGATACGAGGGAGAGGGTAAACATCTTTCTTTGTAATTTTATTTAGACGACGATAGTCGACACAGAATCTCAACGAGCCGTCCTTCTTCCTCACTAATATAACGGGAGAGGCCCATGGACTTGATGATGGCCGGATGATTTTAGTCTCCATCATTTTCTCTACTTCACTCTGAATGACACGTCTTTCGGCGGGAGACACTCTATAAGGACGCTGTCTGACAGGCGGATAATCACTCGTATCGATTTTATGTTTTATTTCGCCAGAGACAGGGAAGCTCTTTTTCTCAAAGTCGAATATATCAGAAAACTCATTTAGGCACGTGAGTAATCTGTTTTTCTTTGTTTCCTCCAAATCAGTAGAAATCATTGAAATTAAACATTCTCTCACATCTGGGGAAGTTACTTCGTCTTTTCCAGCTATTTCAGAACAAGCGTCAAGATTAGATATGCTCCCTACTTCTAGATCTTGCATTGTTCCTATCTTCATGTCCGAAGGTATCACTTGAGACTGGTGAGTACTGTTAGTCACCCACAACACCGCTCTGCCATGTAAGAACCTAACGAGGGAAGAGGGAATAAAAAGTCCTTTTTCCAACTGCAGGCGTTTGGAACCTGTAACGACTACATCTCTGCTGCCAAATACATCCTGGCTGGTGACAACAATCTTGCCAAAAGATTTCGGCGGTATGACACAGTCCATAGCAGCACAAAGTTTCAGGTCTTTCCATTCGTAGGATTTTTCAGCTTCGCTTAAATACAATTTGTTTTCCCCACAATCTATAATGGCATCTGTGGCTTTGAAGAAATCCCAGCCCAGTATAACATCGTGGCTACATTCAGTGGCTACTACAAAATCAAAAATAATATCGAGTCCTTTGATTTGAACTTCTAAAGAGCACTTACCAAGGGTCACGATAGGCTTCTTGTCCGCGGCTCTTAGAAGTGGTCCATTTTCTTTAAAAACTGGGGCCTTTATAGAACGTCTGAAAGCTTCAGAAATTACTGAGTAATCAGCGCCGGAGTCCACAAGAGCTTGTACATTTCGTCCTTGTATGTTGACAGATATCCAGTTCTTTTCCATTGTAGCGGCTATACGGCAGGGAGGATTTTCGTCTGTGGCGGCCACACCTCCAGAGGGCGCGCCATCTAGTTTTCCTCACTGCGGCGACTGGGTGAGCGGCTGGGACGGCGAGCAGGGGATTGTGAGGTTCTTCTGGGAGCTTGGAATCTTCCGCGGTGGGGATATGGCGACGGGTTTCTAAATCTTCCTTGGGATAGTTCGCTTCCTGATTCGCCCATGGTGTAATTTTCCGTTCTTGGTCTTCCGAAATCGACTGTTTCTCTTCCAAGTCTGGCATCCGCAAAAGCTTGACGTCTGTCTCTGCAATAACGTGCAACGTGGCCAGGGCGCCCACAGTGGAAGCAGATCGGTCTGTCATCTTCAGTACGCCACTGAGTCCTTTGATTATTTGGTGGCCCTTCGGTTCTTCGTCGGTAACCTTGATCGTTCTGGGGGAGGTATTGTCGCCGAGGGCGGAAGCTCTCGGGCTGACGAGGGGCAGAGATAGGAGCCAACGTTTGCTGGATTTCACTACGGATGACATCCCGTAGGTCGGGAGATGGAGTGTCGATATCCTGGGCGGCAAATGTAGAAGGAGGAGCCATAAACTTCTGCACCTCCTCTCTTACTATTCTTCTAATCAGGGCTTCTAGGTTCTCAGGTTCAGCGGTCGAGATGGTGGTAACATTGGGCAGTCGGTTGAACCTGGGCGGTGCAACACGCATCCTCTTGAATGCCTCGAATCGGCGGCAGAACGCAACAAATTGGTCCACCGTGCTGATGTCCTTCCCAACAAGTGCCTGATACACTTCCTCCGCTACGCCTTTAATCAGGTGGCTCACCTTTTCTCCTTCCGACATTCTGGGGTTGCTCTGTTTACAAAGAAGGAGGACTTCTTGTATGTAGCTCTCGACGTTTTCCCCACTCGTCTGCGCTCTAGTTCGAAGAATGTTCTCGGCTTTTCTAGCCGTGTCTTCCTTGTTCCCAAATATTTCACAAAACTTTATCTTAAATTCCTCCCACGAATTCAAGATTTCCTCGAAGTTTTCGAACCAGCACTTCGCTGTGCCAGTGAGGTAGAAGATGACGTTGGCCAGACACATGGAGTCATCCCACTTGTTGTAACGTGCCACACGCTGGAAGTCGCTCAGCCAACGCTGCGAATCTTCCCCACGTTCCCCCGAGAAGACAGTGGGATCTCTCCACCGATGGCAGAATGGTCGGTTTTCTTCTCTTTCCATTTTCTTCCGAGCGGGAAATGCAAGCACTGTAGATAGCTCTGGTTGCAATCCTTGAAGGCGACGACTTCGTCTGGTGACTGTCTCGTTACCCGGCGTCTCCACCACAATATTTTGAGTTCCTTCTGGTGCATAAACAAGTGGTAACCCACCTTGGAGCATATTCCTCATACAATTGACCATGAAAGACGCAAGGAGATCTGAGTTTTACTCTGCAGCACTGAATTGTCTTTTTGTATTTCTAAATAATAATACTAATTTCAGTCAGATCTCTTTAATTTGACACCCAAGGGATCAGAGTCTAAGGTTGGATTAAAGTTGGATAATTTCATCACAACATTCACTGCTAGTGGAGATTTTTCTCTCTAAAATAACCAAATATAAAATTAAAATAATAACTTTATAAAATAAATAATGTGTTGTGTTATATATTTTAATTAATAATTTGAATTTGATACCATATTGGAACTTTTTTTTCAGAATGTTGCATGATACCATTAAGTTATGGATAAAATTGCATTAATACACATTTTTGTGAACAAAGAAAAAATTCTAAATATTATTTAGGTAAATAAATGCAATGGGAAGAAAATAGAATAAATTTAGAAAATAAATAGATACAAGAAAATAACACCTAATACAAATAAATTAATAGTGTGTAACGTTTCTGTAAAAGCGTTGTTTAAATCAACAGACAAAAGAAAAAATATCACAGCATGTTCTTGAATAGTACTACAGTCTACTCTCGTTATAACGCCACTCGATATAACGCCACCCTCGCCTTACGCCGCTTTTTCGTTTTGTCCCAATCGACATCAATGTATTTTTCTCGATATAACGCCACTCCCTCGCTGTTCGCCTTCCGCCGCTGATTTTTCGTATCCCAAGTAGCAAAAACCACTCGTTATAGCACCGCTCACAACGTCCCTCACCCCCCGCTCCCCTTTTCCTGTCTGCATATTTTCCGCCAGCGGCACCGGACTTTGTTTGCTGTTGACACAACAGATAACAGATTGTGTGAACAGCCAGCAGACCCTTTTCCTGCTTGTGCCTGGGACATACACAGTCGCTTCATCCTTTGCTAAAGTCAACACAACAACCTTATTGTCGTATCATGTGTTCCCAAAAGCGTAAACGTGATTCGATCACCATTGAAAAGAAGAAGGAGATATGCCAGTTGGCAAGAAATAACCCTACGATGTCGAAGAATGAGATTGGAGAGCGTTTCTCACTTCCACGAACAACTGTCCGTGATATTCTCACTCAGGCTGAGAAGTGGAAAAATTATACTGTTGGTTCTTCAAAAAGACAAAGAGTCAGAAAATTTAGTGGCTTGGAAGACGCTCTCTTCAACTGGTTTACCCAAAAGCGTGCCAATAATATTATTATTACTGATGACCTCCTAAGAGAAAAGGCAAAATAACTTGGTGAGCAGTTGGACGTACCAGAAAATTTCGCGTACAGCAGTGGGTGGCTGCAGCGATTTAAATTTCTGTGGGGAAGGCGCATCGATTTCTCCAGCTATCATTGATGAACACCTTACAAATTTGAACAGTATACTGGCGATATGACCCAGCCAACATATACAATGCAGACGAAACAGGATTATTTTTTCAACAAATTCCTGACCGAACACTTGCTCACAAAGATGAAAACTGCCGTGGTGTCAAAAGGATGAAGCAACGAATCACTGTTCTACTGTGCTGCAACTCTACTGGAACAGACAAGCAGCGATTGCTGATTATTGGAAAATCGGCAAAGCCTCGATGCTTCAGAAACTTTAGCCCACACTTCTACTGCACTTACACATCTAACAGCAAAGCATGGATGACCTCTAGCATCTTTCAAGAATGGCTACTGCAGTTCAACAAGCAGCTTGTCTCTGAAGGACGTCGTATCCTACTGTTGTTAGATAACGTCTCACTGCGTCCCTAACGATGGTCTCAGCAACATGAAGATACACTTCCTTCCACCAAATATGACTGCCAGTCTGCAACCACTGGATAGTGGCATCATCAAAAGTTTCAAGGCTCAATATCGCAAGCTTCAACTCCATAAAATGGTGGAATTGGCGGATGCCCATCTACCCACAAAATTACGTCTGGATTACGCTGTGCGCTATTGTAAAATGGCTTGGGATTCTGTGAGCCCTGATTCCATCAGCAACTGCTGGAATCACACAGGCATTCGCTTCACTTCTACTGCTGCAGTTAAGCCTCTTAATTATGGAAATCTGATTGAGCGCATTCGCGACATCTTCGCTATTACACCAGAGAATTTGATGACTGAAAGGGAGTTTAAACTGGTTGATGATTCCCAGGAGGCGGAAATGAAGCTAACAGATGACAATTTGCTAGTGTCCACTGTTACAGCGAAAGAAGAACTTGGCGAGGATGATGATACAACAGTGACCCAGCGCCTACCATCGTTAAGGGAAGCCAGAGCAGCTGCTGAGACAGTTTTGTTGTTTCTTGAGCACTCCAAGAGAGCAACATCTGACGACGTCAATCTATCTGCGGATTTGTTACGCCGTGTCTATGCCATAAGTGAGGGAGAGAAAACACAAGTTGTGATCACAGACTTCTTCTTACTTTTTATGAATAAATTATAAATTAATGCTTTCTATTTATCATATTAATTAATTGATGCCGGCATTCTATATATTGACTTAAAGTATAAATTGGTATTAGTAATTGTTATAAATAATTTATTGGATCTTTAAAATTCACATTTTAAACGTGTTCGATACAACGCCACCCTCGCCTTACGCCGCTTTTTTGCAAAATCCGGAAGGTGGCGCTATAACGAGAGTAGATTGTATTATCAAGTTTTAAACCCAGTAGAAGATAAAAAAAATAGTTTTCTAAGACAGTCTAAAGTTTGAAGTAAACGAAAAAAAAATTGTGCTACAAATTTTAAAAATAAAACTACAACCTTTCGCAATGAGTTTCTTTTTTTTTTTTGCGAATTTTCATTGCGAAAGGTTGTAGTTTTATTTTTAAAACAGTCTAAAGTATAATTATTAGAATTATAAGTAGAATTTAAAAAAATATATATTATTAAAGGCATATCTGTATATATCATTGATTTTTCCTCTTTCTTCCATTCTGTTATTTGTAGCACATTTCTTTTGAATAAAAGAGGGCACTCTCTCTTTGAATTGTCTCTCTCATAGTATTTTTTTCCATAATATAGTATCCTTGTTTTTTTCTAAATTGAAATTATTATGTCCAGTGACCCTTTTATGTTCTATAAGTGAACAATCTTTAATTTTATCCCACTTCAGAGCATATTCATAGTTTTCAATCCTTTCTTTTGAAGTTCTGGATGTCTGTCATACATAGCATTGGTTACACTTTTCACATTTCACTTCGTAGATTAAATCTGCTCTCTTTGGTAATTGGGTGTCTTTGTGTTTCTTGATGTATTGAGAAATAGTATTACATACAGTATAACTGAGTTAATTCGACACACGCCAATTCGACACTCGGCCATAATTCGACCATATTCTGATGTCCCGACCTCCGGCCTATCAAATAACAAACCGTAATTCAAAAATATCGATAACACGACACTTCCGATAGTTCGACTATTTTAAAATTCGAATTTCGACAGTTGAATGTTTTTTTTTTTTACATACAACTTTACCGCTAAAAAAGTATTACAGCAACGGCAAATGGCGAAGATCGGCCGTTGCGCAATGTCGCGACTGTTATTGTTTTTTTTTTTACGCGGGAATTTAGGCATCGTGCGCTAATTGATAATATTATTTTATTTTTAATTTTCAGCATTGAAATATTTTAGTTATTTTAAAATTTACAAATAATTACCTTTTAAATAAATAAATCTTTATAAAATGTAGCCACAATGATTATGATAACATTTTATTTCAATATTCCATTTCCATGTTATTATAAAAGATTTAAACACAAAAACAATAACACTTGCAGCAGCAGTGGATGCCTTTAATACATTAATATCTCTTTGTTATTTAAAATACATTTTAGAGGAAGAAAGACATGAATGTCTTTTAAAAATATACCATTTGGAATACACCCTGAAAATAATTTCAGATCAAAAACAGACATCTATAAAGGAATTTTTTTAAAGATCATGATTTTTTAAAAATAATATTTTTAAATTTTCCATATTTATTTCCTTTCAACTGCTCTTCTTCAATTAGAATAAAATATTATTTGTAATTATTTATGTTTCAAAAATATGTATTAATGCCATTTTGTTACTGATACTAAAAGTTAATCATGAAAATAAAAAATGAATATAAAAAAGCACACACACAATGGTTTCAATTAATAGCATTAATTTATATTAGAAAGCTATTTTTAAAAATATATTATTTTAGCCAATTAGATGGTTAGCTAATCATCTGTACATGGTTTCCATTGCACATGGTTTCCATGCAATTTTTATTTTTCATACTTCTGGAATATATTAGTGAAATTTCTTGCAAACCTTTGGTTCATAAATGGTAATTTTGAACACAAGGTGTTCAGGATTAGAATTATTCTCTTTTATTTTTATTTGTGTCATGCAAATTATATGTACATTGTGTAAATATATTATTTGTTTTATATAAGATATATGTAAAAAAGTTAAGATATAAAAAGGAAAAATTTTGGTTAAATAAAGGTAAGTGTGAAAGTGAGGCTGGTCTACGGTGTCTTGCTTGACCTCCATTACAGTTTAAATTGTCTCCACAGGGGAGACTGGTCCCTCGACATCTGAATCTAAGGGCGCCTAGGGCAGACAGCCTTTATCGCGCCAACAACGGGTCCCTCGATATCTGAATCTAAGGGCGCCTAGGGCAGACAGCCTTTACCGCGCCAACAACTGGTCCCTCGAGCCGGATCGAAGCGCTATGGAGACGCAGTCAACGGATTTAGAGGGAACTCCTCGTATCAGGAGGAGTACTAGGAAAAACCTTGGAATCGGGTCAGTAGGATATCCGGACGCAGAGCCTCAGAGAACAATTCCCATGGCCACAACAGAGCTGACTGGGGAGCGAATAGACTCGACCAGGACAACGGATGATGTTCCAGACGCACTCAGCCTTGTGGAAACTTACGGGAAGTTGGAAAAGGATACTGGAACAAAAGCTGGAACAGGTGGACGGTCAGCTGCTTCGAGCCGATCAGATCGTTTAAGGAAGCGAATGGAGCTTCAGATGGTGAAGCTGAAAATTGACCAAGAGAAAGGGAAGCTTCGGGTCAACTTGCTGCAGCAGCGGGAATTGGAGCTGCGAAGGAGCCTGATAGAGGACGACTCCCAGTGCCTTAGCAGCGACGACGATGTCCCTGAAGACACCAAAGCCGAGAATGATGAGAAATACGTGGCGGAACGGGAGACAAGGCCGAAAGAAGAGCCATTGCTGTCGCAGACTACCCCTGTATTTCGTCCCGCAACGCAGCCTGGTCGCTGCGCGAATGATCCAGAGCCTACTTCTGGTGCCAGCGAATTGGCAATGGCGTTGGTAGAGGTTTTCAAACAGCAGGGCCTAAACACGGAGAGATTGATGGCGCGTCAGGGTTCGGGAGGACAGTTGCCCGTGTTTTCCGGGAACCCCCTTGATTGGCCGGTGTTCATCCAACACTATCGGCAATCGACCAAGGACTGTGGGTATTCTCCAGCTCAGAACATGGCAAGGCTGGAGAGAGCGGTGCAGGGAGATGCAAGGAGGTCAGTGCGTGCTCTCATGATTGTCCCGGCCAATTCTGAGGTGGTAATACAGGTTTTGGAACAGTGGTACGGACAGCCTGAGTACGTGGTACAGGCCTTAATTGAAATGGCCAAGAAGACCCTATCGCCGAAGGAGGGTCGATTGTCTGGGATCTTGGATTACACCAACGCTATAAATAACCTGGTGACAACGGTGAAGGCGCTGGACACCCCGAGCCACCTGCAAAATCCTCAATTGAAGAAGGAGTTGGTAGACAAACTGCCAGATGCGCTGCGGTTACAGTGGGGAGAATACGTGTTGATGCGACGGGGCGCAGGAAAAGTCACATTGGAAGACCTTTCTAAGTGGATGAATATAAAAGCTGCAGCAGTCAGCATGGGGACCATCCCGGACTTCAAAAAAGGCCGTGAGAGGGATAATGGGCATCATAGCGTTATGACGGCGGTTGAGTTGGGTTCTCACGGGAAATGCGCGGCGTGTAACGAGGCCGGTCATTGCATTCGGAATTGCCATCTATTTAGGTCAAGTGACATCGATGACCGATGGAAGATGGTCAAGGAGAAGAAGTTGTGCATTTCCTGTTTGCGAAAGGGACATGGCATAAAAACCTGCCGCCAAAAGAAGGTGTGTGGTGCGGGTGGATGTGAGCAGAGCCATCATCCCCTTCTGCACAGTGAGAAGGAAAGACCAGCGGCAACCTCGTCGACCGACACCAGAACCCCAGCAGAAATAAGTGGACTGTTGAATGGAAGCTCGCGATCCGTCATACTGCGGGTTATTATGGTCCAACTGTATGGAAAGGATGGAAAGTCAAGGAAGGAGTGTGCAATTTTTGATGAATGCTCTTGCGTGACGATGATGGATGCGGATTTGGCGAATCAACTCGGACTACGGGGAAGGACTGACCCCCTGCGGCTCAAATGGACAGACTGGAGAATGCAGGAGGATTTCACTTCCCGACGTGTTTCTTGTGAGGTCGGCCCCGTAGAGGGTAGGCATAGATTCAGCCTGAATAATGTACGAACTGTACAGGATCTCTGTCTTCCTGCTCAGCCATACAGATATGATGAGCTGTGCGAAAAGTGGAATCACCTAAATGCGGTAAAAATACCAGATATGGGTAATATAAAGCCGAGATTACTAATCGGTCAACCCCACATTGGGCTGACGGCGGCGAGAGAAATCATAGAGGGAACTGGCGACTCTCCTATTTTGACAAAAACCCATCTAGGGTGGTTGGTACACGGTCCAACAGGCAATGTAAGCGGAAATGGGGAGATTTCTTGATTTCTTTCTCTACCTTTGCGGTATCTGACGAGGACTTTCTTCATGATCTGGTGAAGGAGAATTTCAAAATTGAGAGCATTGGGGTTAGGGGGCTGTTACCTCGTTCAAAACAGGACCTTCTAGCGGAGCAGAAGATGAATGAACTCACTCGACGAGTTGGAGACAGATGGGAAACTGGTCTGCTGTGGAAGGTGAACGAAGGGGATTTGAGGCTGCCTGATAACTACAGTGTTGCATTCAACCGTCTTATAGGAGTAGAAAGGCGACTAGAACGAGACCCCTTGCTGAAAGTGGAATATCAGGAGAAGATCGATCATTATTCGAGAATGGGCTACGCTCGGATTCTGAGTAAGGAGGAAAGAAACGTGAAGACGGGAAGGCAGTGGCTCCAGCCGCATTTCCCCACCTTTCACCCCAACAAACTCGGAAAAATGAGAATAGTGTTTGATGCTTCAAGCAAATGTAATGGTCTCTCCCTGAACTCGTTCCTGCTGACTGGGCCTGACTTGTTGGTGTCGCTTCCCGGAGTGCTGCTTAAATTCAGAAGAAAAGCTATTGCTTTCACCGGGGACATAACTGAAATGTTCCATCAGGTGAAAATCGGGCAGGATGATTGTGCTGCCCTGGGGTTTCTATGGAGGAGCGACAAGACGAAGCCCCCTGATGTGTACCAACTTGAAGTAATGATGTTCGGTTCCGTTTGTTCCCCCTACTGTGCCCAGTATGTCAAGAACCGCAACGCTATGGAATTTGAAGTGGAGTATCCGGCTGCTGCTAAGGCAATAGTGGAGGATCACTATATGGACGACTATTTGGGTTGCTGTGATGATGTCCAAAAGGCCGAAAGACTGATTAGGGAGGTGACAAGGGTTCATAGGCGCGGTGGGTTTATCACCGGAAAATGGATTTCTAATTCTCCAGAGTTCCAGAGAAAGCTGAATTTAGACGCCGATGTGGCTCCCAGGGACATTTCAGAATGGTCCGCCATACAGACAGAGCGTGTGCTGGGGCTGTGCTGCGATCCAAAAGCGGACGCTTTCACCTTCCAACTGAATTTGAATAGAGCAGGAGAGGGAATTGCCAATGGGAGGAACCGACCAACCAAGCGAGAGATGCTCAGACTTGTGATGCTGATCTTTGATCCACTTGGCTTCATTTTGCACTACACTATGAAAGCGAGAATCTTACTCCAACATGTTTGGAAATCCGGGATAGGATGGGATGACGAAATACCAACGGAACTATGGAAAAAATGGCTGAAATGGATAGCCGATTTACCCAGGATAGCTGAAATACGCATCCCGAGGTGCTATGCACATAGGTACATGAATAGTAGAAGCGTGGAGCTTCATGTTATGGCTGATGCATCTGAATCTGCTATTGGACTATTGGACCTGATGGCGTGGAGGTAAGCCTGGTGATGTCGAGGGGAAAAGTTACTCCGTTGAAGTCGTTCTCAATTCCGAGATTGGAACTACAGGCTGCCTTGATTGCTTCCAGAATGGGAAACTTCATCATGAAAGAGATGGACATCAGGCTGGAAAGAGTTAGATATTGGAGTGACTCGCAGACGGTGTTAAAATGGATTAGGTCTGAATCTGGACGATTTAAACAGTTTGTGGGGAATAGAGTTGGAGCTATA
Organism: Cordylochernes scorpioides; assembly: GCA_030710605.1. NCBI lineage: Eukaryota > Metazoa > Arthropoda > Arachnida > Pseudoscorpiones > Chernetidae > Cordylochernes > Cordylochernes scorpioides. The sequence continues at coordinate 68,544,933 of CP092865.1, forward strand.
CATGAACTGACCGATGTCAAGGACTGGATGTGGGTGCCAACAAAGATGAACGTTGCTGATGATGCTACCAGAGAAGGGAAGACTGACTTATCGAGCGAAAGCAGATGGTGGCGTGGTCCGGAATTTTTGAGAGGTACGACTCTGCCAGAATTCGAAATGCCTATTGATGAGAGCCATAGTGACCTGGAGCTAAAGAAGGAATTTTTGGGGGTCACTGTGGAAGTTCCAGCCATTCCAGTTCCGGTGATAGAACACTTTTCCAAATACATGGTGGCAGTTCGCGCAACTATGCAAGTTATGAAATTCATAGGGAAGATAAAATACAAGCGGAAAGGAGTCGAAATTCCGGATAATGTGGCGCTGATGGAGAAAGCTAAAAGGTTACTTTTTCGCAAGTCACAATGGGACTCCTATCCGGAAGAGATGGCTATGTTGGAAAGCGGCCTACCAGTGTTGAGGAATAGCAAGCTGTTCCAGCTCTCACCGGTTTTGGATGATGATGGCGTACTTCTTATGAACTCTAGACTGGCCAATGTCCAAATGGCAAAATTGAGAACCCCTATAATTCTGGACCCAAGGCATTATTTGACAAAGTTAATTATTCGTCATTACCATGTTTTGGCGCAACACCAGGGACAAGAAACTGTACGGAACGAAATACGCCAGCAGTTTTGGATACCAAATTTGAGAGTGGCAATCAAACGATGTTGGAGTGAATGTCCTCTATGCAGGATAAGACGAACCAAACCTTCTACACCAATGATGGCTGCACTCCCGGGATGCCGTGTGGAACCTCAACAACGGAGCTTTTCTATTGTGGGAATGGACTATTTTGGTCCTATGGAGGTCTCCGTTGGGCGCCGCCATGAGAAGAGATATGGTGTTCTCTTCACCTGCATGACGACACGGGCCATTCATTTAGAAGTGGCCCACAGCCTCACAACAGACAGTTGTATAATGGCGATACGGAGAATGATCTGTCGAAGGGGACTACCGTTGGAGATCTTCAGCGACAACGGCACCAACCTAGGCGGTGCTGATAAGGAGCTACAACAGGCACTGGACGACTACGACCAGGAGGCTTTAACAGAAAATATGAACAGCAAAGGCATCAAGTGGAATTTTATTCCTCCATCAGCGCCTCACATGGGTGGAAGCTGGGAGCGTTTGGTGAGATCCGTCAAGACAGCGATATCGGTAATCCTGAGGTCTCGTTTCCCAAAAGACGAGAAATTGTTGACCTTAATCTGGAAGCAGAAGCCGTGGTGAACAGTCGCCCACTTACTGATGTGCCTTTGGATCCTGCAGCTCCGGAGGCAATTACACCAATGCATTTTCTGATTGGTACAAGCAGCATTGGACAACCACCTGGACAATTTGATGACGCCGATTTGAGGCTGAACAAACGATTGCGGAAGGCGCAACGGCTAGCAGACATGTTCTGGATGCGATGGAGGAAAGAATACCTACCCACATTGCAGCGGAGAACAAAATGGCGTGGTCGAGTTCCAGACGTCCAGGTTGGCGATATGGTTTTGGTGTTGGACGAAAGTCTGAGGCGCGGACACTGGCCGCTTGGCATTGTGGAGAAGGTATTTCCGGGAAGCGACAAAACCGTTCGCGTTGCAGAGGTAAAGACATCAGCCGGAAGATATCGTCGACCTGTTGTCAGATTGGCCAAATTGGACCTCAGGGCTGAAGATGGATTTCGTCCCGAAATCGGGGGGAAATATGTTCAGGATTAGAATTATTCTCTTTTATATGATAAATATGATATGATAAATTATATGTACATTGTGTAAATTTATTATTTGTTTTATATAAGATATATCTAAAAAAGTTAAGATATAAAAAGGAAAAATTTTGGTTAAATAAAGGTAAGTGTGAAAGTGAGGCTGGTCTACGGTGTCTTGCTTGACCTTCATTACAGTTTAAATTGTCTCCACAGGGGAGACTGGTCCCTCGACATCTGAATCTAAGGGCGCCTAGGGCAGACAGCCTTTATCGCGCCAACAACGGGTCCCTCGATATCTGAATCTAAGGGCGCCTAGGACAGACAGCCTTTACCGCGCCAACACAAGGAAATAAGACCAAATCCAAATACAGTAGAACCTGGTTAATTCGACACACGCCAATTCGACCATGTTTAGATGTCCCGACCTCCGGCCTATCAAATAACAAACCGTAATTCGACAATATCGATAATACGACTGTAGTATTCTGTGTTTAAAGATAGAATATATCATCATCATAGAGCGCGTGAAGCGAAAAACATTGGATTCGAATATAAAGAGAATTGTAAAATAAAATAAATGTAACCTTTTAAATATATATAATTGTAATAAAATAATTTCATCTGGTGATTAATGTTTAATTAATAAATTAAATAATAACTATACAACATAAATTGGCGACGAGAATTTGAAAATATAACTGTAGCCCTAAAAAAAAAAAAACAAGTATGGCAAGCCAACCGACGCCACCTTTACCCATGAATATGAATGCTAGCAATTTATTTGCGGAATATAAGCAATGGATGGAATCCTATGCCATTTTTTAAATAGCATCTGGAATTTCAAAAAAATCGGATGAAATTAAGAGAGCAACTCTATTGCATTGTTTAGGGCCAAATGTACAACGTATATTTTTCAACTTGCCAGATGAAAAGGAAAATTATGAACAAACTAAAATGGCTTTAGATAAATATTTCACACCTCATAAAAATGTGGTCACTGAGAGATTTAAATTTAGACAAAGAGTCCAGAAAGACGATGAATCGATCGACAACTACCTAATTTCTTTAAGAGAGCTTTCTAAATCTTGTGAATTTGGGAATTTAGAAGCTGATATGATAAGAGACCAAATAATTGAAAAATGTAACAACCACAAACTTAAAGAAAAATTGTTGCAACAAGAAAATTTGACACTGTCAAAAACCATTGATATTGCTAGAATGTTAGAAATTTCAAGAAAAGAAATTAGACTTCTTGAACCTCAAAATGATCAAACACTAAATAGAGTTCAAATTAAACCTAAAAAGCACTATAATGATTATAATTTCAACAAAGGCAGATTCACTAATCAAGGTACCCCATCATTTTCAGGTACCTCAAAGCCTAAATGTTATCGCTGTGGATTAGATACACATTCAGCACAAGAATGTGGTGCTAAAAAATGACTTGTTCATATTGCGATAAATTAGGACATCTTTTTAGAGCTTGAAGGAACCGCCCAAATCAAAATAATAATAGAAACCACAAAAGTTTCAATCAAACTAAAGTTAAGACCATACAAGAAGAAAATAAGACTGAAGTAGGTGAAAGTTCAGATGAATATACCTACTATACAAGGTGCTGAAAATAAAGAAAAAGTGCAAATAGATGGTAGTGAAATAAATATGATAACTGATACAGGGAGTGATAGAACTTTCATAAGCTATAATATTATGCTTGAATTATATGGCCATAAAATTATGCCAAAATTACATGACACCACCCGAACCTTTTTTGCCTATGGTCAAGATAGACCTCTTCCATGTTATGGTTATTTCAATGCTGTGATTTCTTGGGAAGAAAATTATGTGATTGATAAAAAAGTTGAATCTTTGTTGGGAGGCAAGGCTAGTTTTGAACTAGGTATAATTAAAAGGGTAAATCATGTAAATGAATCAATGTCTACTAATATAGAAACTCTTGTTCAAGAACATGAACATCTTTTCCATGGACTTGGAACTATAAAAAGCTATAGTCATAAAGTGACATTGAAATACAACTATAGGCCTATTGCCCAGAGATGCCGTCGTTGGATTCGAATATAAAGAAAATTGTAAAATAAAATAAATGTAACCTTTTAAATATATATAATTGTAAAGCTTGATAAGATGCTAGAGAATGGAATGATTGAAGAAGTGCATCAAGGTTCTGAATGGGTTTCTAACAAAATAGTTGTTCCAAAAAGGGATAGTGAGGAAATTAGACTATGCATAGACCTTCGGGAAGTAAATAAAGCAATATTGAGAGAAAGACATACAATTCCTACAATTGATAATATGTTACATGCCCTTAAAGGTGCTAAAGTATTTGTAAAGATGGATGCAAAAAAAGGGTTTTGGCAGTTTGACTTAGACCCTCAATCAAGACCCCTTACAACTTTCATCACGCACACCGTGGTTGTTACAGATTTTGTAAAGTTCCTTTTGGTCTATCAAGTGCTCCAGAGGCATATCAGAAAGGAATGGATTCAATTTTGCTTGATTTGAAAGGTGTAAATTGTTACTTGGACGATGTCGTAGTTTACGCCAAAGATATACAAGAACTAGAAGAAAGGCTTAGAAAAGTCTTACAAAGATTTGATAAAGTAGGCATTAGGCTCAACAGGAATAAGTGCAAATTTGCCATGGAAGAATTGGATATTTTAGGTCACATTGTTAGTAGTGAAGGTATTAAACCTGATAATAGGAAAATAGAAGCAGTCTTAAATTTTCCAATACCAAAAAATATTGAGATGGTAAGGTCATTCTTAGGAACTTGTGGGTTTTTAAGAAAATTCATACCTAATTTTTCTAAATTGGCAGAACCTCTAAATAATTTGACTAGAAAAAATGTTAGGTGGAATTGGGATTTGAAAACAAATAAAGCATTTCAGGATCTTAAAGAGTCGTCAAGCCACCATCAATATATAAAGACATGATTCCTTTCATCTAAAGGAAGGAGGGAATGTAGTATTCTGTGTTTAAAGATAGAATATATCATCATCATAGAGCGCGTGAAGCGAAAAACATTGGATTCGATTATAAAGAAAATTGTAAAATAAAATAAATGTAACCTTTTAAATATATATAATTGTAATAAATAATTTCATCTGGTGAGTAATGTTTAATTAATAAATTAAATAATAACTATACAACAACGACACTTCGCCATCTTACAGTGATGGCAAGCGGCGACGATCGGCGGGCGCCGATAGGATCTCGCCTGCGCACTTTTGGTTTCTGTTAGTTTAAGTTTCACTTTGCAGTGCCGTTGCGCAATGTCGCGAGTGTTATTGTTTTTTTCACGGGAATTTAGGCATCGTGCTCTAATTAATAATATTATTTTCTTTTTAAATTTTAGCATTGAAATAATTTTGTTATTTTAAAATTTTCAAATAATTTCTTTTCAAATAAATAATTCTTATAAAATGTATCCACAATGATTATGATATTTTATTTCAATATTACATTTCCTTGTTATTATAAAAGATATAAACACAAAATCAATCTTCATGATTCTTTTTAAATAATATTTTTAAATTTTCTTTTTATTTTCCATATTTATTTACTTTCAACTGCTATATTCTTCAATTAAAATAAAATATTATTTGTAATTATTTGTTTCAAAAATATGTATTAATGCCATTTTGTCCCTGATACTAAAAGTTAATCATGAAAAAAAAAACAAAAAGTACACACACAATGGTTTCAATTAATATCATTAATTTATTTTTTAAAGCTATTTAAAAAATATATTATTTTAAAAAGTTTGATGATTAGCTAATCATTCTGAATAACTTTAATTCAACACTTCCTTTAATTCAACCGAAAGCTCTGATCCCTTGGGGTGTTGAATTAAAGAGGTTTGTCTGTAAATAAATAGTTTGTGACGTTTTGGTAACAACGCTGTTAACGTCATAAACTATTTATTTATTTGGATTTGGTCTTATTACTTTGCAAACGCAAAGTAATAAGACCAAATAGTCTATTATTCAAATTGTGCCTTATCAAATGATAATTTTATAAATTTGGCTTCCTTGTTTTTGTACTTTAGATTCTGAATTATATCTTCTATTATATTCTATCTAACAATTTAATAGGAAAGTCTTCTTTGATTAGGCCTTTTTTGATGTTGTTAATTTCTCTATTTCTCTTAATTATATTATCAACGATTGCAAAAGTCCTATATATAAGAGATTTAATCAATCCAACTTTTTGGCCTATAGTTCCAATAAGTTTCTGTATGTGTCAGCCTTTTGTATATAGAGGTGGCAATAATGTTATTACTATAAGTTCATGTCCAGGAAATTGTTTGTTGTTATCTAATTTCCATAGAGTAATTGATATCAGGACATATATTGTTGAAGGAATCTAATATTCTTTGCTCACTTCCCTGATTAATAAATAAAATGGAGTCATCTAAATATCTTCTAAAATAGTAAACATCATTTTTAAGCAAATTTAGAGCCTTAATTTCTAATTGGCCTAGAGTGATACAAGCTGTACAGAGGGTGTTCACACTTATAGGGGGGAAACAAGTTTTATTATAAAATATTAAAAATTGACACCATATTTGAAAATTTTCAAATGTTCTATTTGAAAGCCTTTTTGTTTATTTACAGAACGGCACCTGATTTTCCACGATAGCAGACACTTTCTGATCATGGTCATACTCAAAAGATCCCATTCTTCCTTCACCACTTTCCAGAGACCTTCAATTGTCCTAGGGTGTCTCTTTCCAAGTGCTCTTTTAAGGCATCCAAAAATGCAAAAATCCATCGGGGCTAAATCAGGAGATTTTACAGGGGTTCTGTTCTTTGGAATAGTGTTGATTCCTGTTCTTTGCCTTAGATCTTCCAAATAAGCTTGGGTTGAAGATGAGGTATGACTTGTGGCGTTATCATGGTGAAACCAGACTTTGTTGCTCTGTTTTCCATAGATAGAGGGCATATCATTTAAAAATATAGGTTCTAAAATGTTATTTTGATAGTACTCCAGGTTTATTTTGGCATTTATTTCAACTTTTCTTATTTTTAATTTTCCTTCATATGATATCCCGCATGTCACCATAAATCCTTTGGGGTAACTTTCGGCACATTCCTTCAACCAAATTGGCCTATATTTTTCCACCCTTTTTTGATAGTATATAGCTCTTTTTCTGTCGCAATCGGTTAAATATACCCATGCTTCGTCATATGTAACAATAAATTTCCATCTATCAGCAGCCAATAAATTTTCATAAAAATATCTGCTGATAGTGCGTCGCTGACGAATATGGCTCTGAAATAATTTGTGAACCGCATGTTTTTTGTAGCTTTTAGGCCTAAATCTTTATTTATTATTTTATTTATTGTTTACACTGATGATCCTATTAATTTGGCTATATCTCTTTGTGGCATAGTATTTTCTTTTGTAATATATTTTTTTCACTTTTTGTCAATTGCAGGAGTTCTCACAGATATAGGGTGATAATCTTTTGTCCATTTCTCCGTAGGTGCTTTGAATAAAAACTTGATATTTTTGTCGTGAATAATATTATAAATACCTTTTTTAGAAATGTTGATATCATCTTGTTTGCATATTTTTAATTATGTTCAAATAGGTAAGATTAGCTCTGTAAAGTCCTAAAATATAACCTCTTATGAAATTATTTTATTTGAAGGGCATTTTTTTTAAATGTATTGCGTGTTAGAATTAGCTTAAGCCTTTTCGATGTTGTTGTTTTTTTAAAATAAAGTAATAGTTCTTTTTTTACACCGGGCGCTCGTTTCCTATAAGTGTGAACACCCTCTGTATTTGGCGATATTGAACTTCACATTGTAGCACCTTTCATTTGAAGATACAGTAAAACCCCTCTATAGTGAACCCCAATGGGACAGAGACTTTGGTTGACTATAGCCACGGTTCACTATAACCACGGTTTGGCTATCTTTTTTTACTTTTAAAATTTTTTAGATCGTATAATTAAAGGACAGCCATACACATTAGAAGGGACTGCCTCTTAATAGTGGTCACTTTATTTTAATTCCCTTAATTGGCCTATTTCCTTACATCAATACTGAATAATGAAAGAAATTGAATAAAGTAAAACATGAAGAAAGATGAGTTTCTTTTTTAATAAACGCGAGCGAGCTTTCGGGCCACACGCCCTTCTACTGGCTAAAAGGCTAAGATATTCCAAAAGATACAAGCTTATTTATACTATGGTAGGCGAAATTTTAGCATATTTACATTTTTTCTTATAGACGGAGAAACAAAATACAACTATTGTTAAAATAAAGATATGCAAAAATATGCAAAAATTTAGGGAAAAGACAATGAGGCAAATTCTAAATCTAACACATCAGGGGAGAACCGGGACATCACTATGAAGGGAGGACAGTAAAACATCAGGAAAAGAATACTTTATAAATATCTGGTATGTCTATTTTCATATTAAAACTATTCAGCTTGGCAGAGGTTATAGCTTCCAACACCAATCTTTGGTGTTGGTTTGGAACGTGATGGTAGTGGATGGTCGGCTGGCTGAGGTTGAATGTGTGGCCTGTGGAAGGCATGTGTTGGTAGATTAAGGAGCGGGGGTTACTGTTTTTGATATTCCTTGTGTGTTCTGACATTCTAAGAGCCACGTTTCTACCTGTCTCACCCACATATGTGGCACCACATTGCGCGCATGAGACAGAGTAGACCGCGCTGGTACTATGGAGGAGATCAGGGGGCGAGTCTGATCTGGTTATGGGATGTCTAAGGTGTGCGGATAAATTTTGGGTATTGCTGAAATATGTATGGATGCCATATGTTTTAAGGATTCTTGAGATATTAACTGTGTGGGAGGAAAAGGGTAAAACACATGTCGATCTGTAAACTGTTGGAGGGTTGGGGGGACTAAGCCTATAAGAGTGTCTATTAATAAAAAGGAGTGGGAAATCTGCTAAGGTGAGATTCGAGATTATATTTTCTTTTTCTATAGATTTAAAGATGGGGAGGGAACAATGGGTGTAGATGCGTTTAGTTAGGGTCTTTACATGGTTAATTTTGTGTGCTATTGGACAGAAAGAACTGAAGTTGGTATAATTAGGGTTACTGTTTTTATTGTAGTAGACTGTAGTGTGAAGAGCGTTGGGGGTGGGAAGCCCTCTTTCAACAATAGCCGCAGAAATCGTTATGACCAGAATTGACAGTTGGATCAACCAAAAGCATCTATCTGATATACTCATATGGCGCAGATATGTCGATGACATTTTCTGCATATGCAAAAACAGTCAGGAAAACCTCATTCAAAGTAATCTAAACAGTTATCATCCCGATCTATCCTTTACCATAGAAAAAGAACACAGTCAGGCCATCCCCTTTTTAGACATCTTAATTTTACATACCCCCAACGCTCTTCACACTACAGTCTACTACAAGAAAAACAGTCACCCTAATTATACCCACTTCAGTTCTTTCTGTCCAATAGCACACAAAATTAACCTTGTAAAGACCCTAACTAAACGCATCCACACCCATTGTTCCCTCCCTATCTTTAAATCTATAGAAAAATAAAATATAATCTCGAATCTCACCTTAGCAGATTTCCCACTCCCTTTTATTAATAGACACTCTTACAGGCTTAGTCCCCCCAACCCTCCAACAGTTTACAGATCGACATGTGTTTTACCCTTTTCCTCCCACACAGTTAACATCTCAAGAATCCTTAAAACATATGGCATCCATACATATTTCAGCAATACCCAAAATTTATCCACACACCTTAGACATCCCATAACCAGATCAGACTCGCCCCCTGATCTTCTCCATAGTACCAGCGCGGTCTACTCTGTCTCATGCGCGCAATGTGGTGCAACATATGTGGGTGAGACAGGTAGAAACGTGGCTCTTAGAATGTCAGAAAACACAAGGAATATCAAAAACAGTGACCCCCGCTCCTTAATCTACCAACACATGCCTTCCACAGGCCACATATTTAACCTCAGCCAGCCGACCATCCACTACCATCACGTTCCAAACCAACACCAAAGATTGGTGTTGGAAGCTATAACCTCTGCCAAGCTGAATAGTTTTAATAGGAAAATAGACATACCAGATATTTATAAAGTATTCTTATCCTGATGTTTTACTGTCCTCCCTTCATAGTGATGTCCTGGTTCTCCCCTGATGTGTTAGATTTAGAATTTGCCTCATTGTCTTTTCCCTAATTTTTGCATATTTTTGCATATCTTAATTGTAATAATAGTTGTATTTTGTTTCTCCGTCTATAAGAAAAAATGTAAATATGCTAAAATTTCGCCTACCATAGTATAAATAAGCTTGTATCTTTTGGAATCTCTAAGCCTTTTAGCCAGTAGAAGGGCGTGTGGCCCGAAAGCTCGCTCGCGTTTATTAAAAAAGAAACTCATCTTCCTTCATGTTTTACTTTATTTGATTATCTAAACAGGAAGAGTTCTATCTCTTAATAAAATAAATTATTTGATGATAGGTTCTTCTTATCATTAACATACATGCACATCTATGTCTAATTTCAAAATCAAGACAAATCCTAGGCAAAGTTTTATTAAATATATATTCAAAGATATAAAATGATTTTAAAACATCTTTATCACATTCGTATTTAATACAATGTTTACTTGGAAAAAGGCTCTAATACCTTGTTGCTTCAAACACTCTTCAAGCATTGAACTTTTCAAATAAAGTTAATGTGTTTTTCTTCTATTTCATGTTTCCCTATATTCTTCTTAAGTCTAGAATTCCATTTGTTTTAAACCTGTCATGCAAACTATTGATGGGCTTAAAATCGCCATAGTTCATGGCATAAAAAACGAATTTGGTTGCATCACAGGCCCGTTTATTTGGTCTTTTTTTTTAATAGCCCTAACACGTACGATTGCGACAAAAGTTGAGGTTGATTCCTCTTTGTAAACAATTTAAATAGCCTTCTATTTTATATTATAAAAAATATATAATATTATATTCTATTATAATAGAAAAGTTTCATTTTCTTATTTTAACATGCTCTTTAATTTTGCCTGTCTTGTTTCATTTTGAAAAGTTTTGAAAATGGCCTTTTTTTTTTTAAAGTAAATACGTTTTTGTTTTTAGAATGCCTTTGTTTTCTTCATTTTGGAAGCCATTTGCATTTTTTTTCTATTTCAAATTTGATGGTTGCAAAGATATTCTATTTAATAAAAGGTATAATGTGTAAAAATGTATACAACATACAGCATAAATAGAATGTAAATTAAAACAAAAAATGCCGCTAAATTTATTATTTTGAAATCGCGATCCGCGAGTTGAAACACGATAAAAAAATTTTTTTTTTCAAATTACAATTTTAAGTTCGTTATAAGCATAGTATTTTAAATATATTTTATTATTTTGGGACCGAAAATAGGTTCGTTATAGGGGAAGTTCGTTATTTGAAAAATCGCAAAGTTCGTTATAACGATGGTATTTTCAATGGAATGGAATCGGGAATCGCCTTAGGTTCGTTATAAGGGAAGGTTCGTTATATCCAGGGTTCGTATTAGCGGGGTTTTACTGTATAAATATACTGTATTTGTTTATTATTAATTTGTTGTATTTGTTTATTATAAATATACTGTATTATAATGACTGTTATAAATAAAATATGTTGTTTTCACACAAAATTCTACTGAAATTAAAAATTCTGATTTTGGTAAGTTATTTATTTTTGTATTTTTATTACATGGTTTAATGCAGGGGTGGCTAACCTTTTTATATCAGAAGGCCAATTTTCATTTGACCATTTTTGAGAAGGCCGCATCCATATATATATCTATATATATATATATGTAATGGTGTGAGTCCCTGTATACTCTCGCTATACTGTGTTGACCGAGAGGAACAGTCAGGATGAGGAGTTTTCCAGTACCTCTCTGCACCTTGGAATACCTTTTACAGTTCTCACAAAGTACAGGCAGTCGTGGTCGAGGCAGAGTGGAAAGCTTGGGAATATCCACACAAAAAACGAAGATACAGTTGCACTAAGAAAGTTCCGCGAACAGATAAAAGTTGAGCTAGGAGCGAAAGATGGAGATGGAAGAGTTTTTACTGGTCTACATGGTGGATGAGGTGGACCCGGGGTACAACCGACGAGGGCTCAGGCAGATGGTGAAGTGACTGTATTTTTGGCTAGGACGGAGGCTTTATATATCTTTTCTGAGAAAAGGAGTATTGCATTTCACCAGATGTGAAGAGCGTGGATCGTCTGGCGAAATTCTAAACTGGCGCCGTCCTGACAGTTTCCAATCTATCTTTAGATGTTGTTTTGTGACTTCCATTTATCTCGAATTTAGACGTTTTTGACTTCTATCTCTTTAGCTCAACTCTAAATCTATTACAGAGTTTTATTTATTTATCCTCAGTTTGTACAAATTACATTACATATGATGATGTAATGACACATGTGAATCATGCATATAATCATTTACAGATGTGTTTCTATTATACATCATAAAAATCTTGTTATAAGTTATATACAATATGGGGTTGTTGCTTTAAATTACCTTATATATATATATAATAAAAATGGCATATCCTGACCAGGAGCACATGTGCTTTACAGAAGGCAGAGCGCCATCTGTCGAAACAGAAATCAACTAAACATTGATTTAGCCTGTTCCCTGATATTTGGCCAACCCAATTTCTTGATAAATCAAGAAAAGCCATCCACGAACGCGTTTCGCGCTTTTGGCGCTCGTCAGCGTGGAGTAGGCTGAACCATTGCGATGATGTATCAAGAAATTGGGTTGGCCAAATATCAGGAAACAGGCTAAATCAATTTTTAGTTGATTTCTGTTCTACCAGATGGCGCTTTGCCTTCTGTAAAGCACATGTGCTCCTGGTCAGGATATGCCATTTTTAATATTGATTTCAACACCTGATCTTTTTATCTTTTATTTTTTTATTTCGTTTTTCAATATATATATATTATATAATCAAAAATATTATATAATCTAAAACCTCAAAAATTTCTATATTTTAAAAAATATATATTTTATTTTATTCATTGATAATTTTTATTTTTGTTATCATCGTTTTTAGAAAGACTTTCAGTTTAGTTATATAGTTTTGTTGTGAATATGCGTAGTTAACCAATCAATCCTTTTAAATCGCTAATATAGGATTAACTTATAAATTCTATATAATGTGAAAACTAACTAATGTGTAATCTCTCCTCAAGTAATTGAAAATAAAAGCTACTTGACGGTAAATCATTATCTTTTTTTATCACGACTGCACCTCAACCCTTTATCTTATCGATCCTTTGTCTTATCAAGCCTAATCAACAACAACAAATTTATTCATAACAATAAGTCGACAGGATTACCTGAATTTTCAACCTAATTGCTCTATATATTATTCAAATTTCATAAAACTATTTTTACAAAATGTTTCGCAAACAAAGGAATCTAGAATATGCCATGACGCCAAATCCAAGTACTATAGAAATAACGATATTTAATGGTCAAAATTTACACATAATATCTTGGCTCAAATTCTTTAACAAAAAATGTTTACAGAAGCATCTTGATGAAGATTTTAAACAAAATAATATATCAAATTATCTCGAGGGTGAAGCTTTCAGTTATTATATAGAAGAGGCACAAGATATAAATAATTGGGGGGAAATAGAACAAAAATTAACATCATACTTCACAATAAATGATTCAAATTTATTTAGTAGGTTCCTAAATTTAAAATATAATGATAATAATGATCTTGAACAATATTTTAAAGAAAAATCTGCTTTAGCCAAAAAACTAAACCTAGATAAACACTTTTATTAGAGGCACTTACAGATGGAATGCCAGATCACCTAAAAAAATATCTAATAGCTGCAAGAGTACAAGAACCTTCAGAATGGTATAAAATCACAACCCAATTAAATTATCAACAAATAAAGAAGAACCCCAACAACCCTCTACCAGTACAAGCACTCCAGTAAAAAAATTTAACTCCAACTCCTCCAAAGCTCATCAATACCAACCTTTTCCCAGGACAGCAGCAGCAACTCACCACCAGCAAGAACCCTACAAATCCATAAACCAGCCTCCATACCCCTGCAAGATATGTGCATCTCACCAGCTACCCAACCAGATCCATTTCCATAGAGACTGCCCACTTAAGAACAATAATCATCCGAAGCGCATCAATCCAGGTAGAACATTATTACTTTTTTTCTGTATTTATAAACCAAATATCCTTACCTTGTGTACTTGACACTGCATCATCTATTTCCATTATCCCTTTAAAATACTTAAACCATATTTATTATAAAATATTAGATAATTCCCCAGAAAAAAGAATAGGTCAGGTAGAAGGATTTAGTTACCCATTATACAAAATATTAGTTAGGCTTAGCTTAGGTAAAATTACAAAGTATCAAGAAATGTTTGTTTTTGTGATAGTCCAATAGAATATCTTATTTTAGGTTTACCAACATTTTATTTATTTAAGTTACAAATAGATTTTTCAAAAAACCTTCTTTTCCAAAATTATAAATTCTTGTATTCCTTTAATCCAAAAACTGATAATCAGAAGTCATATGCCACTACCCTATGTATTCCAGACCCATACTATGTTAAAAATTCATCTCTTTTAAATATTAACCCATTGTGTAATTTCAATTCTTTTGATATACCAAATACAAATGTTAAACTTATAAATCCAACTTCAAATCCCATTATTGATTCTAACTCATTTCACAGTATGCGACAACCGGGCTCTATAACAAATTATAATTCATATTTAGACTTTAGTAAAGTAGATATTAATCCAAATTTCTCAAATCAAACAATTTCAGATATATTGCATAAATATAAGAATGTTTTCTCTAAGCACAATTTTGATATAGGACACATAAAGACTAACCCAATTTGCATATCTCTTTTAGATAATATTCCATAGCACAAAAGCCATATAGGACATCTTTTTACAATAATGCTGAAATACAAAAACAAATAACTGAATTATTAAAATATGATATTATTAGGCCCTCATCTAGCCCCTTAGTTCTCCTGCATTATTAGTGAATAAAAAATCTGATGCCCCAAATCACCCCACAAGACTCTGTATAGATTATAGGAAACTTAATCAAAAAACAGTTCCAGAACATACCCCAATTCCACTTATAGAACAAATTATAGATAGGTTATCACAGTCAAAAATATACACTATTCTAGATGTTAAAAATGCATACTGGCATATACTCATAGATGAAAAAGATAGACATAAAACCTCCTTTGTAACACAATTAGGATGTTATGAATGGAACAGACTTCCATATGGTCTAAAAAATGCACCTTCACAATTTGAAAGGATTATGAAGTCAGTTTTCACTAAGCATAATATACACTATGCCTTAAATTATTTTGATGATATTATTATACACTCTAAAAACTTATGAAGAACACATTAAGCATTTAGATGACATATTAGGTATATTCGAACAAGAGGATATAAAGCTGAATCTCAATAAATGCAAATTTTTACAAAAAGAAATACAATTCTTAGGATACACTATTAACTCAGGAAAATATACACCAAATAACACAAATATTGAAGCAATTTTAAAATTAAATAGACCATATAATATTAAAACCTTACAGAGATTTTTAGGCACCATAAATATTTATAATAAATTTATTCCCCATTATGCGCAAATTAGGGCACCTTTGAATGAACTGTTGTTAAAAAATGCTCCTTGGTTATGGAGTGTGAAACATGAACAAGCCTTCCAAACACTTAAAAATTCACTCATATCACAACCTGTACTATATATTTATGACCCATCAAAACCATGTCATTTATTCACAGACGCGTCAAGTCTAGGAGTAGCAGGAGTTCTTAAACAACCAGATGAACAAGGCATCTTACACCCCATAGGTTATTTTTCAAGAAAACTTCACCCTTATGAACAGAATTATACTGCCTCAGAAATTGAAACATTAGCTATCATTAATTCAGTACAGAGATTTCACACATATCTACACAACATACATTTTACATTACACACAGATCACTTACCTTTAAAATGGATCAAAAATGTAAAAACCCACAAGGTAGGTTATTTAGATGGTCTTTAATTATATCTCAATATAGCTTTGACATTAAACATATTAAAGGATTAAATAATATAGAAGCAGACATGCTGTCAAGAGCACCTATCTCATTTTACCTAACATATAATGAGTTAAAAGAACACCAATCCACAGAACAAATTAGTAGTGGTAAAATTAAAATACAAAATGGCCTTTATATGATTAACAAGAAGGGTTTTAAAAGAGCTTATGTACCACAGACACTAAGACAGAAATTATTAAGCAAAGTACATACAAAGTATGGACATATTGGAACAACTCAAATGACTAAAATAATTTCTCCACACTATTATTGGCCACATATGACTAGGGATATTGCTAATTACACCAAACATTGTGAAACTTGCCAGTTTAACAAGTCTAGGGATAACAGAATTGTTTATGGACCACTACAACAGATGCCAATAGCCACACACCCAAATCACATTATTTCTCTAAATACATTGGGCGGGTTACATAATTATGGGACAACAAGACACAGTATCCATATGATAGTAGATCACCATAGTAGATTCCTTTGGGCTTTTCCAACAAAATCTGTATCAACTGATTCTTATATAACTTGTTTGAGAAATTTATTCCAAATTAATAAACCTGAAATATTAATAACTGATAGAAATGCAGCTTTTCTTAGCATTAAATTTAAACACTTTTTAGATAGAAATAATGTTAAACATCTACTCACCAGTGCCCATCACCCAGAAACAAATGCAAAAGTAGAAAGATTAAATTCCACTATCATTAATAGGTTAAGATGTGAATATAATGCTAATTTAAAGATTTCTTGGACAAAATATATTCCTAAAATTACTGAAAGCTATAATGAAACAGTACATACAACAACAGGCTTTACACCTAAATTCTTATATTATGGAATACAACCACAGTATATAGAACATGACACAGTAACACATATACCAATTGAAAAAGCAAGAAAATTAGCCATTGAAAGAACCATAAAATCCCATGAACACAGCAAACAACTTTATGATATTAAACACCCAGAACCCATTTTTAAAGAAGGAGATCAGGTATTAGTAAAAACCTTTATTTATCCAAACACTGGTAAATTAACACAAAGATATATAGGCCCATTTACTATTTTAAAACAACTTTCTCCAGTCACATATGAAATTAATAAACCCAATTTACCCCAAAGAAAACAAACAGAAATTATACAATCAAATAAGCTTGAATTATTTTACCCAGAAACAGATTTTTTACTTCACTATAGCACTAACATAGAAAATGACTCAATAGCAAATCAAAATTCTAACACAAAGTTAATAGATATTTATGATAAACCATGTTTTTTACAGGAAGGCCATATTTTGGACATGGACAATGAAGAACAAATATCAGCACCAATTCTTAAGCCTTCACAAATAACTTAATGTCACTCCATACATCTATTAGCGTTTCATTACTCAACTTTGAAGTGTAACTAGCATAATGTCATAATTACTCAAATTTTAAATTCCCTTTTTTGCTTCATATACATTTTTGATATATTTCACTCATTAATATTTCTTATATATACTTTTATTATAATTTCATAATTATATAAATTATTTGTAAACAAACTTTCTTTTGTTTATTTTGAAAAAATGTGCGTATTGATTTTTATGGTTTCATTTTTAATTATTTCTATATATTTATTGATTTCGTTTAATTAATTATTTTTAATTACCAATTTTATTTTAAAATTTTGAAAATCTTTTTCACAGGGGGGAAATATTATATAATCTAAAAATATTATATAATCTAAAACCTCAAAAATTTCTATATTTTAAAAAATATATATTTTATTTTATTCATTGATAATTTTTATTTTTGCTATCATCGTTTTTAGAAAGACTTTCAGTTTAGTTATATAGTTTTGTTGTAAATATGCGTAGTTAACCAATCAATCCTTTTAAATCACTAATATAGGATTAACTTATAAATTCTATATAATGTGAAAACTAACTAATGTGTAATCTTTCCTCAAGTAATTGAAAATAAAAGCTACTTGACGGTAAATCATTATCTTTTTTTATCACGACTGCACCTCAACCCTTTATCTTATCGATCCTTTGTCTTATCAACCCTTTATCAACAACAACAAATTTATTCATAACATATATATACTAGACGAATGGCCCGGGCAACGCCCGGGTTTTACCCGAGTGCGTATATATTTTAAAAACGTTTTAATTCAAATACTATTCGTTACAATTATAAATTGGCGCCATGGATGTCACTCTTGTGAAACGTCCCGTAAAAAAAAAGTCGGTGGATGAGAGGGTAACACGCTCGATTCCCGACAATAAGTCGGTGGATGAGAGGGTAACACGCTCGATTCCCGACAGTCATGAACCGGGATTAAATCCCACGTTAAAATTTGTTTAATATGTGAATAACCTTCACATATTATTCATTGTTCAATTATCATGAACTAGGTTGCTCTTGCTGAGCGGTACCTATTTATGTGAATTTGAACCAGAAACGTCCCGTTCCAAACTGTGTGTTTTTAAAATGTTTTAATTAAAATACTATCCGTTACAATTATAAATTTGAACGATAGGCTCATTATTTCTTTATACCGTTATTATACCGTTATATTATATATATTATATTTATTATATATATATATATTACACGTTATTTGTTTTCTTGGCGGACTGTTTTACATATGGTGTTATCTTAAAATTGCTTGTTTTGAATATTTTTTAGATTGAGATTATTAGCTAGTATGTAAAAAAATTAACTCTGATGAAATTTAATTTTGTATTTATATATAAATAAAATTAACTCTGTTGATTTTTTTTGTATTTAATCGATAACAGCGAAGTTACGCATGTTAATGTTAGGGAAAAATATTTTGATGTTAAGCAAAACCTGCTCCATCTCGTTTTACATAAATGTTGAAAATTTGGTCGAAATTGATGCATTGTAACGAAAGTTTTTAGTGAACAACACTTATGAAATTTGCATTTTATTAATATAGATATATAAATATCTGTACGATTTAATTGAAGGGATTTATATACAAAATTAAAATACATAATTTTCTTTGCAATTAAATATTTATTTTTTCAAAATTACATACAATTAATAAATTTCAAAAAAATTGACATTTAATTTTACAATCCAGAAAATTTAATGGGATTTCTGTGGTTGTTTATTGGATGACAAAAAAATATATTTGGTTCAATTGACGTGGTACGTAATTCAAGTTGATCTTTCCAATGAATATCACTTATTTAACTTCTTAGGCGGGTTTTAATTTGAGTCATGTATGAAAATGTTGCCTCGCAGCAATATGTACTTCCAAAACATAAAAGAATTCTTCGTGCGTGTTGTCTCAGACGAGGATAAATAACTGCAGTCTTTCATATATTCAATAGAATCTTTTTTTGAATCGAATTGGGATTTAGAGATATTATCTTCTATCTCAAATAATTCCATTTGATATTCTTTGGGCGCTACGTCGATATCAACAAGGTGTGGTTCGAAAGTTAATTTAAGAGTAAGAACATGTTTTTCAAAATCTGAGAACCTTTTATTATGTTCTTCAATTAATATATCCAGAACAGAAACATACTCATCCAAATTTTGAGGGGAATAATTTTGCTCCATCATAATTTTCGATAACTGTGGGAAATGTTCTTTAGAAATTTCTAATCGACACACACACCAAGTAAAGATTTTAAGAATAAAAGTTTTTTTCGGAAAGCTTGCATTTTTTTTGCCACATTTCGTATATATATTTAGTTTTTCCCTGCAAGTTTAAATTCAATTCATTTTGCTTCATTGTCATGTCACATAAAAAGGCAGCATTTCTACAAAATTCTTTATCTGATAAATCGCAATATTTCTTTTGTTCTTCAAAAAATTTAATTATTTGTTGACGCAGGGTGAATATTTTTTTGCGAAACTTGTCCTCTTGATAACCAACTTATTTTGCTATGATATGGTAAGTCTCCATTGAATGTGTCATTATCTGACATTATTATATCTCGAAATTGACGATGACGCATTGAATTTGATCGAATAAAATTTACAATACCAATAATATTTTCTAAAGTATCGTTCAAACTAGCCGACTTAGCACATAGGTTTTGTTGGTGCAAAATACAATGAAAAGAAATCAAGTTTTCTAAATTAGCATATTCTTTTTTTAATAACGAAATGAAACCTTCTCGCTTTCCTACCATGGCTGGTGCACCATCGGTACACACACTTACTAAATTATTTATATTTAACCCTGCTTCGCAAATTTTTATTTTGAAGTTCTCCAAGATGTCTATTTCTCGTGTCCTGCCTGAAAGTGTTCCTAATGCAAGCAACTCTTCAAAACATCGAAAATCCTCAGTAATAGCTCGAATAAAAAATAGAACCTGTGCTGAATCGGTATTGTCTGTGGATTCATCCAATGCTATGGAGAAATATATATTTTCTTCTTTAATAATCTTATATATATATATATATATATACAGAACTGTTGTTTTATATTTGTAGCTAATTCGTGTTGTCGTTCGGTGATGGTTCCTCTTGAAAGAGGTAGTTGTTTGTATTTATCTACTTTTTCTGGATGTAAGCATTTGACCACTTCCACAATACATTCTTTTATCATTTCAACGTCGCTAAATGGTTTTCCCCGTTTTCCAAGAATGTACGCTACTTTGTATGTTGCTTTCGTGGCATTATTATTATGTTGAAAGAACTTATTGAAAGTTTGTTGCCGGTGAAGCTTTTCATTTTAAAGTTGTTTTAATATAGTTTTACGTGCTTCTCCTTCAAGAATTGCATATTTATTATTCGAATGAGTCATGTAATGTTGATTAGCATTATACCTTTTAATTGTAGTTATAACTGTATAACATAACAAACAAACCATTTTATTTTTGGAACTAATTAAGAAGTATTGCAATTCCCATTCTTCATTAAATAATCGATTCTCGTCCTTAAAGTCCTTTTTTGTTTTTTAGACATGATTCTAAAATAAAAAGATATATGAAAATTTATACACAAAAAGACCATGCCGCATATAAAATTGTATTTTGAAAATACGGGAGAAATGGACTGAAATCAAAATCCACATTTTTTTTTACATAAGTTTACTTTCACAGAAAATTAATTATATTAATAATTTTTCAACTGATAAAAAATTTTAAATTATGCAATGATATTTAAAATTTAAAATTAATTTACCCGTATTTTACTACAATACAATAGAAAACATTGTTCGATATTTGTAATATGTATTTTCTTACAACTTACCTTATTAAAAAAATAAACAACCATTTAGTAAAGTTGATACAGTTACACACCGGCAATTACGTGGCCTCGACGTTACTTGGACGTTACGTTTAGTTTTAGTACTAGTGTTGACCGCAAATCGGCGCTGCCGATATAGTGGTATAGTTATGTACTTCATTTTTAGCACGGCACTTGAATTACTTTTAGAAATTTGAATACTTACATCTACTATATTATATAAATCTCTATCTCTATATATATAAAAGTCAATTTCTGTCTGTCTGTTTCGCGATAAACTCAAAAACTACTGAACCAATTGGTACCAAATTTTGAATGTCGCTTTTTATAAACCTAAGGAAAATTTTCGGCTGCATTTTGATTAGTATTTTTGGCTATTTCTTTTTTTCATTTGAAGAACCTTTTTTTACGCGGACTAATCCGGAATGGAATGAATACCTAAATATGGCCATTTTTCATAAGCATCGGTGGTTCAGTGGTAGAATGCTCGCCTGCCACGCGGGCGGGCCGGGAATCGACCCCGGGTTCGATCCCCGGCCGATGCATTTTTTAACACATTTTATGTGTTACTTCTGTATTGCTATTCTATGGCACTTCTAATATTTATTATGGATATACTTTTAGTATGAAGGAAATTGCACCCAAGGGATTTCTCGGGCGAAGCCGGGTCATTCGCCTATTATATAATATATGACATTCGTATTAGATATTTTCAATAAAATAATGAAAGTAATTGAAAACTGCGAAACAAAAATTATAATTTTAAATCTTTGAAAAGGCCACAACTTGAGCAAGAAAAGGCCACATGCAGCCTTAAGGCCGCACGTTCGCCACCCCTGGTTTAATGCATCCATAATTGTGGGTATAGGGATTGAAGTAAACATGGATTCAACATCTAATGATATAATTCTTTAATATCTATTTATTTTCATGTCAATAATATCTTCTTTTAATTCACATAGGAATTAATAATTCCATTTTCATTAAAATAAGGTAGATTTTTAATTGTTGTGCGAACCATTTTGCCAAGGCATATGGTGAAGTTGTTGAAGGTCTATTGTTTACTATTGGGCGTAATGGGCCAAATTAGAATTGTAGACTTTTGGTGCATCATACAGTCGAACCTCTTTAATTCAACACCCCAAGGGATCAGAGCTTTCGGTTGAATTAAAGGAAGTGTTGAATTAAAGTTAGATGATTAGCTAATCATTTAACTCGCTAAAATAATATTTTTTAAAAAAGCTTTGTAACATAAATTAATTATATTAATTGAAACCATTGTATTTATTTTTCATTTTCATGATTAACTTTTAGTATCAGGGACAAAATGGCAATAATACAGATTTTTGAAACATAAATATTTACAAATAATATTTTATTCTAATTGAAGAATATAGCAGTTGAAAGAAAATAAATATGGAAAATGAAAAGAAATTTTAAAAATAATATTTAAAAAAAAATCATGAAGATCTTTTCAAAAATTCCTTTATACATGTCTGTTTTTGCACTAAAATCCTATTCAGGATGTATTCCAGAGATGGTCTATTTTAAAAGACATCCATGTCTTTCTTCATCTGGAATGTCTTTTAAATAACAAAGAGCTTTGATTATATTAAAGGCATCTACTGCTGCTGCAGGTGTTATTGATTTTGTGTTTAATTTTTTTATAACATGGAAATTAAATATTGAAATAAAATGCTATCATAATCATTGTGGCTACATATTTTATGAAGATTTATTCATTTAAAAGGAATTTATTTGTAAATTTTAAAATAACTAAAATATATCAATGCTAAAAATTAAAAAAAGAAAATAATATTACTAACTAGCGGATGTACCCGGCTTCGCCCGGGTTTTACCCGAGTAAAGGTTTGTCTAACGAACATTAGTTAAAACAATTCTCTATAAACCTATAAAAAAAAGATATATTTTGATAATTTGAAACTCGTAAATTTGAATCTCTCGATAAAGTAAACATTTCTTCCCGGTCCCTTGAAAAATATTCGATAAGTTTAATAAAATCAATATTAATTGGTTCCCTCGGTAATTGGAAGTTAAAGGAATAGTAACTTGCCTTGGAATTGAATCATTATTCTTGTCTCAAATAAATTGCCGTGTCATCCTGAATTTTGTCTTTCCTAATTTTCTACATTACAAAATCATCATTTTATCTATTCTCCCAATATATATGTTGTAGATAAATGATAAAACTAACTTTGACTTGTGCGCAATTAATAGGTAGAAAATCTTACTTTTGATAAATAATATTTAAGATAATAAACATAAAAAAAAAGATATATTTTGATAATTTGAAACTCGTAAATTTGAATCTCTCGATAAAGTAAACATTTTTTCCCGGTCCCTTGAAAAATATTCGATAAGTTTAATAAAATCAATATTAATTGGTTCCCTCGGTAATTGGAAGTTAAAGGAATAGTATCTTGCCTTGGAATTGTATCATTATTCTTGTCTCAAATAAATTGCCGTGTCATCCTGAATTTTGTCTTTCCTAATTTTCTACATTACAAAATCATCATTTTATCTATTCTCCCAATATATATGTTGTAGATAAATGATAAAACTAACTTTGACTTGTGCGCAATTAATAGGTAGAAAATCTTACTTTTGATAAATAATATTTAAGATAATAAACATAAAAAAAAGATATATTTTGATAATTTGAAACTCGTAAATTTGAATCTTTCGAAAAAGTAAACATTTTTTCCCGGTCCCTTGAAAAATATTCGATAATTTGAATAAAATCAATATTAATTGGTTCCCTCGGTAATTGGAAGTTAAAGGAATAGTATCTTTGCCTTGGAATTGTATCATTATTCTTGTCTCAAATAAATTGCCGTGTCATCCTGAATTTTGTCTTTCATAATTTTCTACATTACAAAATCATCATTTTATCTATTCTCCCAATATATATTTTGTAGATAAATGATAAAACTAACTTTGACTTGTGCGCAATTAATAGGTGGAAAATCTTACTTTTGATAAATAATCTTTAAGATAATAAACTTAGTGATAATAAAACTTATAGATAAAAAACTTGTTATGATCATCGCAATGGGGGGCGCTGCTTGCGAGTTAAATCTACAAATCTGCAAATAACTCTAAGGATATTCAAGATATTCAAGAAATTATTTTTCTAAAACCTTCCCGGAGATATACCTAATAATATCCCAAAATTTCACAGCGATTGGATATATGGTTTTTGAATCTATAGAGTACAAACATACAGACAGACATTCAATTTTATATATATACTAGCGGACGTACCCGGCTTCGCCCGAGGTTTAACCCGAGTAAAGGTTTGTCTAACGAACATTTGTTAAAACAATTCTCTATAAACTTATAAAAAAATATATGTAGTAATCCCGAGGTGGAATGTACTGGGCAGTCGTGGTAGTGGGTGCGTGATGGGATTCCCGCACTGGGGCAGCAAGAGACAGAGGCAGGTCTAGATGGTAACTCCAGAAGGTAGAGGTAGACCACGGACGAAAGTAGTCGGACCATGGACGTCACGGATGCCTACATCGCAGATAGGGGTGAGGGACCCGACCGTATGACGGCGTCGCTCTGAAAACAACTAAACTACTTTTGTCCCAATCTTGGGGGCTTTTATATGAGACGCTCGCAGATGGCGGCGAGTTCTGATTGGTTCCCGTAATCACGCCACCTGTCAAGCGCTGGGTTATTAATTATGTCTGGCCATCTGTTCGACCACCAGCTGACGGGGGAATGAACTCATTAGCATAAACACCTGTTAGTCTGGGTTGTTTATCACGTCTGGCCTTTGTCGTCTGGACTACCTCTACTCCTTTTGTTTTATTTGTCACTTCTATTATTCCAAGTTTGATACATATTTTACATAGGTATGGTGTTATAACAAATATTAGAATAAGGCTGTGAACTATATTACTCGAAATATACTACAAAATGTGTCCCCGGTGATGAAGGTTTGGTTGGGGGAATGACATGTAAAGAATGATAACCTAACAAACCTATTATAAAAAAATAAAATAAATAATTTGTATACAAATTAGTTAAAATTATTATGAAGTTACAAGTTAAAAGGAGAAAGATGTTGTAAGGGTGGTGTATCAATAAAAGCGTACAAAATGAATGATAAAAGATTAAGAGAAGGTATATAATTTAAAATGGTAACTATGGTAAAATGAATCGTACAAGGAAAGTAATATCTTATTGTATTAAAGATGAGAGAAAAAAAATGAAGTTAGTTTATTGACTGAACTTATAATGTGACGCTAAGGTTGAAAAAGGGAAAGGGGGAATCTGAGCATGTTTCTGCAAAAGTAGTATCCCAAGCATCCTGCAATGCAATGCGAACTTGTTTAAGTGAGGCATTGTTTTCATTAACAGAAGGCCTAAGATATTCCGTCTGCATCATTAGCTCAGACAGTGGAATGAGGTGGGAAGATTGATGGAGGTAAAGGGGAGAGGTAGAGGTAAGAGGGATCCCTGTTGTCCATAATGATTGTGCCCGGTTGAATTGTGAAAAAAAGTGAAAAGTTGAAAAAATGATGAATTGATATGATGCGTCGGGCGATGAGAAAAAAAATAAAAATATCGCGCTGGATATCCTGAACTCATTATCGGGAATGGTATAGCGAGGAAGGATTGTTCCAGTCGGATTAATCAATGAAAAAAAAAAACAAAAATGTTCGGCGAACTGGAATCCCTTGGAAGGTTGGAGGTTTGAAGGATGCGGAAAAGGAGAGGTGGGTGTAAGAGAATTATTGCTTTCAATTTTGATTGTGTCCGGCTTGTGTGGTGAAAAGAAAAAGATGAAAAATGAAAAAAATGATGAGCCGGACGATGAGAGAAAAAAAAAAAAATTCTAACTGGGTCTCCTGAGCTCACTGTGGGGAAATGTACAGCGAGGAAGGGTCTTCTAGTTTGTTAATCAACAAAAAAAAAAAAAAGAAAATGGTTGACGAACAATAATCTCTTGATGGCTGTAAAAAGTTGGGAGGAAAGGTTCATGGGATAGAGTTAGAGGTTGTAAGGGAAGCGTCAAAAATAACATTTTGAAATCTACAAAGAAAAATTTTATCTGTTAAAGAAATATTATAAATATTGTTAGGTGTAGGTTTTTTAAATGGTGCCTAAGATAGTTGAAGTTGTAAAATGCTAAGTCTGAACATGATGAAAAAAGAAAATAAAATATTAAAGGTAATAATATATAAAGGGTTGATTGGTAATTGATGGCATTAATTTTGATGGTTAATAAACAAAATGATATTATCGATTAATATTGAAATGTTTTATCTACATCTGTAAGTTAAAAAACAAAGTCCAACACCACAAAACTAGTAAAACTGTAAGTCTTTTTACAAATAAATGAGAGAAAAGCTAGCAAACCTATTAAATGGGAAATAATTTGGGGCACAAATTAGTAACTAGAATAAAAATAAAGATAAAGGGGAGTAGTGGTGACACACTGATATCATAATATAAAACTACAAAAAATATATGAGGAGTACATAGGAAGGATAAATTTAAAGTAAACACACACAATAGCGAAAATAAATATTTGGGAAAGTTGGTATACTAGTTACAGTTTTTTGTTACTTAAGGTGCCTTAAGTATTTACAACATAGTTTCAGGGATGTAATACAGGGAGGAGAAGAAGTAGAGATAATAAAAGTAAAATAAAATATAAAAGAAAATTGACTTAAGCAAAAGGGGTGCGATAGGTAGTGACGCAGTGAGGAAATAGAGGAAGAAGGTCTGAATTGGTTTCTGCAAAGGACATCTCAGGAGTCCTGCCCTGCAATACGAGCTTAGAAGCGATGTATTGTTTTCAGGGTTCAGCAATCTCAAGATGCTCTGTAAGTAGCATTAGATCAGATGGGCAAAAGGCGTGAAGATCGAAGGAGAGGTAGGTAATGGGAGAATATGGGAAAGATATATCTTAATGTAAAAGAAATATCCTAAAATATATGGATTGATTATAAAATATAAAATGGCACACATCAATGATCGTAAAAATATAAATGAATAAGATTTTAAAATATAGTAAGTATTTAGGTTAGTGTGTTCCCCAAGTGATGCAATGCTTATAAACGCAAATTAGACGATGTTTGAAAAAGTCAAAAGTGGTAAATAAATTGAAATGCCATTATGATTTGTTTTTATTATTTTATCATAATTATAATTTCAGAGACCTCTCACATGGTGAGAGAGAGAAAAAGGAAAACGAACTTATCAAAAGTAGTAAAATGTTACAAATAAACTTATAATGGATATCTGAAGATTTAGAGTGACGCAGTGGTAAAAAGAGGGGAAGTCTGAGTTGAATTTTGTAATGGCGTTAGGCAATGCAATACGTGCCTGTGTAAGTGAGGTATTGTTTTCATTGACCGAACTGCTAAGACTTTTCATAATCAACATTAGATTAGACAGGGGGGGTAATGTGGCCCTATAATTGAATGATTGATAGGCAAGAGTGTTGAAGTAAGAAAGATTACCCCTGCTAATGATGGATGCTAATGATGGATGCAAAGGTCATTCCACCCCTTTAGAAGTAGAAGAAAAAAAAAAAAACAATTAGGGGGGCGTTCAGCGCGTCCTTGATTTGTTTGTCGTTGGGATGAAGTTTGGAATTAATTGTTCTTTAATGTAGACCAAGATGACGTCTCATATGGTGTCATGTACAGGATTGATTTTTTAGAGATGGTGGGGACCTAATTTTTAAACGGGGTTGACAAACTTATAAACTACCCTATAACATTATAAAATTAAGATTTGGTATAAAAGGATTTTTATATAATTTTCCTATCCGTTTTAATCTGGCAGGTTCCTCTGTTAGAAGGATATAAACTTTAATCTGTAATATTGAAATCGTGGGTGTGAATAATTGGGAAAAGGTAGGCTATAAAAGAATTAATTAATTAACTAGTGTATAAATAAATGTGTTATGATCATGAGAAATGTGTCAATGGGATATGGGATATGCGAGAGGAATTAAAATTGATGTGAACAATGTAGAAGTGCGAAATAAAAATGTATTTAATACGTAAATAACAATTTAACACAGGCAGGAATGAAATGCAATGGGATATGGAAATTTTATGGTATGTTATTTAGTTTTCGCCTATTACATTTATAGTTGTATTTGTAATTGTGGGAAAAATGGGAGGCACATTATGAGATGAGATAATTTAAAATTGATATTTATAAAAATACAAATCTAGGACTAATTTTAAAAAAATTTAAATATTGAGAAATATCAATTGGAATAGTAATATTTTAAGTAAAATAAAGAGCGTAATAAATTTAATTATTAATACTATGGCCATAAATAAGGTATTAAAAAAAAACACACAAATAAGTTTAGAAAATATGATTCGAGTAATTAAAATATAATATGATTTTTTATGCAAAATTGAAAGTTGCATATTTGATTAATGCCATTTTAAGTGACTTTAAGAAAGGAATGTAAGATTAATAAATTGGTAAAAATGCGTGATTGAATATTTTTAATACTAAAATTGAAAATGATAAATTAACATTTATAATTTGATTAAAATAAAGTGATAAATGAGAGTATGAAAGTTTTAAAAATTGAATAAAAATGATATAAAAAAGGTTATAATTGATTTTTTAAAATGCTTAAAGTGAAAATATAAGTATAAAATAATGAGGAAAATGGCAGAAAATGTTTAAAGTACCTTGAAATGGCTGATGCTGGCTGGAGTTGATCTCTGGAGATGGCTGTTTGGAAGAAGGCTGCTTGTTGCGTGTGATCAGTCGAAAGAGGATATAATGGCCTCGTCCGCATTAGGCACGGCTTGTCCCCGCATGGCGTCTGCCAGGCGGCCTACGAGGTCGTCGCAGTGGGGTTGCATGTTGGTGAGGGCATCCGCGACGTAGTCGTCCCTGACCTCCGTCATCCTCTGCATGCTGCTGTCCTCAGTTATCCTGTCGACTTTAACGGGTTCTGTAGTAATCCCGAGGTGGAATGTACTGGGCAGTCGTGGTAGTGGGTGCGTGATGGGATTCCCGCACTGGGGCAGCAAGAGACAGAGGCAGGTCTAGATGGTAACTCCAGAAGGTAGAGGTAGACCACGGACGAAGGTAGTTGGACCATGGACGTCACGGATGCCTACATCGCGGATAGGGGTGAGGGACCCGACCGTATGACGGTGTCGCTCTGAAAACAACTAAACAACTACTTTTGTCCCAATCTTGGGGGCTTTTATATGAGACGCTCCTGCGAGTTCTGATTGGTTCCCGTAATCACGCCACCTGTCAAGCGCTGGGTTATTAATTATGTCTGGCCATCTGTTCGGCCACCAGCTGACGGGGGAATGAACTCATTAGCATAAACACCTGTTAGTCTGGGTTGTTTATCACGTCTGGCCTTTGTCGTCTGGACTACCTCTACTCCTTTTTTTTATTTGTCACTTCTATTATTCCAAGTTTGATACATATTTTTACATAGGTATGGTGTTATAACAAATATTAGAATAAGGCTGTGAACTATATTACTCGAAATATACTACATATATATATATTTTGATAATTTGAAACTCGTAAATTTTAATCTCTCGATAAAGTAAACATTTTTTCCCGGTCCCTTGAAAAATTTTCGATAAGTTTAATAAAATCAATATTAATTGGTTCCCTCGGTAATTGGAAGTTAAAGGAATAGTATCTTGCCTTGAAATTGTATCATTATTCTTGTCTCAAATAAATTGCCGTGTCATCCTGAATTTTGTCTTTCCTAATTTTCTACATTACAAAATCATCATTTTATCTATTCTCCCAATATATATGTTGTAGATAAATGATAAAACTAACTTTGACTTGTGCGCAATTAATAGGTAGAAAATCTTACTCTTGATAAATAATATTTGAGATAATAAACATAAAAAAAAGATTTATTTTGATAATTTGAAACTCGTAAATTTGAATCTCTCGATAAAGTAAACAATTTTTCCCGGTCCCTTGAAAAATATTCGATAATTTGAATAAAATCAATATTAATTGGTTCCCTCGGTAATTGGAAGTTAAAGGAATAGTATCTTTGCCTTGGAATTGTATCATTATTCTTGTCTCAAATAAATTGCCGTGTTATCCTGAATTTTGTCTTTCATAATTTTCTACATTACAAAATCATCATTTTATCTATTCTCCCAATATATATTTTGTAGATAAATGATAAAACTAACTTTGACTTGTGCGCAATTAATAGGTGGAAAATCTTACTTTTGATAAATAATCTTTAAGATAATAAACTTAGTGATAATAAAACTTATAGATAAAAAACTTGTTATGATCATCGCAATGGGGGCGCTGCTTGCGAGTTAAATCAACAAATCTGCAAATAACTCTAAGGATATTCAAGATATTCAAGAAATTATTTTTCTAAAACCTTCCCGGAGATATACCTAATAATATCCCAAAATTTCACAGCGATTGGATATATGGTTTTTGAATCTATAGAGTACAAACATACAGACAGACATTCAATTTTATATATATACTAGCGGACGTACCCGGCTTCGCCCGAGGTTTAACCCGAGTAAAGGTTTGTCTAACGAACATTTGTTAAAACAATTCTCTATAAACTTATAAAAAAATATATATATATTTTGATAATTTGAAACTCGTAAATTTGAACCTCTCGATAAAGTGAACATTTTTTCCCGGTCCCTGTGTGCCGTGTCATCCTGAATTTTGTCTTTCCTAATTTTCTACATTACAAAATCATCGTTTTATCTAGTGAACATTTTTTCCCGGTACCTTGAAAAATACACGATAAGTTGGATAAAATCAATATTAATTGGTTTCCTCGGTAATTGGAAGTTAAAGGAATAGTATCTTCGCCTTGAATTGTATCATTATTCTTGTCTCAAATAAATTGCCGTGTCATCCTGAGATAATCTTACTTTTGATAAATAATCTTTAAGATAACAAACTTAGTGATAAGAAAACTTGTTATCATTGTCACAATGGGGGCGCTGCTTGCGAGTTAAATCTACAAATCTGCAAATAACTCTAAGGATATTCAAGTTATTCATGAAATTATTTTTCAAAAACCTTCCCGGTGATATACCTAATAATATCCCAAAATTTCACGGCGATTGGATGTATGGTTTTTGAATCTATAGATTACAGACAGACAGACAGATATTCAATTTTATATATATAGAAGACTAGCCGAATGACCCGGGCAACGCCCGGGGTTTACCCGATTAAATGCTTTTATTCAAATACTATTCGTTACAATTATAAATTGGCGCCGTGGATGTAATTCTTGTATAATATATAAATTAGTTTTAAAAATTGTAAAAAAAAAAAATGCATCGGCCGGGAATCGAACCCGGGGCGCCCGCGTGGCAGGCGAGCATTTTACCACTGAACCAAAAGCAAACGGTGACAGAATTAAGAACGCATGACGATGATAACTGTATATTATTCGTGACAGAGGCCACGACAGACGGTCGTGACTATATATATTAATAATCCAAACTGTACCTTATGATGGATGTGGTCTTATTACCTTGTGTTTATAATCTACAACGCCCGGGGTTTACCCGATTAAATGCTTTTATTCAAATACTATTCGTTACAATTATAAATTGGCGCCGTGGATGTCATTCTTGTATAATATATAAATGAGTTTTAAAAATTGTAAAAAAAAAAATGCATCGGCCGGGAATCGAACCCGGGGCGCCCGCGTGGCAGGCGAGCATTCTACCACTGAACCAAAAGCAAACGGTGACAAAATTAAGAACGCATGACGATGATAACTGTATATTATCCGTGACAGAGGCCACGACAGACGGTCGTGACTATATATATTAATAGATTAGCGCACGAAGCCTAAATTCCCGCATAAAAAAAAATAATTCTGGCGACATTGCGCAACGGCACTGCGAAGTGAAACTTAAACTAACAGAAACCAAAAGTGCGCAGGAGCGATCCTATCGGCGCCCGCCGATCATCGCCGCAATACCTTTTTAGCGGTAAATTTGTATGTAAAAAAACATTCATCTGTCGAAATTCGAATTTTTAAATGGTCGAACTATCGGAACTGTCGTATTATCAATACTGTCGAATTACGGTTTGTTATTTGATAGGCCGGAGGTCGGGACATCAGAATATGATCGAATTAAGGTAGAGTGTCGAATTTGCATGTGTAGAATTATTGAGGTTATACTGTATATATTGGAACTTGTGCATAATAATTTTCCAACTTGGTTATAATTAATATATTTGTTAAAAATGGCCTATAATTAATAAATTTGTTTTTCCTCTAGTTATTAATAATTGATATTTACATTTATATAAAAATAGACACTTCGGCCAGTTGGAGTTTTTTATTTACAGATATGCCTTTATTATATTTAAAAAAAAATATATTTCCACTTCTAATTCTAAGAATAATAATTTGAGTTGTCTTAGAAAACTTTTTTTTTCTTATCTGTAATCTTGTTTACACACTTGAAAACAGTACTATTTAAGAAGATGCTGTGATATTTTTTCTTATTCGGGGCTCAAACTGGTGCGGCACTCCAACACTCCAGAGGTCATTCCTGCCGTCAGCTCTACCCTGGACAACAAGCTCCAAGGCCTGAAAGTCCGGGAACTGAGGCAATTCCTCCCAAGAATCTGCCTCTTCAACGTGGAGGCGGAAGCCGCGGATGAGGACATTGTCAAGGCCCTTCTTTCCACCGATGCTCTCAGCCAGCTTCCTGGAGACAAGTCTTTCCGAGTGGCACACAGATTTCCGACCAGAAATGGCACCTGCACGGCCTTTATTGAGCTGGACTTGGCTTCCTACAAGGCCATTGGAAGACGCGGCAGGATCATTGTAGACCAAGTGATCCTGAACTACGAGTCTGTTCGCGTCCGCGTCTTCTACCGCTGCTGTGGCTACGGCCACAACGCCGATAGGTGTACCAAGGCTACGGTCACCTGCTTCCACTGCGCTTCTGGTGACCACCAAAGCCGAAGCTGTCCAACTCTTGCCAACCCGCGCCCGGCCATGTGCGCCAACTGCTCAGCCAAGGGCCTCTATGCCGACCACGAGGCAAGATCAATGTCTTGCCCAACTGCCAGAGCTAGAGCTGCAAAGTTCTAGTCCTCCCGCCTTCTTCCTGCCTCCTGACCTCCGCGGACCCAATCCGGCCTAACCTGCCTTTTCCCTGATGGAGATCCTGTCCCTAGCCTCTCCAGCCTGGACATAGTGGTTTTATATATTCCGCTTTACGCGGCCATTGGGGCTCAAAACTCATTTATTTTGGTTAGCAGTCCCGTAAATAAAGATATTTTCTCTCTTTCTCTCGGCCGTGCGGCCACGCGGCGCGCGAGCTCCGCGCTTTTTGGGTCTGAGATGGAGAATGTTGAGTTAAGTAACCCCTTTGAGGTATTGGCTGAAAGCCTAGAGAATGGGCTGCAAGCTCATGCCAACCTCGTCAAAATCGGCCAAGTATCCGCCGAGTAATCACCAATTGAATATAAAATGCCTGAAAGTCATTCAGATAAAAAAAAGCCGGCAACGGACATGCAAATTCTTGCCGCAATTGGGCTGATTGCCCGGAACAAAAAGACCAACTTATCGAGAGACAAGATGTGGACTTCACCAAAGTGGTCGGCTCCAAGAAGAGGCCGCATGACTCTGACCACGCCAAGTCGGGGACCAAAAAGGGATGCATCCAGGCACCGGGAATCCCTTCAACCAGCAGTAGGGCGCGAACCACACCAAGACCCAGCAAGGTGCAAGAGTGCCAGACCACCAGGCAGAAGCAGGCGGCCTTCCGAGCAAGGTCGGCAGCGGGGCAGGCGGACCAGTGTGTCTACCTGGAGTTCTGCCCAGACTTCACGCAAGAGAAATACTTCCGTGCGTTGGAGGCCAAAATGGGCAAGGGAACCATCTACCAACTAACGAAGATGGAGGGGCACATCTGGTCGGCCTCTCCAGCGTGCAGCTCGTCGACAAACTAGTAGAGGAGGGTCTCAACATCGAAGACGTCACCCTGCGTGCCTTTCCCCTCAGGAAGAGGGCCGAGAGAATCGTGCTCGTCAACGTGCTCTTCGTCGTAGAGGACGCTGACCTCGTCATTGCGCTGCGGCCCTACGGACAGGTCACGTCCATCATCCAGAAGATAATGCAACTGGAAGATTCCTTCTGGGGGGGCTGATGCTCGTCGGGAGGCTTTTATAACTCTGCGCGACGGAGAAGAGCTTTCCCAGATCCCTGCCCGGCTGGACGTCAAGGCCAAGGGAGTGGTCACGCACGTCTACGTGACCTACGGCATCAAGTGTTCCCTGTGCTACAAGCAGGAACACAAACGTGCCAACTGTCCTCGCAAGACTGGTCTCCAGGAGGACAAGCTGGTGCACCCTGTGGAATTCCCTGATGCACGCCTTAAAGCCTGGACCAAACCGTCCTCCACTTCGAACGCCCCTCCTGTTGCAGCAGCACCAACGGTTGCTGCTGTGGTCGCAGATCCTCCTCCCAGCGACACAGCGAGAGCAGAAGCGGCGGTCGTCCTGATTACTCCTACACCGGAAATTCAAAGCGAATCTCTGCCCGAATCTTCCCAAGATAAGCGCTTCCTGGCTGATAATTACAGCCAGAATATAAATCAGCCAGGCTTATAATCAGATGAGCGATCTTATGAAGAACAAAAAGACGTTTGAAGTCATCGTTCGTGCCAAGAAGCAGGGCCTGGAGAGTGGAGAATTCCTTCAGGTAATCCCGCATAATGGGAAAATAGACAATTGGGAGGCCTGGGAGGCGACGGTGTTTCTGGTGGTGATGGTGCAGCCCAGGACGGTCAGCGACTCGGACGTCCAGAAGATTCCCAAAGGAGAATCCGTCCCGTGCTTCCAGGAACCGCACCAGAGCCCGCAGCTCTTCGTGAAGTTGACAGCCACCCCGGAGGACATGCGGAACTCTACGAAGATCAGGGGCACGAGCTCAATCTGAGCGTCGTCCCTGATGAAGAGTACGATGTCGTCCGCATAGGCGACCACGTTGCCGCGGCCCAATGTCCTCTCGAAGCGGCGTAGCAGAGGTCCAACTCCGATGCTGAAGAGCGCGGCGCTGAAACGGCAGCCCTGCCTCACCCCGTTGAGAAGCGGGAAGGCCTTGGTGTAGACATCTCCGACTCGAATAGAGGCGTCTGCTTCCCCGTAGAGGACAGTAATCCACGCGAGGAAGGCAGATTGTAGGCCTAGTTTCTCCAGCAGGGCGAACAGGTAGCTCCTGCTCAGGGTGTCGAAGGCCGACTTTAGGTCTAGGGAGTTGACGTCCAGCGGTGTGTCATGTCTCGCTGCCCAGGCGAAGCTGTCTGCTACTTGCGCAATGTTCCAGGAGGATGACCGTCCTGGAACGGCGTAGGTCTAACAGTCAGGCACGAGGTTCGGTAGATGACGTCGTAGACGGCCCATGAGCACGCCGCTGAGGACCCTGTAGTCAGTCGTTGGTAAGCTGATTGGTCGGAATGCCTGTAGACCCGGACCACCGTGCTATTTCGGCAGCAGGATGATCTTGCTGCGTCTCGAAGATGAAGGCAGGCCCCGCGGAGTCGAGAAGCCTCGAAGACTTGCCAAAGGACTTCGGCGAAGAAATCCTCAAAGGTCTTGGCAAACTAGCAGGGTAAACCTTCCCATCCAGAGACACGGCCGTTTGGCAGGCTGTGAATGGATGCCGCTATCTGGTCGCGGTAGATGTCGGCGATAAAGAGCTGGTCTCACTCGTCGAACTCCAAGGAGGTCACTTCAGCGAGGAAGTCGGCGATGGATTCTGCCGAGCTTGGAGCCTGGGCGAAGCGACTGTTCAAGCGTTCCAAAAGGAAACCTCTAAGCTGGCCCTCGGAGATGGCGTTGTCGTCGTCGTCGGTGAAGGTGGAAATGGAGGGAGAGCGACGTCTGGCTCGGAGGGAACGCCCGAGGTACGACAAGGAAGGAAAGTCAGAGCGGGCAGTGTCGTCCTCCAGACTCCGCCTCAGGAAGTGGCTTGCTCTCTCGATGTATCTACCGCCAGACTCGGCGACGGCAGGTGCGAGTGATCTTATCTCCGCGACTAGTTCTGCCTTTTTCCTGTTCCAGTGTTCCCATAACATCGAGGGTGAAGTATTGGCTAGGTCTTCCGATATTTCATCGATAAACGTTGCCATTCGATCGGAAAATAGGTCTGACCGTAGCAGCTTGCCAATGCAGAGAATTCTTGTAGGAGCTGGATCTCCTACTTGGATCAGGACGGCACGGTGGTCCGAGTAGGCATAGTCGATAGTTTGGTAGTGGGTGACGCGGTCGCAGAAGCCTGATGGAAGATAATTCTGTCCAGACGACGCGCGTCGATCCGTCTGCCGATATTAGCAACCCTGGTGTGCTCCAGTGCGACGTCGACGAGGTCGGCTTGGTCCAGGAGCTCCGCGAGGGCTTCTGCTGAACTCGATGCCAGGTCCTTCGCCGACTCCTCGGAGATGTTTAGGTCACCGAGGATCCACGTATCTTCTTTATTCGCCAAGGCTGCGATAATCTGGAGCTGGCGGCATCGATCTTCAGGAGCATGAGAGACATGGGCGTTGACGCACGCCATGGAGACCCCCCGGACGGTTAGGTCGATTACTGCAATCTTTCCAGGCCACAGGATCTGCTGCCGGTGAACAACAACCCCAGGTGCGAAGACGCAGGCGAGGCCTGATCCCACCGTGGTCGTTGCGGGTGCAACGACGGCGCTGTAGCCATGGCAGAGATCTCCTGCGTCGTCCAGGGATATGACGTTCGTCTCCGGTAGGAAGCAAACATCAATTTCATGCTCCTTGAGAAAGCAGCTGGCCCTCGGAGATGGCGTTGCCGTCGTCGTCGGTGAAGGTGGAAATGGAGGGAGAGCGACGTCTGGCTCGGAGGGAACGCCCGAGGTCCGACAAGGAAGGACAGTCGGAGCGGGCAGTGTCGTCCTCCAGACTCCGCCTCAGGAAGTGACTTGCTCTCTCGATGTATCTACCGCCAGACTCGGCGACGGCAGGTGCGAGTTATCTTATCTCCGCGACTAGTTCTGCCTTTTTCCTGTTCCAGTGTTCCCATAACATCGAGGGTGAAGTATTCTGTATTCTCCGGCGAAGAGCGGCGATGCCGCAGGTGTTCAGGGTCGCAACTCGGAAGTTCATTTGCCATAAGCGCGGTGGCCAAGTTGGCAATGGCCATTCTCTGATCGTTGTTTGATTTCCTGATCACGAGGTGGTCGCCCTTCACCCGCGGCCTGTCGCTGGTGGGTCGTTCTCGCGCGGCCAACTGCTTGGTCCTGGGTTCCATCCTGCACCACCTCCACGGCTACCTTCCACCTGAAACCACCTTCGGCCGGTTGCAGGCGCGGCTGGCGCGCTTCGTGTGGGGTACGAGCCGAGTCTCGTGGCTACCTGGGGACATTCTGGCTCGCCCAGTGTCCGAGGGTGGCGTCGGCCTGTTTAAAATCGCGGGCCAGCTTCGGCTTGCCTGCCTGAAGGGCGTTCAGGCTTCTCTGCGCGGCGACTACTCTTGGCTGGTCCGAGGCTGGATGTGGATGACATCGCCGGCTCCTGATGTCTGGCTCTCACCGAGGAGGAGAAGGAGGCTGCTGAGTCTCTGGGAATCCGTGTGCAGCATTCTTGAGCTGAACCCTCGAATTCTCCAACCTGCCAGCCTGAGGTATCTGCGTCTTCGAGGCGACAACAGGTTCCTGCGGCCGCCAGACCTGCTGGCTCCCGACCGCTGGCTTCAGACGACTGTCGGGGACTTCTCAGATGGCGCCCCTGCTCTTGTACGCTCAACGCGGGGTGCGCTGCTGGACGCACAGCACCTCGGGATCTTCTGCCGGCGACTCCTGCAGGAAAATGCTAGCCCCAGATATCATGCGTAGTACGAGGCGGAGACCATCGTTCTGAGGGTTCAACAACGCTCATTAACCGCCTAAACAGCCAGAGCGCGCGCCGGGCACTGGACGCGGCAAGGCTCCACGCCCATCCTGCTGCAGAGCTGGCTGCGCGGTGGGATCCTACTGTAGATGTGCCTCGCTCCATCTCCTGGGCTGACCTGCTTCGCAATTGCTTCTCGGGGCACGATGCAGATGTCGCTCTACGATTGGCCCTCCACGCGCTGCCACATCCTGACCATCCTGCCTCGAGACGTGCCAACTGTGCCGCCTGTGGGTCCAGCGACGAGTCACTGACCCACAGATATTGGAGTTGCCGTGCCGTGCGACCCCTGCTCCGGGAGGTGTTCGCCTCCTGCGAAATGCACCTGGATCTGCAGGCCTGGCTCTTCGACGTCGGCCTCCATCCCAAGGGGATGAAGATCACAAGTGTGGCGAAGACTACCATCTACAAGTACCATCTTGGTCTTGAGGTGGGCAACGCCAGCAAACACCTAGACCTGCTCACTCTGTGGGAAAGTGATGTAAATGGACTTAGAGTTACGCAGACGTATAAAAATAATCAAATTGTGTATATATTTATTTATTGGGTTTTGACTAGGACTAGAATAAACACTTTCTGTCGAGAGATTTGTGAATTTTGTATGTTCAATTTTTGGATTAAATTTGTTTTGTTAAATTGCTTTTATGTAAATATTTTTAAAGAAGGTAAATAAACTTCTTTTATTTTATAAGTTCTGATATATTTTATTTTGTTTAAAATAAATGTGTTTATACTATTTTTCTAATAAATTATTTAATAAGCCTAATAACAATGGCGACGAGGTTTCCGTTCGAACCATATATAATGAAAGAAGGTTTATCAATATTCTTTACCTTAAATAGGCTAAAACAATTTCTTTATGGAAGAAAAT
The DNA here is from genome assembly GCA_030710605.1 of Cordylochernes scorpioides. Classification (NCBI taxonomy): domain Eukaryota; kingdom Metazoa; phylum Arthropoda; class Arachnida; order Pseudoscorpiones; family Chernetidae; genus Cordylochernes; species Cordylochernes scorpioides. The sequence continues at coordinate 68,583,885 of CP092865.1, forward strand.
TTACTTTTAATACAGATCACAAACCATTACTAGCCATTTTTGACGATAAAAATAATTTACCAGCCTTAGTGGCAAATAGATTACATAGATGGTCAATCTCAATACCAAATTTTAATTTTGAAATTAAATATACTAAGGGAACTGAAATACCTCTTGCAGATTTTCTTTCAAGATTTCCAAATCCTGAAAAAGGGGAGGAGGAAGAGGAAATTGAAGAAATATTATTAATAGAAAATTCAATATTAGATTACGTCATAGTATCAGACAAAACCCAAGAAGATCTAACTCTTAGAAAAATATATAAATAATCAAGTATGATAAGTGTGATATTGACTCAGATGTAGATATAAAACCTTATCTTATAATTAAAAACGAGATAACAATAGTAAGAAATTGCCTATTTTTCGGAAATAGAATGATAATCCCCGATTCCTTAAGAGAATATGTTTTGAATATCATTCATGAAAATCATATTGGAATAAATAAAATGAAGACTCTGGCCAGAAGTTTTGTCTATTGGCCAGGAATGGATGAGCAAATTGAAAAATTGTCTAAAAGCTGTAGCATTTGTATGGAAAACACATCAAAGCTGCCAAACCAGGAATTTACTGAGTGGACTCCACCAAACAAAGTTTGGAAGAGGATTCATCTTGACTATTTCTATTTTGCGAAAAAAACCTTTTTTATATTAGTGGATGCGCATTTTAATTGGATAGAATGTCAAATGGTTCCAAATACATCGGCGGGATTCTGCATAGACTTTTTGAGAGAATGTTTAGCCAGATATGGTATCCCTGAGGTGGCGGTAATGGTGGCCTCCGTTTAGAAGTTATGAAATGAAGACATTTTTCGAAAGAAACGGCATACATGCGATGTTTAGCCCCGCCTACCATCCAGAGAGCAACGGACTAGCGGAAGTGTCTGTTAGAGAGATAAAAAAGCTACGAGAAGAATTATTTCGGAGGAATGAGAATTACCCCTTGAGTTTGCTTTGATAAAGGCATTGTATGCATATAGATTGAGTCCTTTGACTAGAACGGAAAAATCCCCTGCTGGAATATTTTTAAATCGCGAGATTAGAACGAAGATTTCCATGTTAGCAAGAAATCAGTAAGAGTAGGGAGATTGAAAAATAAAAAACAGAGCAATAGCTACAAAATAAATGATAGAGTAAGATACAGATGGATGGAAAGAGGAAAGCCGAAATGGATGTTTGGGATTGTAAAGAGAATAGTAGGAAGCAACAGCTGTATGATAGAAACTGATGGAATTGAAAAAAAAGTACACACTAACTCTATGAGGAGAAGTATGGAGAGAAAGGATGTTTCGTCATCAGAAGAAGGAATAAGCTAACCAAAGCCTCAGACGTCAAGTCCCCTGACTCCTGCTACAATAGTAGCAGAATCTACACCTGGAGCAACGGCTGAATCTACACCTTCCCGGAGATATCCACTACGAGAGAGGAGACCACCGGATAGATATGTGCCTTAATAAGTGTTGCTATCTTAAAAAGGTGGAGTTGATGTAAATGAACTTAGAGTTACGCAGACGTATAAAAATAATCAAATTGTGTATATATTTATTTATTGGGTTTTGACTAGGACTAGAATAAACACTTTCTGTCGAGAGATTTGTGAATTTTGTATGTTCAATTTTTGGATTAAATTTGTTTTGTTAAATTGCTTTTATGTAAATATTTTTAAAGAAGGTAAATAAACTTCTTTTATTTTATAAGTTCTGATATATTTTATTTTGTTTAAAATAAATGTGTTTATACTATTTTTTTCTAATAAATCATTCAAAAAGCAAAATAACAGAAAGAACTCTCGCAGTCCACCGGTGGCGGAGTCGTTCCCGCGGTTGGCGACACCAATAAAGAACTTGTATATATGTATGTCGAATCCTGTCGACTTTCTTCTTTAGCTGTGGTATTTCGGTGGTCTGGTCTGTTGTATTGAATCGTGGGGAAAGATGATGATTGCGCAGTCGTGATGGTGGTGAGTGGTAAGGCACATAGAGACGAATCACAGGGGAAGCCGAGGCATCAGAGAGAGGGAAGGCAGAGACCAAGTAGCGGCCGGCGGGCCATCCACCCCGTTCACAAAGACTTACTAACGAGCTGTCTGCTACTGCTGTCTGCTATCTTGCGTCTGCTGACTGACTCTCTTGGCTGCGGGGCAAGCCCCTTTTATATGCTCAAGTGTTACGTCACCGGTCGTCGGGCGCCGTGGCGAGACGGTTGATCTCATTGGCTGCGGGTAAGCCCTGTTACGTCATTGGACTTCTGGCGCCATGGCGTCGGCGGGAGGCTTGACCTCATGGCTGCGGGATAAGCCCTTTTGGTTTCTACGTTCCCTCTAGATGTACCTCTTTATTTAATTGAACACTCAAAAACGATGCATACAAAGTTAAATTGATTAAAGGAGGATTGGGTACAATGATTAGAAGTCCATATTAGATTAGGGGGTGTAAGAAGAGGTGGTGAGTATTTACACAGGTGTTTATGATTCTTAAATTACCACATGTATATTTGTCAATTATTATATGTATTCACATTTATTTATTCATATATATTTATCATTACAAGATCTTATTTACTCATTTGTGTATTCAACCTTATATAACCATATATGAGACATGTAATAAAGAAGTTTCAATCTCAATCTCTCTCTCGAGTTGCGAGGATGCACGGGCGCGCGCTACTGCCCCAACTCTAGTGGCTTGGAAATTTCAACTGCCTCCGAAGAGAAGTAGATAAATTTGAATTTTTATGGGGGATTCCCCGCCCCCCGAATCATCAATGGCCTTGACTGAAAGCCAATTGCCATCTTCAATCGCTGATGCAATCAGCACTTCTCCGGCGACGGATAAGACTATCACCAACCATCAGCCTGGAACAGGCAAGCCGTCGACGAGCTGGGCGGATCTCGTCGATCGGAAGAATCAACTCCCCATGGAGGAGGAAACAGTCGGCTTCACCAAGGTGGAACCAAGAAGAAAGAGGCCGGTGGACTCCGAAGCGGCAGGATGGAAAGCCAAGAGGAGCTGCGTCCAGGCAGTGGCCGTGAAGTCAACCCTCACCCAACGCCCAGCGCCTAGGTCCAAGGTACAGGAATGCACGACGACCCGGCAAAAGCAGGCGTTGTTCCGAGCCAGGTCGGCGGCGGGGAAGGTAGAACAATGTGTCTACCTAGATTCTGCCCAGACTTCAGCCAGGCACAGTACTTTCTGGCGCTGGAAGCGAAGCTGGGCAAGGGCACCGTCTACCAGCTGGCGAAGATGGAGGGGCAAATCCTGGTCGGCCTCTCCAGCGTACAGCTCTGCGAAAAACTCGCCGAGGAGAGTCTCGACATCGAAGATGCCACACTGCGGGCCTTCCCCCTGAGGAAAAGGTCCGAACGTATTGTGTTGGGCAGCGTCCTCTTTTTCGTGGAGGATGCTGATCTCGTCGCAGCACTTCGGCCCTACTGACAAATGACCTCATTGTCCAGAAGTGGATGGAGTTGGACGACTTCTCCTGGGCAGATTCCCGTTGAGAAGCTTTCATCACTCTGCGAGACGGAGTGAAGCTCTCCCAGATCCCTGCCCGGCTGGATGTCAAGTCCAAAGGGATAGCCACCCACGTCTATGTGACGTATGGCATAAAGTGTTCCCTGTGCTACAAGCAGTGGCACAAACGTGCCAATTGTCCACGGAAGATCGGCCTGCAGGAGAACAAGTTGTTGCTCCCTGTGGATGCTCCTGTTGTGGGCTTGAATGCCGCTAGCAAGCCTCTCACCACGTCGAGCGCCTCTCCTCCTCCTGTTGCGGCCCCACCACCGGCTGTTGTTGTCGCCGCAGAGCCTCCTCCCAGCGGCACAGCTCAGACAGATAAGGCGGTCGAAGCAGCTCCTTCTTCGCCCGAAACAATAAACACTTCTCAAGAGCCTCCTTCAACGCAGAATCGGCGTACAATAGCTCAGAAGCAAATGGACGTTCTCATAAAGAACGATAGAGCTCCTGCAGCCATTGCCAGCGTTCAGAAGTTGGGACTGGAGAGAGAGAAACTCCTCCAGGCCTTCACCAACAATCGCGTGATGGATAAGCTTCTGGCACATTCTAACACCGAACAGAGACAGGCCATCGACACCTTGACCTCAGCGCTTATGGCTCTGACAGGGAACACTAGTGACACCCTGTACAAGAAGCTGTCACGCTCTAGGAACTCTGCTCGGCAGCCGAAATGAGCTTCCGAATTGCAACCCTGAACACGCGCTGACAAAGGTTACTTTGTACAGGTTAACACAAGATGCAATAAACTAGGGCCTACAGTGAGAGTAACTTAAACATTAAAAAAAAAAAAAACGCACACTCAAGAGTACAACACACAAAAAAAAAGTAAATAATAACTCACAATTTGTTGAATAAAATATGAAAAAAAAAAAAAAAACACACAGTACTTATCTTTATTGTTGCGTTGGAAGGGATCGGACCGGGGTTACACAGGTATGCGAGGAGATTGCCAGACACGGATATAGCACGCACAGAACACTTTAAGCGTCTCCACACGATAATCCATCACACTCCTCCTCGACTCGCTTCGCAATACCATAGCCCCCTTATATATATACAAACATGGCCACATTCGTCCAATGAGAAGGCGGGAGAGATTGGTTCACTATCAAACGATAACAAAATCCTTCCCACTAAAATCTGAGATAAGATTTAAAAAATGCAAATATTTGTCAATATAATTTGACAAAAGGTGTCCTTCAAAAAAAAAAAGAAACTAACCAATCTCCCAAACATTCCCATTGTCCCGTAAGGAAAACCTCCCACTGTTCGGGAGGGGAAAAGCTCACGGGAGCCATGCTATAAAGATAAAAAAAAAAAAAAAACTAAAGACAGGAGAAGAAGACATCCGGGTCGTTCCATAAAGGTGCTTTCCATCTTTTTCCTCCCAACAGAAACTTAAAAAAAAAAAAATCTGCGCAAACTACGTGAGTCACCATGAGTGATTACCAAACACACACATATATGATCAGATAATAAAAGGCATATATTGGATTTAATAGAATATTTATTTTGCCAATATTTCGGCTGACTGAACGCCAACCTTTATCGAGGCATTACATTTCTGTATACACAAACTCAAAGGTTGGCGTTCCGCCAGCCGAAATATTGGCAAAATAAATATTTTATTAAATCCAATATATGCCTTTTATTATCTAATGAATTAAGTATGGATTGCTCTATTTTCAAAACACATATATAATATGCTTTAGTAGACAGAGTTTAATGGGGGACCAAATAAGCTCTCATCTGGGACTGGCTGGGTATGTTAGGTAGAGACTTTGGGAAATGACAGACACTCACTTGATGAGAAACCAAACGATCCAATTCCATTCAGTTCTCTCAAGTCCAAGAGCTAAAAGCTCTTCTTAACTCCTGTTTATAAACGCTTTTATCCTATCGACATGTACAACTTTCACATCGTTCATGGTGACCCCTCTTACTCTGAAGATAACATCGGAGACCCTAGCTTCCACACGGAATGTCCCATAGAGGTTGGTGTAACCTTCATTCTTAGAAACAGCTAGCATTACCAGGTCTCCTTTGTCGAAACTTCTGGAATAAGGTGGCCTAGGATTCATAAGCTTTTTAACAGAATTATCTGACATAAACTGTCTGACAGTTTCCTTTGCTTTCCGCATCACACTTAACCTCTCAGCCCAAGTAGGCTTTCTAAAACTATTAACAGACCCAGTGCTACACTCACAGTTTCTGTTAAACTCAGTAGGTGTCAACTTTACAGCCTCGTTTTCAATGCGCTTCACTGATCTCTCCTCTAAGGAGCTTGAAACCATTGGTCTATGTGCACCGGCAACGTATCTAAGGTCTACATAATCATGGTCCTCTGGTTTCAAGGAAATCATGTTGCAACGTTCCCATACGGGAGGCAACTGGATATTCAATCTCCTTATATCATTGATTCCCAGAATCCCGTCGTAGCCCTTATCTCCGAGCGGCATTAACCAGAACTTTATCTCTCCCAGCTCGCTGCCGTTTTCGTTACCAACTCTACAGTTTTTAACACGTGTAAGTGTCTGCTCGTGGTCTGTCACTGAAACTATACGTAAAGTTTTAAGTGCATCGTCCCAATTCTCCTTCAAGAACTGGCACTTTTCAGAATCAATGATACTGACTTGGCTTCCTGTATTAAATAACAGGTGCCACATATTGCCGTTAATATTCACCTTAACTATTGGCAGATTTCCAAACTGATCTCCGCCATATGAACGTATGTTCACTATCTCGGCATTGTCAAGAGTATTGCGGTTGGCAAACATAGAAGACTGTCTTGAGAAATTACTAGCTATTTGTCCTAATCTACACTCAGGTTGACTCAGCTTGATTTCGCCCAACAATTTAGTCAGTTTTTTCTATCTCACCTCTAAGGTCTTTAATACACTGCTCATTTTCGTGCTTCATCCTGTTTACACTGGCAATAAGCATCTTCATCTCACCCATAATGCTTTTTATTTCTTTAACCCCTTCTACTGAACATACCCCTTTCATAAAGCTGCAACGGTATTCTACACTATCCTCCGTGGCCATGACACTGACTGCTTTGTCTATTGATTTAGCCTCACTGCGAATCTATACTGCCTCTCTATACTTATCGAGTATATTTTCGAGGAAAGTTTCGAACACTAGGCTATCGTAAATCTGTACTCTACTTTATCTCTAATGGCCAGGAATCTTTATTTTTACACCATAGCACTTTCCCCAACTCTCTGCTTAAGACCTATTAATTTAAGCCATTCCCTAAAACCACGCGCTTTTTTTAGGGTACAATATGTTCAGTTTACTAACAATACTTTCAAAACTGCTATCGTTACGGATCTAAGCTCAACCTAACTTCAGGGGATAGAGCCTCGAACATGAGCAATGCTTTGACCTCAGGATCCCATTTGCCTACTCGAGCTTTAAGCTCGACTTCCCTAATGAAAGACTCGAGATCAAACACATTAAACACTGACAAGTTGAGCATAGAATTTGCGAACTTGATGGAGTACAAAAAATAATAATAAAACACTCAATCAAAGAAAAAAAAAACGCACGTGAAAACTACAGGAATTTACACGTGCAAACACCAGTAATCCTGGCAGCGCTCGCCAATGACAAAAGTTACTTTGTACGGGTTAACACATGATGCAATAAATTAGGGCCTAGAGTAAGAGTAACTTAAACACAGAAAAAACGTACACTCAAGAGTACAACACAAAAAAGTAAATAATAACTCACAATTTGTTAAATAAAATAAAAAACACACAGTACTTATCTTTATTGTTGCGTTGGTAGGGATCGGACCGGGTTTACACAGGTATGCGAGGAGATTGCCAGACACGGATATAGCACTCACAGAACACTTTAAGCGTCTCCACACGATAATCCACCACACTCCTCCTCGACTCGCCTCGCAATACCATATCCCCCTATATATACAAACATGGCCACATTCGTCCAATGAGAAGGCGGGAGAGATTGGTTCACTATCAAACGATAACAAAATCCTTCCCACTAAAATCTGAGATAAGATTTAAAAAATGCAAATATTTGTCAATATAATTTGACATCGCGGCATCGCCGCTTTTCGCCGGAGAATCCGGCTCTGCTGTTTTCTCAAGAAGCATGAGATTGACATCTGCTTCCTGCAGGAGACCAACGTTATATCCCTGGACGAAGAAAGAGACCTCTGCCACGGCTACAGCGCCGTCGTTGTGCCTTCAACGACCACCGTGGGATCAGGCCTCGCCTGTGTCTTTGCGGCCGGCATCGTTGTTCACCGGCAGCAGATCCTATGGCCTGGCAAGGTTGCTGTCATCGACCTCACCGTCCGGGGATACTCGATGACGTGTATCAACGCCCACGTCTCTCATGCTCCGGAAGAGCGCTGCCGCCAGCTCCAGATCATCGCAGCTTTGGCGCGTGAAGAAGGTGCGTAGATTCTCGGTGACCTGAACATCTCCGAGGAGTCGGCGAAGGACCTGGAATCAGGTTCAGCAGAAGCCCTCGCGGAGCTCCTGGACCAGGCCGACCTCGTCGACATCGCCACCTTCTTCGATGCTGCACTGGAGCACACCAGGGTTGCTACTATCGGAAGCCGGGTCGACGCGCGTCGTCTGAGCAGAATCCTACTTCCATCAGGCTTCTGCGACCGCGTCACCCACTACCAAACCATCGACTACGCCTACTCGGACCACCGTGCCGTCCTGATCCAAGTAGGAGATCCAGCTCCTACAAAACTTCCCTGCATCGGCAAGCTGCTACGGTCAGACCTTTTTTCGATCGAATTGAAACGTTCATCAATGAAATATCGGTAGACCTAGCAAATCTCTCCCCCGATGTTATGGGGACACTGGACCAGGATCAAGGCAAATCTGGTCGCAGAGATTCGGTCACTCAGGCCTGCCGTCGCCGAGTCCGGCGGTGGATACATCGAGAGAGCAAGCCTCTTCCTGAGGCGGAGTGTGGAGGACGACACTGCCCGCTCCGATTATCCTTCCTTGTCGGACCTCGGGCGTTCCCTCCGAGCCAGACGTCTCTCTCCCTCCACCTTCACCGACGACGACGGCAACGCCATCTACGGGGGCCAGCTTAGGCGTTTCCTTCTGGAGCGCTTAAGCAGTCGCTTCGCTCAAGATCCATGCTCGTAAGAAGCCATCGCCGACTTCCTAGCTGAAGTGACTCCCCTGGAGTTCAACGAGTGGGACCAGCTATTTCTCGCTGACATCTCCCGCGACCAGATAGCGGCAGCGATCCACCGCCTGCCAAATGGTCGTGCTTCGGGATGGAATGGATTTGTTGGTTGCTGTTTTCTATCCTAAAAACAAGGAAAATATATGCAACCAAAAATTAAAGTTTATTACCACTTTCCTTTTTAATTTTACAAAAAAAAAAATAATTTTTTGGAGTTCTAATATTTACATACATCTCACTTTTTATATCAACGAATTTCTCAATTCTACTATATACAAAACACAGAGTATAATACAAAATAGATTATTATACGACTACGTTACTCCCCTCCCAGTAACTAAGTTACGTTTCAACAATTAACAAGATTTTGATTTTTTTTTTAAATATAACATTTCTACACTAGGCAGTATATGGGAGTAATACTCAGTACTACAACCAGATATGTACCTTTTAGTAAATATAATTTCTTATTCTTGAAATCTCACAGGAAGTCGAATTGTTCTTCCGGAACGCGATGCTTTAGCAGTAGGCTCCGAAGTCATGTGATCAGAAACCTTAGGTCTTGTCCCAACTGGCTGTGGCGTAACAAGGTCATCAGAGTCTATATCTGCCAATATATAGGCAGGTCGCAGTCTATCAATGGAAACCTTTTCGTTTCTGCCCTTAACACAAATTGTGAAATATTTGTCATTTCTGGAGAGGACAGTATAAGGTCCTTCGTATGGTGCTTCTAGGGATTTCTTTATCCTGTCAACACGGAGAAAAACATGTGAACAGGTTGACAACTCCTTTGGCACAAATATTTTCTGAGAAGTATTAACTCTAACTTGTCTTGGTCCCATGAGTTCAATTTGCTTCTGGAGTTTAGCAACAAAAGTTTCAGGTAAGGAAGAAATCTTGGTTTCACACAAGAATTCTCCTGGAAGTCGAATATCTTGTCCATAAACTAACTTTGCAATTGTATATTTGGCATTTTCCTGCAACGCTGAGCGTAACCCTAAAAGGATAGTTGGAAGTGTTTCAATCCACACTTTGCTATTGTGAGCTCTCAACGCAGCTTTAATTGTTCTATCAAGACGTTCAATTTTGCCATTGCACTGTGGGTGGTAAGCTGTAGTGTGTTGCATTTTAAATCCACACAGTTTAGACAGGCACTTGAATGTTTCAGAGGTTAATTGTGCCCCACGATCAGAAATCAGCTTCTGCTGAGTTCCGAACCGTGCTATCCAATTTTCATAGAAGACTCTAGCTACTCTCTCTGCTGATATGTTTTCTAGCGGAATGGCTTCTATCCAATTGGTGAATCTATCAATACATGTAAGGCAGTAGGTGTAGCCATTTGATGGAGGCAGAGGACCCACGAGGTCAATATGGACTTCCGTAAATCTCTCTGTAGATTCCTGGAATTCACCTATATTTGATTTGGTATGTCGAGTTACTTTATTTTTCTGACAAGGAATGCAACATCTAGTCCATTGTCGAACATCTTTTTTTTTATATTAGTCCAAATAAATTTCGAAGACATCATATTCACCGTAGATATGGTACCTGAATGTGACAAACCATGAATTTGTTTAAACATCCTAAATATATAAGGTTAAGGAATGTAAGGCCTAATATGATTTCCTGATGTGTCACACCACAAGTGTTTTCCAGAAGCTAGAGGATGCTGTTTGAAGTTTAAAGACGTCGAGGTACTTTGTAGGTGATCAAGTTCCTCATCATGCTTCTGTGCTTCAGCAATTTCATCACAATTAATTAAACTCAACTCTCCTATTCTAGAAAAAGCATCAGCCACAATATTGTTCTGACCTTTAACATGTCGAATATCGGTAGAAAATTGCGAAATGAACTGTAATTGACGAAAATTTCTTGGCGCAGATTTTTCAGGTTTTTGAAAAAATGCAAATATTAAAGGTCTGTGATCGGTGAAGATTACAAATTCTCTTCCCTCTAGTAAATATTTAAAATTTTTAATGGACAAGTAAATTCCAAGAAGTTCTCGATCATAAGTACTGTAATTCTTTTGAGCATTGTTCAGCTTCTTTGAAAAGAATGCAACTGGTTTCCATATTCCATTTTCTTTTTGCCGAATTACTCCTCCAACCGCTGAATCCGAAGCGTCTGTGCTCAAAGACAGAGGTAGCATCGAATTAGGGAAAGATAACAGGGTGGCATTAAGCAAATCTTGTTTGCATTTCTCGAATTGTTTTCGAGCTTCGTCTGTCCATTGAATTTTGCTCTTATCTTTTTTCTTCGCACCTTTAAGATATTCATGCAAAATAGCTTGCGTCTGTGCCGCATCTTTTAAGTAACGCCTATAGAAATTTATCATGCCTAGGAATGTCCTTAAGTCATGTATAGTTGCAGGCAATTTGTAGTCAATAATTACTTGTACCTTATTGGGCGGGGGTTTGAACCATCTGCTGTGATTAGATATCCCAGAAATTCTAATTCCGGTACGCCAAACACAGATTTTGAAACATTTATCCTGAGCCCATATTTATTTGATCTTTCAAAAATGGTTTTAAGATGCTTAATATGTTCTTCTTCGCTGGATGAAGCTATCAAAATATCATCAAGATAGGGAAAAACAAAATCCAAGCCCCATAATACTTCATGGATGAATCTTTGAAAAGTTGATGGTGCATTTTTGAGTCCAAAATTCATGACATTATATTCATAAAGTCCGAATGGTGTAATTATAGCTGTTTTGCATTTATATTTTTCTTCAATTGATATCTGAAAATATGCTTTAAGCAAATCAATTTTGGAAAATATTTTAGTGTCTTTTAAAATATGGTGAAAATCTTCAATGCGTGCTATGGGATATCTGTCTATGACAGTTCTAGCATTAAGTTGCCTGTAATCACCACAAATTCTATGTGAGCCATCTTTTTTAGCAACCATGTGTAATGGACTAGCCCATTGTGATTTTGATGGTCGTATTATGTTGTTTTCTAACATAAATTTGAATTCCTGTTTGACAATAGCGAGTCGTTTGGAATCGAGCTGTCTTGCCCTTGAATGTACAGGATGTCCTTCAGTTGTTATAGAATGCCTAACGTCATGTTCTGGGCATGTTGGAAACAATGCAGGTTTAGATATATTAGGATATTCAGAAAGCAATTTTGAATATTTAGAATTTTTACACAGGGTTAATATGTCATTTTTTTCTGAAACAGATGATACAATGCCATTAATTGACAAGTTGATAACACCAACAATTAACCTTTTCCTGTTTATATCAATAATTAAATTGAATTTGTTAAGAAAATCTGCTCCTATTATTCCTTTATTTACTTTTGCAATTACAAAGGGCCATTGAAATTCTCGGCGCAATCCTAAATCTAGTGTCAAATATTTAATACCATAGGTTTCAATTTCCGACCCATTTGCAGCGTAAAGCTTGTAATCACTCTTTTGACACCTAGGATGTGCTATAGGAAAAATACTAACTTCAGCTCCACTGTCAATCAAAAATTGTAATCCTGAAATTTTGTCTTTTATAAATAATCGATTTTGCAACAATCAATCAAATTATCTGCCGTAGACACTGCCGCCTGTTCTACTGCAGTCTGGAGTTTTCCTGATTTTTCGTCTTATTTATTACCCACTTGCAAGGAGGCTTGCATTTTTCAGGAATACAACGAGCTCCAAATCGAAAGTGGTAATAACAAAAGCTGCCATTTGGATCGTATTTTATACGGATTCGGCTACTGGATCTAGATCGTTGGCGTTGAGTTCTAAATGATGGCCTTGATCTTGATAGGTTAATTTCAGCTACTTGTTTTTCAAGTGAAGATATTTTTTCTAACAGGTTCTCCATAACATTATGAGAGGTTTGTTAAGAACTAGCCCCACAGACATCAGGAAAAAAAGTCATGTCCATAATCTTATCCGCCATAGATGCTAATTTTGTCACATCTTCCTCACTTACAAGCAATATGTTTCTCATTGAGTCAGGTAATTTCTCCAGCCATAAGGTCTTAATTAAATTAGAAGATATATCACTAGTGGCTAAAGATATCAATTTTTGTAACAATTAACTTGGCTTCATATTTCCAAGTTCTATTCCTGAGATAAGTTTTTTAATTCGAACACTTTCACTATCTTTAAATATATTTAAAAGGCGTGTTTTAGATTCAGTGTATTTAAATTTACTATCGAGAGTAATTATATCCCAAACATTTATCAATGCATTTTGGCTCAAGTTGTGCAATTAAGTAATTAAACTTTTTTCTTCGGATGTTATCGCATTTATGTTAAATTGAGCTTCAACTTGATAAAACCAAATTGCAGGTTTATCTGTCCAAAATAGAGGTATTTTTATGCTTACCTTATTAATTTATTGAGTAGACTCAGCTTCCATTCTTGCATGTTCTTTTTATCTTCCATCTTTTCGAGAAAAACAAATAATACGGCTCACCAATGTTGGTTGCTGTTTTCTATCCTAAAAATAAGGAAAAGATATGCAACCAAAAATTAAAGTTTACTACCACATTCCTTTTTAATTAAAAAAAATAATTTTTTAAGAGTTCTAATATTTACATACATCTCACTTTTTATATCAACGAATTTCTCAATTCTACTATATACAAAACACAGAGCAAAATACGAAATAGATTATTATACGACTACAGATTACCATGCGAGTTTGTCAAAGCCTTTAAAAATTTCTTTGCCGAAGTTCTTTGGCAAGTAGTCGAGCCTTCTCGACTCCGCGGGGCCTTACCTCCATCCTCAAGGCGCAGCAAGGTGATCTTGCTGCCGAAAGTGCACGGTGGTCCGCGTCTACAGGCATTCCGGCCAAACAGCCTGCCAAAGACCGACTACAGGGTCCTCAGCAGCGTGCTCATGGCTTGTCTGCGACGTCATCTGCCAGACCTGGTGCCTCAATGTCAGACCTACGCCGTTCCAGGACGGTCATCTTCCTGGAATATCGCGCGAGTGTCTGACGAAGCCGCCGGGGCATCCAGACATGACACGCCGCTGGCTATCATCTCTTTGAACCTGAAGTCGGCCTTCGACACCCTGAGCAGGAGCTACCTGTTTGCCCTGCTGGAGAAGCTAGGCCTTTTATCTACCTTCCTCGGGTGGATTGCTGTCCTCTTCGGGGAAGCAGACGCCTCCATCCGAGTCGGAGATGTCTACACCAAGGCCTTCCCGATTCTCAACGGGGTGAGGCAGGGCTGCCGTTTCAGCGCCGCGCTTTTCAGCATCGGAGTTGGACCTCTGCTACGCCGCTTCGAGAGGACCTTGGGCCGCGGCAACGTGGTTGCCTATGCGGACGACATCGTACTCTTCATCAGGGACGACGCTCAGTTTGAGCTCGTGCCCCTGATCTTCGAAGAGTTCCGCATGTCCTCCGGGGTGGCTGTCAACTTCACGAAGAGCTGCGGGCTCTGGTGCGGTTCCTGGAAGCACGGGACGGATTCTCCTTTGGGAATCTTCTGGACGTCCGAGTCGCTGACCGTCCTGGACTGCACCATCACCACCAGAAACACCGTCGCCCCCCAGGCCTCACACCTGATGGGGCTGCTGTAGCGAGCCATCACGAGGTGGTCGCCCTTCACCCGCGGCCTGTCAGCTTGCGCGGCCAACAGCTTGGTCCTGGGTTTCATCCTGCACCACCTCCACGGCTACCTTCCACCTGGAACCACCTTCGGCCGGTTGCAGGCGTGGCTGGCGCGCTTCGTGTGGGGTACGAGCCGAGTCTCGTGACTACCTGGGGACATTCTGGCTCGCCCAGTCTTCGAGGGTGGCGTCGGCCTGTTTGACATCGCGGGCCAGCTTCGGCTTGCCTGCCTGAAGGGCGTTCAGGCTTCTCTGCGCGGCGCCGCCAACGGCTACTCTTGGCTGGTCCGTAGCTGGACGTGGATGACATCGCCGGCTCCTGATGTCTGGCTCTCAACGAGGAGGAGAAGGAGGCTGCTGAGTCTCTGGGAATCCGTGTGCAGAATTCTTGAGCTGAACCCCCGAATTCTCTATCCTGCCAGCCTGAGGTCTCTGCGTCTTCGAGGCGACAACAGGTTCCTGCGGCCGCCAGACCTGCTGGCTCCCGACCGCTGGCTTCAGACGACTGTCGGGGACTTCTCAGATGGCGCCCCTGCTCTTGTACGCTCAACGCGGGGTGCGCTGCTGGACGCACAGCACCTCGGGATCTTCTGCCAGCGACTCCTGCAGGAAAATGCTAGCTCCAGATATCATGCGTAGTACGAGGCGGAGACCATCGTTCTGAGTGTTCAACAACGCTCATTACCCGCCTAAACAGCCAGAGCGCGCGCCGGGCACTGGACGCGGCAAGGCTCCAGGCCCATCCTGATGCAGAGCTGGCTGCGCGGTGGGATCCTACTGTAGATGTGCCTCTCTCCATCTCCTGGGTTGACCTGCTTCGCAATTGCTTCTTGGGGCACGATGCAGATGTCGCTCTACGATTGGCCCTCCACGCGCTGCCACATCCTGACCATCCTGCCTCGAGACGTGCCAACTGTGCCGCCTGTGGGTCCAGCGACGGGTCACTTACCCACAGATATTGGAGTTGCCGTGCCGTGCGACCCCTGCTCCGGGAGGGGTTCGCCTCCTGCGAAATGCCCCTGGATCTGCAGGCCTGGCTCTTCGGAGTTGGACCTCTGCTACGCCGCTTCGAGAGGACCTTGGGCCGCGGCAACGTGGTTGCCTATGCGGACGACATCGTACTCTTCATCAGGGACGACGCTCAGTTTGAGCTCGTGCCCCTGATCTTCGAAGAGTTCCGCATGTCCTCCGGGGTGGCTGTCAACTTCACGAAGAGCTGCGGGCTCTGGTGCGGTTCCTGGAAGCACGGGACGGATTCTCCTTTGGGAATCTTCTGGACGTCCGAGTCGCTGACCGTCCTGGACTGCACCATCACCACCAGAAACACCGTCGCCCCCCAGGCCTCACACCATCTTGGTCTTGAGGTGGGCAACGCCAGCTAACACCTAGACCTGCTTACTCTGTGGGAAAGTGATGTAAATGGACTTAGAGTTACGTAGACGTATAAAAATAATAAATTGTGTATATATATATATATATTGGGTTTTGACTAGGACTAGAGTAAACACTTTCTGTCGAGAGATTTGTAAATTTTGATTTGTTTTGTTAAATTGCTTTTATGTAAATATTTTTAAAGAAGGTAAATAAACTTCTTTTATTTTATAAGTTCTGATATATTTTATTTTGTTTAAAATAAATGTGTTTTACTATTTTTTTTTCTAATAAATTATTTAATAAGCAAAATAACAATGGCGACGAGGATTCCGTTCGAACCATATATAATGAAAGAAGGTTTATCAATATTCTTTACCTTAAATAGGCTAAAACAATTTATTTATGGAAGAAAATTTACTTTTAATACAGATCACAAACCATTACTAGCCATTTTTGGCGATAAAAATAATTTACCAGCCTTAGTGGCAAATAGATTACATAGATGGTCAATCTCAATACCAAATTTTAATTTTGAAATTAAATATACTAAGGGAACTGAAATACCTCTTGCAGATTTTCTTTCAAGATTTCCAAATCCTGAAAAAGGGGAGAAGGAAGAAGAAATTGAAGAAATATTATTAATAGAAAATTCAATATTAGATTACGTCATGGTGTCAGACAAAACCCAAGAAGATCCAACTCTTAGAAAAATATATAAATTAATCAAGTATGATAAGTGTGATATTGACTCAGATGTATATATAAAACCTTATCTTAGAATTAAAAACGAGATAACAATAGTGAGAAATTGCCTATTTTTCGGAAATAGAATGATAATCCCCGATTCCTTAAGAGAATATGTATTGAATATCATTCATGAAAATCATATTGGAATAAATAAAATGAAGACTCTGGCCAGAAGTTTTGTCTATTGGCCAGGAATGGATGAGCAAATTGAAAAATTGTCTAAAAGCTGTAGCATTTGTATGGAAAACACATCAAAGCTGCCAAACCAGGAATTTACTGAGTGGACTCCACCAAACAAAGTTTGGAAGAAGATTCATCTTGACTATTTCTATTTTGCGGGAAAAACCTTTTTCATATTAGTGGATGCGCATTCTAATTGGATAGAATGTTAAATGGTTCCAAATACATCGGCGGGATTCTGCATAGACTTTTTGAGAGAATGTTTAGCGAGATATGGTATCCCTGAGGTGGCGGTAATGGTGGCCTCCGTTTAGAAGTTATGAAATGAAGACATTTTTCGAAAGAAACGTCATACATGCGATGTTTAGCCCCGCCTACCATCCAGAGAGCAACGGACTAGCGGAAGTGTCTGTTAGAGAGATAAAAAAGCTATGAGAAAAATTATTTCGGAGGAAAGAGAATTACCCCTTGAGTTTGCTTTGATAAAGGCATTGTATGCATATAGATTGAGTCCTTTGACTAGAACGGAAAAATCCGTGGGCCTAAGCCAAGCGTGGCTGTCACCGCAGGCTCCTGACGTCTGGCTCTCGCTTAGGAGGATTAGACTTCTGAGCCTGTGGGAGGCCGCGTCCAGCGTCCTCGAGCCCGACCATCGGGTTTTTCATCCCGCCAGCCTGAGGTCCTTACGTCTTCGAGGTGACAACAGGTTCCTGCGGCCGCCAGACCTGCTGGCTCCCGAGCGCTGGCTGCAAGCGACTCTCGGGGACTTCTCCGATGGCACCCTTGCACTAGCGCGCTCAACGCGGGCCGCGCTCCTGGACGCGAAGCATCTGGGGGCCTTCTGCCAACGTCTCCTTCGGGAAAACGCCAGCTCCAGCTATCATGCGGAGCACGAAGCGGAGACCATCGTCCTGCGGGGTTCGGCGACCCCCATCACCCGCCTAACCAGCCAAAGGGCGCGCCGGGCATTGGACTCGGCACGGATCCAGGCCCATCCTACTGCAGAGCTGGCTGCCCGGTGGACCCCCACCGTGGATGTACCCCGCTCCATCCCCTGGGCCGACCTGCGTCGGAACTGCTTCTCGGGGCACGACGCAGATGTCGCCTTACAGCTGGCCCTCCACGCCCTACCACATCCTGACCATGGGTAAACTATCTGCATAATATTTTTGTAGATGGTAAAATAACAAAGAGCCTTGGATTAAAAACAGGAATATTTTTATATAATTTATTTCTACCACACCAACACTATGTTACATGCATTCATCTACTAATATGCCTAGTAATAATTGATTTTTCAAATCATTTTGGTTTTTGATGTAGGTTTTATAACCATTTTGATCACTTCGGAATCCTTAACTGACGAGTGTGCCACTTTAAGTTTTGAAACCAGAGGTGGTGTCACATCAGTCATTTGGGATGTCGTCAATCATTTTGGATAAGCCACGCTACCAAACCACTACTTGAATATATATCGAAAGATATATTTTTCTCTCTCTCTCTCTAGTTATATCACTGCAAGCTCGCTATAAATAGTATTTTACATTTTACAAAGAACACACAAATACTTTTGTCAATTTATACTAATGTGTTTTGGAGTTTTAAACTATAACAATTTACTTTACGAGACAACTATTCAGAGCCATGTCACAATGGAAACTTTCTCATTTGACAAAGACACCATTTTGTAAACTTAATAAAACAAAATATACTTCGTTCAGATATAAAATAATGGTCACAATACTTGAGCCTAGAAATGCTGTTTACTACACGGGCTTCCAATGCACAAATCTCTGATTTGAAAATATATTTTTAAATAATAATTTAATTTAAGATAAAGATTGTCAGTCCATGTGATAATACTTTCAAAAGATTATCTATGATAATTTATTTTTATTTTAAAACAAAATTAGTACATATTATATTTGACGAAGGCGAAAAAAACTGAAGCACATAACGTCAATATTAAAATTAAATTTACTTTATGGGAAACATTTTTTTTATGAATACGAATTTTTATAATTAGTTAACTGAAGATGAAAAAGAATTGAAAAGGCTTGGTTCATCGCTAATAAAAGTTTCTAGCGATTTCGCCAATTTACTCCAGCTAATCGCTAGACAAACCTTTTGTGTTTTGATTCATCCCATGATGTCTGCCTTTGACGTTGTTTCTTGGTGATGGGGTTGAACGGAACTATGTGAATGAATTATCTATTTGGAGAATTCTCACAAATACAGGGTGATCCAAAAGTCCCGCACAATTTTAAAAATTAATAACTCCGCGAATATTTGCGCTAGAGCAATGCGGTAAACACCATTGTGGTCAGGTTGCAATGGGATTTTTTATGGCAAATAATGAAAAATTCGAAATTGATTTTAGTTACAATTTTATTCGCCAGATGACGCACTACCAGAATCAGAGATTCAGCGGCCAAATTGTTTGATAAATTGAAAAATATAACTAATCGACACGTATTTTTCCTTTTTGAATACCAGGAAAGAACCCTAATAATATCAAATAACAAATTAATAAAACACCACTTCCCCAAAAGTATGAAGAATTGGTTAACGATTTTTAAATACAATCAGAGATATGTAAAATAGGTAAATGCAAATTAAAACATGTAGCAAAAAAAAAAGTTGATATTTTAGATACGGTTTGTTTCCGAAGATAATAAATTTCTAATATTTTTAATTCAACTCTCTCTCATACTGTACACAATTTTAAAAAATGTGTCCCCTTAAATAAAAATATTTTTTTGAATAGACCTTTTGCGTTGAAAAACGTGGTAGTAAAATCATTTCGTATAATTTTTTTGCACAAAATTTCTAAAGTTATTGGTGTACAGAAAATATTCCTTATACTATTTCTTCTAATGAGCGAAAAGCGAAAAACTAAACATAAGGGGAAAAATTGTGTGTACCAGTGTTATTCGAGTAGTAATAACACTTTGGTCTGCACGACATAATATAAGATGTGAGCAAATGACAAACAAAATATTACTGTTCCCCAAAAAAAAAAGAGTCAAGATGTGAGGACAGCATTTATTATCCCCATAACCTAACACAAAGAGCTGCAAAATATTAGTAGATAATATAATACATGGCAGCTTGTATAACACATGAGGTAACTGCCTTCTCTCTTGTATTAGGTCACAATCCTTGTTCAATATGGCACCCTTCATTCTCAATCACCGCCTGCAGACCATAAATGACAGAATGGACAGCATTAAATAACATAGCTGTTGAAATTGATTAAACGTGCCATCTGATAGAAGCCTTCAACATGGCCAATGTGGTAGGCCAGCATCGATAAACACGCGACTTAATGTACCCCCATAACCGAAATTGTTAGGCGTCAGGTCTGGTGATTTTGGAGGCCACTGGTATATAAAGTGGCGACTTATCACACGATTTTCATCGAACGTATTCTTCAGCAATTGTTTGGCACCGCGGGAGATATGAGGAGGTCCTCCAACTTTCATGAATGTTATTTCGCTTAGTGCTTTTTCCCTGCAATATGGGAATACCCTTTTCTCTCAAAAGTTGAACATAACGTTCACCAGTTACAAAAACGGTTTTAAAAGTTCTTCCATTGGTATTTCAAAGAAAAATGGCCCAATAATAAAAGAAGAAGTGAACCCACACAAAACTGTAACTCTAGGCTGATAAAGTGGCATTTCTGTAAAATTCTTAGGGTTTTCTGTTGCCCAAAAGCGGCTGTTTTGAATGATAAATTCTCCGTTTAGAGAAAAGTGAGCATCATCTTTCCACGGAATATTCGACAGCCAGTTTTCATTAATATCAATTTGCCGGAAAACCCATGCAGCAAATTCTTGACGCATCTCAAAATCGCCAACTTTCAGCTCGTGAAATCTTTGAATTTTGTATGGGTACACACAATAGAGACATTAAGTGAAGCCTCTTCGGATATCACAATCATACTCGGCGATTTTAACGCCAAAAGTTCAACTTGGGGATCATCTGTCCAGGATAACAAATGTCACCGACCTCGACCTCACACCAGGAGAACACCTATCTATCTATAAAAGAGAAAGTAACCGATTGAAATTAGTCACAAAATAAAACAAGAAATTTGGATATGCAAACAAGAGAAAAATGGCAGAATTCTGCGAAAAAATGGATCTAAGAAAGGACAGCCAACACTGGAAAATGATTCGATTGTTAAAAAACAATCAAAACCAACACCAATCCTCCAATACTCTAACCGATATGAGTAGAACAGCGAGAAAACGAGAACAAACAGATGGCTAACATAATTGCTGAATATCCTTCAAGCACTTCCATACTCAAATATACGAATGAAGACAGAACTCTAAAAATAATATAAACCAGTTAATTAAACAAGCAAGAAAATTTCATCAACAAGATATTTTCTCGAGAGACTTCACACTGAATGAGCTAAACTCATCAATACAAAAATCCAAGAGGTCACCAAGAGATAATCTAATCTTTGGTCAAATGATTAAACACTTTGAAGACAAAGCTAATAAATAACTCCTAAGAATACTGAACATTTCATGGTAAACTGGTAAACTACCAAAGAATTGGAAGATATCAATTACTGTGCAAATACTGAAACCAAACAAAGATGCCAAGGAATCCAAGAACTATCGGCCAATTGCTCTCACCAGCATACTTTGTAAAATAACAGAACGAATTATCCACTCTAGGCTCATAGTCTGGCTCACTAACAATAATAAAATAAACTTCTACCAAACTGCCTATAGATCCCAGCACTGTACGACTGATCAACTGTTCTACTTCTGTCAATCAATAATAGATTCTTTCCAGGAAAAACCGCCAAAGAAGTCCACGGCTATATTCCTTGATATGACCTCAGCTTTTGATCGAGTGTGGAGGGAGAAATTACGTGAAAAGCTGCACAACATCGTAGTAAGAGGAAAACCCTTAACCTGGATTGCAGACTTCTTAAGGGGAAGAAGGTTAAAGGTTTGGGTCAATGGAGAATTTTCCAAGGAAGGAAGAACATGGGCTGGTGTACCTCAAGGATCTGTGCTCAGTCCTCTACTCTATCTGCTATATATTAACGACATCCATCCTTACCTCACTGAAGACTCAAAGGTTGCCTGTTATGCAGACGATATAGCCATATGGCACACAAGTAGCAACATAGAAAAATCGTAAAAAATACTGAACACATCAATGAGAGGACTGGAGAAGTGGGCAATGGAACTCCAACTGACCATAAACCCAATAAAACCAAACCTATGCGTCTTCTCCACTGACAGGGAAAATGGCATAAATATAACCACAAAATAAGCATAAGCAAACAATAATTGATAAAATTAGAAATCCAAAATACCTAGGTGTGATACTGCAGTCCTGGATCTTTCCAGTTGGTCTCGAGGACCACGCCATCACCATCTCCTAAGCGGCGAAGTACGCGATCTACGTATTCATCGTAGATCGCAAAATGCGTTGTGTCGCTGGAGACCCACTGGCGATTCTCCACCAAACTCTGCAGCGCTGGCAGAGGCGCCATATTCATTGTACATAGTGTATATATAATGCATATTATCTTTTTTTAAATAGTGCAGACTGTGAACTTTGCATGTATTGACAAGATGTCAATAAATTATTTTAACTGTCATTGATGAGGAATTCGAATTTTCAAAACACATAATTAGCACCTCAAATAAAGCTACCAGAAAACTAAACATTATGAGATGGCTATGTGGAACAAATTGGGGAGAAAAACCCAGAATTCTCAGAACAACATATATCACCTTAATAAAGCCGATAATGGAATATGCAACACCGGTCTGGGCTCCCTCAAGCTCATCACTAAAAGTAAGACTAGACAGTGTTCAAGCAAAAGCGGCCAAAATAATCACTGGTGCTGTTTCATCCACCAACAATGAGAAAATTAAGAGAGAATGTGTTCTAGACCTACTCGCTCGAAAGCAGAAGATAAAATAAGAACAATTTGGATCGGCACTTCGGAAACGAGGAACCAGAGGACGAGATCTCGCTGACCACTTGTGGTTTGGTGGATCCGCCCTTTTCTGAGAATGAGGTGAAACTGACGGCTTTCAAGTTCGGGAAAAGGAAACCTCCTGGCCCCGAAGGGATCGATAACACGGTCGTGAAAGCCCTGTTAAGAATACACCCATCAGTTCTTGCCAGGTTTTTCAATAGGTGCCTGGACACTAGTACTTTTCCTGAGGCATGGAAGGTTGCCCGAGTAGTGCTTCTCGAAAAGTCTGGTAGAAAGGGTAATTCTCCTAATGATTATCGTCCGCTTTCTTTACTAGTGTGTCTAGGTATGGTCCTGGATAGCCTACTAGCTCAGCGACCGAAGCACTGGCTAGAGAGTAATGAGCTTCTTTCCTCTTTCCAACATGGTTTTAGGGAAGGGAAGTCCACAACCACAGCTCTGAACGAGGTGTTAGAGGGGGTTGAGATGGGCTTAAATAAGGGTGCTTGGGTTCTTCTCGTGGCCCTGGACATTGATGGCGCGTTCAACTCCGTGAGCTGGAACAAGCTGATGAGAAATTTGATGGACATGGGTTGTCCTGATAATTTGTGCAGCTTGGTTCGTTACTTCCTGAGGGAGAGACGGATTAGCCTCGGTTTTGGTGGGCGGAAGTTGGAAAGAAACTGTACTAGTGGTTGCCCCCAGGGCTCTTGCTGCGGACCTATTCTGTGGAATATCCTGGTAAACACCGTTTTCCAGGAGAAGCTCCCTGAGGGAGCCAGGCTGGTTCTCTATGCTGACGACCAGTTCCTCATCATTGAGACTGCTTCGAGAGCGAAGGCTGAGAAGTGTGTTGAAGCTTCTCTCCAAATCCTCTCGAACTGGGCTCATGACTCTGGCCTTAAGTTCAATGTCTCCAAAACTAAAGCCCTCATCTTTAAGCCTAGGGACATAAGAACTAAAAGGAAAGGGATCAAATGGGAGTACAAGCCGGCTATCCGGATGAAAGGACGGAGGGTAGCGTTGGTCAATAGGATGACTATCCTGGGGGTGGTCATTGATGACAAGATGGGTTGGCAATACCAGGCGGAGGAGATGGTGGCGAGAGGCAGGGAGGCGTTGTGCAGGCCTGTCCTGGTTGCCTCTCAACAGGGGGGGGGGGGGGGGGGGGAGGAGGGTACTATTTTTAGGAACCTCTGCCTCTCCTGTGTCGAGCCAATCCTGCTATAACAGGGATCAGAAAGTGGCAAAAACTCTAGAGAGCGTGCATAAGACAGAGGCACTCAGAATCACAGGGGGATATCGCACTACCAGCAGTGAGGCCTTTTTGGTCCTCGCTGGGCTTATTCCCCTGGGATTGAAACTAGAGGAGGAGACCAGGAAACAGGAAATATGCCCTGGGACTTGAAGCGGGTGCCCTGGAATGGAAGAGGGACCCAAGGAAACCTCCGCAGTGGTTGCCAAAGTGGATTTGAGTGCTGGAGGGCCAAAAGGGATTGGCACGTAGGTTTTCACTGATGGTAGTAAGTCTGGAACCAATACTGGAGCTGGAGTAGTGATTTTCACTAATGGAGAGCTGATCTTCCAAGAAAGCTTAACACTCAGAGTGGACGAATTGGTCTTTTCAGCCAAGCTGGTTGCGATCAGGGTGCCCTCAGAGTGTGTGCCTAGAAGAACTTCAGCCCGGACCGCCTCTATTCAGATTGTATGTCAGCCCTCGTCGCCATCAATCTGGTGAAAGGGCAACTCGCGCATCAAATAATCCAGGAGCTGGAGATGATAACGCGGGCTCCGGAGCTCCTTTGGGTTAGGGGACACAGCCTCATCGAAGGTAATGAGTTCGCAGACAGGCTCGCTAAGGCAAGATGCTTTAGAGGTAGATCACTGAGGACCCCAGTGACCAAGAAAGAAGTTTATAGGAGGATCAGGGGACACGTCCAGGACTTATGGTTGGACAGATGGAGGAACAGTGTGAAGGGGAGAGAGGTATATTCAATTGGGTAACGACACCCAAGTACCTCTGTAAGGTAATGTCCCACAAATTCATTAGGGTAGTTCGGGACATGGGCTCTTCCACAAGTCTCCACAGATTTAAAATTAAGAGAAACCCTGATTGCGTCTATGAAGAAAGGGATGTGGATGCACGCCACTACGTCTTAGATTGTCCAAGGGTAGTGGGTGTGCAAGAAGAGAGAAGGAAGGCGAGGGGCGCGATCGAGATTAAGCTGCTGAGAAACCACAGCAAGCTTCTTGAGAAAGCCCACGACGTGGCAGCTGAGCTTTTCCTCAGCTGTGAGTGAACAAAGTCAACCGGGGACCGCCTCCCCGCGGTCCCTGCTGGACACAGTAGATAGTTTCCTCTTTTGCTGTGATTAAAGGCCACGGTATAGAAATACTTCCAGACACGTTGTCTGGGAAGGTGGTGTTTCCAGGTACAATGTCCAAGCACAAGGTGGCCATCTGTTTCTAGGGTGTACCAACTGTGCTTAGGATCTTCCAGTTCTTGTTTATTTTTGTTTTGGCTACTGTTTCTATTTTTTTTAAAGTAAGTTTATTTTTCTGTTGCAAGGGTTCTTTTGTGCCTTTTTTCGCTAGCGCATCAGCAGCTTCATTGCCTTCAATGCTAACATGTAAGGGTATCCATTGAAGGTGAATTTTTGAGGTATTGAGAGTTTTTGGAGATAACCAATTATGTTCCTGCTTACTTTGTCTCTAAGTTCCCTTGTGTGACTCAAGTGTTGTATGGCACTTCTACTATCAGTAAGAATCCATATATCGTGATGTTTAGTGTTTCTGATGGATTTTAAGGCTTCATAGATGGCTATAAGTTCTGATCTGAAGACTGAGCAAAAATATGGGTTTCCTCTGTTTATTTTCTTATTGCCATTTGTGTTTTAATGAGAGAGTCACTGTCAGTGTGTCCCAACTCGTCTCTGCTACCATCGGTTAGATAATTATTACATTTTTAGGAATTTTATATTAATTATTTCTAATGATAATTGTTTTAAGTATTCTGGATTTTGGTATTGTTTGTTGGTGGTTTATTTAAAGTGGCATTAAAAATAACATTTTGTTAGTGATTCGCATAGAGATATTTTTCTGCTAAATAATATTTTTCCACTTTATATTTTAAAAATCCATTTCTTTTGGCCAGGTGGAGAGGGCCTTCTTTTTTGAGTCTTATATTGGATTCCCAATTAAGTATGTAATTGAAAGTTCTGTGTTTGTTTTCATAACTCTTGATTTTGTTTATATATTTTGGCAGATTGTAGCTTCTTCTATCCTTTAAGCGCATAATGTCTGCCTCGTAAAGTACAATATTATTAGGGCAGGTATTTCGAAGACCTGTAATAACTCTAGCTGCATTTAGTTGTATTCTTTCCAGTGATTTTAGATTTGTTTCAGATGCTGCACCATAGATTTGATATCCATATTCCAAGATAGGTCTCATTAGAGATGTGTAAGTTAATTTTAGTGTTGTTGCTTCAGCTCCCCACTCTTCCTGAAATATATTTCAAGATTTTTAGTCGGTCTCTTCCTTTTCTAACAACTCCTTCAATATGTTTACTGGAGGTAATTTCTGGATCCAGGGTATAGCCGAGATATTTAGAATGTTTATTATATTGCAATTGATGTTCTTTCAGGATAATATTTGGTCTTATTTTGTATAGTTTCTTATCGGTAGTAAAAAGACAGGTTTCAGATTTTTGGGGGTTAAATTCTAATTTATGTTTATTAGCAAATTTTTCTAGGTGGAGAAGAGTCTTGTTCAAATCTTTTTCGGCTTTTTTCCAGTTAGTGTTGCTGCTTCATAGAATAATGTCATCAGCGAAAAGTCCAATATTGGTTTTATGTGGAAATTTTTTTCTATGCCTACAATAAATAGGGTGAAGAGATTTGGGCTAAGGACTGATCCTTGTGGTAATCCTTGATACAATTTGAAGGTTTTTGATAGAGTGCCATTATATTTGACCCTGATCTATCTATTTTTAAGGGAATCATTTATCCAAGTGATAGCTTTTCCATCAATTTTGAAATGTTTGTATAATTTTGTATTTAACTTGTTTTTCCATACCTTATCAAAAGCTTGTGTAAGGTCTAAAAAACAGCTATTGTGTGGTTAGTTGGTTTTCTGTTTTGTGCATCTTTTACCTTTTGTGTGAAAAATAAGTGTTGGTCTCTTGTCCCATGTCCTTTCCTAAATCCATATTGTTCTTCTGGTAAGAGATTTCTTGTGTCGGGGTGGTAGGTGAGTCGTCTGAGTATAATTTTTTCCATTAATTTTCAGCAAATACTTGTGAGGGAGATAGGTCGGTAGTTTTTTGGGTCATCAGCAGATTTGTCAAGTTTTTAAATGGGAATCATTGTTGCATTTTTACAGTCTTGAGGCAATTTTCCAGTTTTCCAGGAGTTATTGAGAATATTAAGAAGTCTTTCTTTGCCAATTTTGCCCAAGTTTGATATCATTCGGCCATGGATTCTATCTGGCCCAGGAGTCTTGTTTAGGACAATGTTTTTAATGCATAAGCTAGCTCTTTCACATTGATTTTTTTCATGGAAAATATTATGAGTGCTGGTGACATTTTTACAGTCATGAATAATCCTTCGGGCCTTTGTTTCAACCTTGATTTTACTACCTTTTTGATATGAATCACCTAAAGGTTTGGCAGCAATTTCGTCATTAGTTGCTGGTGTACCATCTGTATTCTTAATCATATTAGTTTTTTCGGTTTGTGACTGGGATCTGTCAATTTGTTTTGCCAAATTCCAAAGTTTTGTATTTGTGTTTCTTGGGTTCAGGTTTTCACAAGTTTGTTTTCATTTTTCCCTTTTCACATTTACGTATAATCTTTTTATTTTTGCATTCACAATGTTCAGTTCAGTTCTACAATTTGTTTGGTTTTGGGTGCTCTTTTTTGTAGTACATTTCTTTTAGTTATAAGTGTTTGAATATTTTTTGCCTGGTTTGTATAATTTGGAATCCATTTCTTAACATTACCTCTTGGTATTGAAACTGTGGCTGCTTTAATAATGGTGTTTTCGAACGAAATCCAATTAGCCTTTTTGAAGTTCCAGAATTTTTCTTAATTGAGCTGGTTTTGGTCTTGGTGCTAATTTCTATCAAATTAGGCAAATGATCACTTCCAATACTTTTTAATATTTGTAATTTGCATTTGTGGAAAATGTCAGGATAGTAAAACTTGTATCAAGGGCTTGTGCAGTATTATAGCTTTAGGAATGATGGGTAGGATTCCCATCATTTAAGCACATGATTGCATTGTCGTCAAATATGTTTGAAAGTATTTTGCCTCTTGGGTTTGGCGTGGAACATCCCCATAGTTGATGTTTGGCATTAAGGTCACCTACAATAAGAGTTGTCTGTAAGAAATTGAGCCATTGTTCCATCGTCAATAAGTTTATTGTTTGGAGGGTGATACATATTGTATATGTTGATGGCTTTGTTTTGATTGAGGTAGACTTTGATATCTTGGGCTTCGAGGTCTAATGTGTTTGAAATATTAACGGCTATGTCCTCATAGTACAAATTCTTGATTAAAAATGCTAAGCCACCCCCTTTAACAGCATATACAGATAGATCTTCAGACCTTACCCTGAGTTATGGAGCGGCCGGAATTAACATAATCCTGTAAGATGGAACGCACATCAAAATCAAAGAAGTAGCAGGACAGATTTCGTCAAACTTCACTTGTGAACTGACAGCTATCTGGAAAGCCCTTGATGTATGCCTTAGCCAACCATCCCTGCATCAAGCATAAGGAAATTTAATATACAGCGACTCCATATCCACTCTAGAAGCAATTCAGAAGGGCAATACTAAAATCACACAGAAAATACACTCGTTACTTACACAACTGGAACCATTGGATAATAACTGCATTCTACAATGGATCCCTGCCCATGCTGGGATCGGGGGTAATGAAATGGCATTTGAATTAGCAAAGGAAGCCAGAAAGTTGAGCCAAAGGAAAGAACTAATGTCATTATTTGACGCTGATTCTTTGTCAAAATACAAGATAATTAAACAATAAATAAGAAAAGATCAAAATGCGAAATAAACTCGGAGAGAAAAATGACAAAAACTATAACAAGACTTAGAACAAAACACTATAAAGGAATGACAATACATCCAGATGGCACAATAACCTATAGGGCATGCAGCAATTGTCCTGGTGTGTAACTTACACCTACCCACATATTCTCATAGCCAGCTCAATAGTGGACATTGCTGCTGCTGTGATGGAGATGCATGGATACATCTGAGGCTCTTTATTGGATACGACAACAACAACGACATTCCAGAGTAAAATAAATTATCAGAGATAGATACATATTTTTCAAATGAATTAAAATGAATATATTTGAAGTAAACGAAATAAATGCGCTACAAATTATAAAAATAAAAATACAACCTTTCGCATTGAGTTTCTTTTATTAAGTTCATAATAAAAGAAACTCAATGCGAAAGGTTGTATTTTTTATTTTTATAAAATAAATATATTCGATACTTAGAGAGAGTTGAATTAAAAATATTAGAAATTTATTATCTTCGGAAAAAAACCGTATCTAAAATATCATTTTTTTTTGCTACATGTTTTAATTTGCATTTACCTATTTTACATATCTCTGATTGTTTTTAAAAATTGTTAACCAATTCTTCATAGTTTTGGCGAAGTGGTGTTTTATTAATTTGTTATTTGATGTTATTAGGGTTCTTTCTTGGTATTTAAAAAGGAAAAATACGTGTCGAGCAGTTATTTTTTTCAATTTATCAAACAATTTGGCCGCTGAATCTCTGATTTTGGTAGTGCGCTATCTGGCGAATAAAATTGTAACTAGAATCAATTTCGAATTTTTCATTATTTGCCATAAAAGGTCCCATTGCATCCTGAACACAATGGTGTTTACCGCAATGCTCTAGCGCAAATATTCGCGGAGTTATTAATTTTTAAAATAGTGCGGGACTTTTGGATCACCCTGTACTTCAGAGAGATTCGATTTTATCTATTTAGCTAAAATAACGAGAAAAAAATGTACAAAAAATGTACAAAATGTTTTCATAAATAATCAAAACACATAACCTACTTCAAATATAAGAAAATTGCAGAATACATGCAGAATTGTCTCTACAAAGTTTTATTAATTTTTCGAGATGGTGAGAAATTGCTTTATATCATTTTTAGTTTTAACGACCCTCATATATCTATTTCATATGTTACGTCAACCGAACAATATTTTTATATGTTCTGTATGTGGGTCAATTTTAATGATATGAATATCCTATAAATATTAACGACTGGTATTTATATTTTCTCTCCAAATGAATTATAGTTTTAAACCGTGAGTATATTTTGCCTTTATTTATAGGATTTTTTTTTATTTCTATGTCATAATCACAATTGTGAAAGGAAAAAAAAATAATTTAATATAGATGGGGAGTATTGTAACCAGGCACTTGTTTATTGTTACAATTGATTCGATTTTCCCAAAGCGAGCGAGGCTAATAACAGCGATGGATATTAGATACGTTTTTTATTTCGTATTTTTTTACGGTGTTTTATCATCTTTTTATTACGGGTAGTGTGTTTGCCATAGTTTATCTCACTAACATTTTTCGGTAAGCTTTGGTAGGACAGTGTGGTTTTTCATTACTACCCATTTTATTTCTATAAGGCTTATAGTGTGTGTGGGTCAGTAATATGGGGGGTTGAAGTTTATTTTATGATTAGAGATTATTATAGGGGGGGGGGGGTTAAGTAGTGGTTTGTTAAATTGGCATTTTCAATCAAAATTATTTTTATATTATTTTTTTTGGCATGTTTTATCTAAATTAAATCACTAATTGGCTATTTTATTAAAATTCTTTTTTTTTAGCATTTGCTTTTTTTTTCAAAATTCATCTCCCTCATTAACCAACCTCATTTCCTTTCTAATGACCACTATTCTTTCCTCAAGCTGATACCAGGCAATCTTCTCCCAAGTTTATGATGCGCTCACTTAAAGCCTTGATCCCAAGTTGAAACTCATGATTTGATCGAGCTTTTTAAGTACAAGATTTTTGATAAATATCAGGAACTATTTCTTTGGAAGATGAGCATCTTAACCCTTCAAGGAATTTCCCCAGCCTATGATCAAATTATATCCAAGAGTTTCCTTTTGCTTCTGAAGAGCTGGGACTCTAATTTCTGTTACACGCTAGATAAACGTAACTCAGGAATTATTCTTACCTCTGAAAAATTTGGAACTGAAGCTCCTGCTGTCAATATAAGGTATATTGAACTAAGCCGGTGCAGCTTACAATCTGAAACCTGATGATTTACCTCATGCCTTTGATGTCTTCAACTCGAAATGTCGAATTTGCTGCTGAGCTCTTGGAATGTTTTTGGTATTCCCGAAAAATCTTCTACTTCCGGGCCGTTCTCTCTAAAATGACTCTCATGACCTGAACAGCCATATCCCAACCAACCAATCATGACCTACTCCCCACATTAACATAGTGAAAACTGTGCCTTCTCTCAGTCGGAGCTGCCTGTCTTCTCCAAAATCAATTCCCAGGAAAGGTTCCGAGAAAATATAAATGACAATTTGTTAAGTTCCTGTTTCTTTCTTCAACATCTTACTCAACCCTATCTACCCTACTATATCAGTTGAGATGGAAATAAAATAGATGTTAAATATCATCAACTAATTATCTTATATAGTAAAAAATATACATTTCTAAAAGTCTATTAATATTGTTACGCAGAAATAAAAACACATTCCAGATGGAGAGAGAATGTTCTAGAGCGTTTAAGAATCATGTAGAAAAAACGGAAGACAACTGATTGGCCAATCTACACCTATTGCGCAACGCTCGGTGCTGGCGGCTTTTTGATTGGCTGACCAACCGTGACCGTTCTGGAAAGATCTACTCCGGGATATATAGGGATGATAAACTCATGCCAGGGAGGAAGAAAGATAAGAAAAAGAGGTCGAAGAACGAAGCTACGTGGTGTACTCCAAGCAAGCTGCTGTCTCAAGAAGTCGGACTGCTGCTTACCGCCGACGCCGGTGTGCCTCCTGGAAGATTCTGGAAGGCTCTACGAACTTCTGTTTCCTGTTTTGCTCCTGCTTTCCCTCACCGTGCTGCAGTTGTTGAGTTTGTAACTGTTGTTCTCTTTATTCTTGTTCTATTTTTGCGCTCTTCTGTATTTATTTTATCGATTCGGCTTAAATAAAGTCCTAAAGATCCTTTGTACCCACGGAAGTTATTCTTTGTTAATTAACAACGCAACAATATAAATAATTCTCTTCAGATAAATATATATAGTGTAGTTTTTAACTTTTCAAAAATACATTGTTGTGTAGTGTTCTTGTTATTAATAAATATGATTTTATATATCTACAATATAGAAATATTTTATTTTTGAACGGGTTATAATTAGGAACCCTTAATGAGAAATGTGTGTAATATATAATATTTATCAGAAATATTTTATTGAAGAAAGTTATAATATAAAACAAATAATGATCTAGTAATATCTTTTAATGATTAATCACGATATATATACAGGGTCCATTATGAAAGTAATGAGCATAATGTTATTGTGACGCGACGATAGATGGCAACACGGTAAAACTGTGGGAAATGTGGTGGAGGGATATGCCCTTTCAATCCATCTGGTCGTCAGTTGAGTTCGAGCAGTGTGAGGGGAGATACATGCCTCCGATTGAAGTGTGTTTTCAACTTTTGTAACATAGCGCGATGGAGCGTTCGCTTGAACAACGATACGCCATAAAGTTTTGCGTGAGGCTTGGAAAAAATGCAACCGAAACATTCCAGATGCTGCAAAAACCCTTCAATGACGATTGCATTTCAAGATCACAGTCTGGGAAGTGGCACAAGGCGTTCAAGGAGGGCCGGGAGGCGGTCGCCTAAGAACCCCGTTCAGGACGCTCAACAACGGCCAGAACTGACGAGAACGTAGATCGTTGTTCGAAGTTTTGCGTACCGATCGTCGATTAAGTATCTAGCAAATTGCTGACACATTACACATGTCCACATTTGTGGTACATGTGACCGAGGATCTGAAAATGCGTAAGGTCTGTGCGAAGCTTGTGCCGAAAGTGTTGACGCAAGACCAGAAAGAACTTAGAGTTTTGCGCTGTCAAGATTTGTTGGATTTGATTCAAAATGAACCGGACTTTCTGAACTCTGTAGTAACCGGAGACGAATCCTGGATGTTTGAATACGACCCAGAGTCGAAAAGGCAGAGCTGTGCATGGCACACAAAATCATCCCCACGCCCTAAGAAAGCGCGAATAAGCAACACGATGATCATTGTCTTCTTTGACATCCGAGGAATAGTCCATTGTGAGTTTGTACCGCAGGGACAAACTATAAACTCAGCCTTTTACCTGGAGGTGCTCAGGAGATTGAAACGCCGGATCCCACGCGTGAGGACTGACATTAAAGACACGGTCAAGCTCCACCATGACAATGCCACCAGCCACACAGCCTTCATCATTACCAACTTCCTGGCCCGGAGCAACACCCCGATGATCCCTCATCCCCCTTACAGTCCCGACTTAGCTCCATGTGACTTCTTTTTGTTTCCTAGACTCAAGAGAGAGATGAAAGAAAAACATTGGGTAACAGTGGAAAACATCCAACACCATGTTACAACGTTCCTGAGAAGCATTCCTGTCGAGGAGTTTCAGGGTGCCTTTCAGGCGTGACAAACGCGTCTCCGCAAGTGTATTGATGCAGGAGGAATGTACAGGGTGATCCAAAAGTCCCGCACAACTTTAAAAATTAATAACTCCGCGAATATTTGCGCTAGAGCAATGCGGTAAACACCATTGTGTTCAGAATGCAATGGGATTTTTTATGGCAAATATTGAAAATTTCGAAATTGATTTTAGTTACAATTTCATTCCCTAGATGGCGCTGTACCAGAATCAGAAATTCAGCGGCCAAATTGTTTGATTAATTGAAAAATATAACTGATCGACACGTATTTTTCCTTTTTGTATACCAGGAAAGAATCCTAATAATATCAAATCATTAATTAATAAAGCACCATTTCGCCAAAAGTTAGAAGAAATGGTTAACGATTTTTAAATACAATCTGAGATATGTAAAATAGGTATATGCAAATTAAAACATGTAGCAAAAAATATTTATATTTTTGATAGAGTTTTGTCAAATATATTGAATGTTTGAAAAACATAGCTGAATTCAATACACGATTTTTTGAAATGTTAATATAGTACCAAAAATTATGATGGTACTACTAATAGGATTTCTTGCTATAAGGAATGTGTAATTTCTTGAATAATTGGCGACACTCGACTATTTAACTGGAAATTTGTCATGATCCAACAAATGAAATATAGATGGGAGTGACAAAATACATTTGTCGTACTTTATTCCAAATATCCTATGGGCTTGTCAAATGTTATCATTGTTTATTATACTGTACACGATTTTTTAAAATGTATCCCCTCAAATAAATATAATTTTTAAATCAACCTTTTGCGTTAAAAACGTGGTAGTAAAATCATTTTGTATTATTTTTTTTTGCCCAAAATTTCTAAAGGTGGGGGGTTACAGAGAATATTCCTTATGCTATTTCTTTTAATGAGCGAAAAGCGATAAATTAAACATAAGGGGTAAAATTGTGTGTACAGTGTTATTCGAGAAGTTATAACACTTTGGTGTGCACGACATAATATAAGATGTGAGCAAATGACAAACAAACAAAAATTACTTTTCACGAATAAAAAAGAGACAAGATATGAGGACAGAATTTATTTACCCATAACCCAACACAAAGAGCTTCAAAATATTGGTAGATAATATAATACATGGCAGCTTATATAACACACGAGGTAACTTGTCTCTTGGAGGCCTTGTCTCTTGTATTAGATCACAATCCTTGCTCAATGTGGCGCCCTTCATTCTCAAACACCGCCTGCAGACGATAGATGACAGATGGACAGCATTAAATAACATATCTGTTGAAATTGATGAAACGTGCCGTCTGATAGAAGCCTTCAACATGGCCAATGTGGTAGGCCGGCATCGATAAACACGCGACTTAATGTACCCCCATAGCCAAAAATCGCAAGGCGTCAAGTCTGGTGATCTTGAGGGCCACTGGTGTATAAAGTGGCGACTTATCACACGATCTTCACCGAACGTATCCTTCAGCAATTGTTCGGCACCGCGGGAGATATGAGGAGGTCCTCCATCTTGCATGAATGTTATTTCGCTCAGTGCTTGTCTGTCCTGCAATATGGGGATAACCTTTTCTCTCAAAAGTTGAACATAACGTTCACCAGTTACAGAAACGGTTTTAAAAGTTCTTCCATTTATTTCTTCAAAGAAAAATGGCCCAATAATAAAAGAAGAAGTGAACCCACACCAAACTGTAACTCTGGGCTGATGAAGTGGCATTTCTGTAAAAATCCTAGTGTAACAATGGTTCGCTTTCTCCACGGAAGATGGCACCAGCTGATGGAGATCGGCGCATGCGTTGCCGTCCTGTCACGAGGGAGCTGCGTCTATAAAGGTTTTTTCGCCTTTCTAGAAAAAAGAAAGCTAGCTGGGAAATGTTAAGTTAATTTTGTTGTATTAATTCTTTTTTTATTATAATTTTGTATTCCAATAAAGAAAATAGTCAAAAATCCTTTTACTATTTGTTCTTTTAAGTCTTTTACGAACAATTGGATACAAATTGGCGCCCAACGTAGTGGTAGAAGAAAAGTATTCTACGGAAGATAGTGCGTGGATGTTCGACTGCTGATGTCAAGATTTTCTACCCAGGAAAAGACAGATAAGTAAAATTTTATTTTAAACTCAAAATCAATCCTGATTTTTATGCATGATATCTTTTAAGAGATATTTGATACTAAAAGTAGTAGTTTTTCGTGAGTATGCAAAACTGACGAGAGTTAGGAAAAGCAAAGTATAGGAAAATTATTTTACCCAAAATATTTTTTTCTGATATTATAGTTTTATTGGTGCTATTAGAAAGTAAAAATGACTTATTTGGGTAAAGGAATGAAGATAGATCTCATGTTATTGGCACAGGAATTGGGAGAAAGCCCAGATAGTGGTATGCGTATAGTGGATCTGAAAGATCTTATCCTCAAATCGTCTGTTTATGATGAGGAATTAGTGAAAAACATGTTAACTAATATAATCGAAGAGCGAAAGGCTAAAGAACTTAAGAAGCAGAGATCTGAGGAATTGGATGAAGAGCGGAAGTTTGAGCTTGAGAAATTGAGAATGCAAACTACGCATAATGAATTTCTAAAAACTACGGAATCTGTTGCATCCGGAACAGATGTGCCACAAATTGAGTTTAAGAAGTTAATCCCTAACTTCAATCCAAAAGAAACGGATATAGCCACATTTCTTAATTTGTTTGAGCGGCAACTCAAGTTTTTAAAAGTACCAAATACCCACTGGGTAGCGTATTTATTGGGTGTTTTGCCTGGTGATGTAGCCAAATTGATTGCTAGAGAACCTGAGGAACAATCCCATGATTATGATCACATAAAGAAAATGCTACTTTCACGTTTTAAGCTTAGCGGCGATAGTTTCAGACAACTGTTCTATAGACATCAAAAGAGTTCAGAAAGCACCTGGAAGGATTATTATTTTGAGTTGCAGAATTTTTTCGAAAGTTGGTTACAGGATCTGAGGATTGCCAGTTTTGATAAATTGAAGGAACTAATCATTGCCGAACAAATGAAGAAAAGAACCAGTCCCGAAATGAGAGACCATTTCTGGGAGGAGTGGTTTGCTTGGGTTACTCCAAGCCAACTTGCTTCTAAATTGGACACCTACGATAATTTGAGGAAAATTAAGGATATGTCATTGAACAACAAGAGGAACGCTTATGAGAAAACAAAAGAAATAGCTAGAAGTTTCTCTGGCCCTAGAGAGTCATTTTCTAAAATAACAGAGAAACCTAGGGGTGAAACAAGGAAGAAAGATCGCTCCTCAATTTATTGTTATGGATGTGGAGCTCAAGGCTTCATAAAGGCAAGATGTCCAACTTGCAATCTTACTGAGACTGTACCAAAATTCAACATGAATAGCATGAGTTTTTATAGCTCCCTTGTGGAAAGTCAGCCAGTGAGCCTCATTGAAGTTTTTATATGTCACCATCAGGCGGCAGTTTGTGCAGATACGGGTGCTACACACTCCGTAGCTGGAGAGAAGCTTTATCACCTGTTAAAAGACAATGGAGTGAAGTTCGTACCAAACATCACTGGTATAAAACTCGGTGATGGTGAAGAGAAAATAGTCGATATCTTGACTGCAACTGTTGACATCCATGTTAAAGGGAAAAAGGTTCCTACATCATTGATGGTTCTGACCAATGCTAGAGGGAATAGAACCCTCTTGGGAACAGACTTTCTAAAGGCTGCTGGAATTGTTCTAGATATCCATATGGGAAAATGGTATTTTTCTGAAAGTCCACGAATAAAATTTGATTTCGTTAGGAATCCACCTAACATCGCTGCATTATTGGCGGTTTCTGAGAACGTGTTTCCGTGTCATCTTCGTAAAGATGAAGGAACTCATCTCACTGTACACCAGAAAGGTCAATTGAACTCCCTTTTGGAAAAGTTTGAGACGTGTTTCCAACCAGGGGGAGAGGCCACACCTTTCTGTGAGCACCATATTGATACAGGAAACACTCCGCCAATCTCTGTTCCTCCCTACAGGATGAATCCTGCAAAAAAGGAAATCTTAAGGACTGAGATTGATAGACTGTTAGCCGAAGGAATA
This sequence comes from Cordylochernes scorpioides, assembly GCA_030710605.1. Lineage (NCBI taxonomy): Eukaryota > Metazoa > Arthropoda > Arachnida > Pseudoscorpiones > Chernetidae > Cordylochernes > Cordylochernes scorpioides. Next base: position 68,621,276 of record CP092865.1, read on the forward strand.
ATAGAGGAATGTGAATCTCCCTATGCTTCTCCAGTAGTTCTGGTCCCTAAACCCGACGGTGGTATTCGTTTGTGTGTTGATTACAGAAAGCTCAATGCAAGGACAAAAGCAGACTCTTATCCTTTACCCAGATTGGATGATCTAATGCATGAAGCTCGACACACACCTTTCATGTCTACTATCGATTTACGTGCTGGTTACCATCAGGTCAAGGTACATCCAGCAGATCAAGACAAAACAGCCTTTACATGTCCTTTTGGAACCTATCGTTATTTAAGAATGCCTTTTGGACTACGTAATGCTCCTTCTACATTTCAAAGACTAATTGATAGATTTCGGGGTGGGTTGGGACACGTTCTAGTTCTTTCTTATCTAGACGATATTATCGTCCTCTCTGATACGTTTGAAAAACATATCACCGATCTTCAATCGGTTTTTGAAAGACTCACTCTGTTTAAACTACATGCTAATAGGCACAAGTGTCATTTTGCAGGTTCTCGGGTTAAGTATCTGGGTTTCTGGATTACCCAAGAGGGACTAGAAATTGATCAAGACAAGGTATCCTCTGTACAGAAGATTCCGCCTCCTACGAATGTAAAAGAAGTTCAATCCTTTTTACAGACCTGTTCCTGGTTTCGGCGTTACATACCGAATTTTGCTGAAAGGTCTAGGCCCCTTAGTAATTTAACTAAGAAGAAAGTTCCATGGGGGTGGGGATTTTCCCAACAAGAGGCTTTTGAACTTTTGAAAGAGTGCTTGATAACCCCTCCTGTATTGAAACAAGCAGATGGATCTAGCCCGTATATCATTCGAACGGATGCTAGCAGTTTTGCACTCGGAGCGGTATTACTTCAGGGACAAGGGGCTGGCGAAAGACCGATTGAATATGCTAGTCGATTATTGAGTCCCGCAGAAATAAATTATTCTACTACAGAACGAGAAGCTCTCGCTGTGGTTTGGGCCTTGAAGAAGTTTCGTGGTTATGTAGAGAGCTCTGAAATAACTATTGAGTCTGACCATCAACCCCTGAAATGGCTACTTAGCCTCAAGTCACCTACGGGAAGACTGGCACGATGGGCACTGGAAGTACAGTCCTTCAACCTGAAAGTACAATATGTGCCAGGAAAGGCAAATGTCATTGCAGATATGTTATCAAGACCAGTAGTCCCGAATGTTCCTTCATGCGAGGTTAATAACATCATTGTAGCTGACATGCCTGCGAGGAGTCCCAAAACCATTCGCGAATCCCAACTTCAAGATGAAAACCTAAAGAAAATAATTAGTTCCTTTGAAGCCACACCTAAAACCGAGGAGTTCGCAAATTGGACTGAAAGAGGATTTTTGATGAATCAGGGAGTTCTCTACAGATATGTTCCCGATTCCGACAGTGAAGAAGCTCAACTTGTTATACCGACCCACGAGCGTGATATGGTAATGAATTATCATCATGATAATCCCACTGCTGGTCATTATGGAGAAGAGGGAACCTATCAAAGAATTGCAAAAAGATATTACTGGACAGGAATGAGGAAATATATCACTGACTATGTTAAAAAATGTGCCGAGTGCTGTCGGTATAAACCCACCAATCAGAAACCATCCGGTTTGCTTAGAACACCTGTTTATTCTCAGCGTTTTGAGATTCTTTCCATTGATTTGTTTGGACCTTTACCCAAAACCAAGTCTGGAAAACAATGGATTTTTATTGTAGAAGATTGCGCAACTAGATGGGTCGAGTTATTTGCTCTCGAGCGGGCCACTGCCCAAGAGTGCGGTGTCACGCTCATTGAGGAAGTCTTTTTGAGGTATGGTTTACCTCGACGCATAATTAGCGATAATGGCCCACAGTTTGTCAGTGCTGTTCTTCAACAAGTGTGCCACGTCCTAAAAATCGATCAAAATCTCATTCCTGTATACTGTCCACAGGCCAATCCAGCTGAACGCAAAAATCGTGATTTAAAGCCTCGAATAGCCATACTTGTGGGGATGGAGCATGATAAATGGTCTGAAAAGTTACCGGTTATTCGTTTTGCTATGAACACCTCCCAGAACGATACCACTGGACATACCGCTGCCTATCTACAGTTCGCTCGCGAGTTAAGAACCATTGATGATGTGGTCCAAGACTTTAAAGCAGTCGTCGATAATGACAATTTTGTTGCAGAAATTACTCCCTACCTTAAGCGATTTGCTACAATTACCCATGAGATCCAAGAACGCATTCAGTTGAAGCAAGATCAACATAAGAAATATTTTGACAAGAATCGACGACAGGTTTATTTTTCTCCTGGAGACCGGGTTTGGATAACTACACATCCAATCAGTAAGTCTAAATCAAAGAAAACTGGCAAGTTTATGCCTCGACGAGAAGGTCCTTATCTAGTTTTAACTCAGAGATCACCTACTACTTACACTGTTGCTGCAACCTCGGATCCCACCATTCCCATAGGAAATTATCATGTCTCTTCTCTAACTCCATATAGTGCAAGGGACACTCGACAAGTTTGCCCCATAAGAAGACGCGGTCGTCCCAAGACCTCTTCTAATACCTCCGGAGGGTCACCGAGGGCTGTTCCTAGTACTTCTGGAGGCCCAATAGGATTGTCTGGAGTTACTGGCTCCTCGTCGGGACGACTTCGTAGCCAGAGGGGGAGTTTGTAACAATGGTTCGCTTTCTCCACGGAAGATGGCACCAGCTGATGGAGATCGGCGCATGCGTTGCCGTCCTGTCACGAGGGAGCTGCGTCTATAAAGGTTTTTTCGCCTTTCTAGAAAAAAGAAAGCTAGCTGGGAAATGTTAAGTTAATTTTGTTGTATTAATTCTTTTTTTATTATAATTTTGTATTCCAATAAAGAAAATAGTCAAAAATCCTTTTACTATTTGTTCTTTTAAGTCTTTTACGAACAATTGGATACACTAGGGTTTTTTGTTGCCCAAATGCGGCTGTTTTGAGTGTTGAATTCTCCATTTAGAGAAAAGTGAGCTTCATCTGTCCACAGAACATTCGACAGCCAGTTTTCATCAATATCAATTTGCCGGAAAACCCATGCAGCAAATTCTTGACGCTTCTCAAAATCGCCGACTTTTAGCTTGTGAAATCTTTGAATTTTGTACGGGTATTTTTTAAGAAAAATTCTTAGAGCTCTCCAAACTGTTCGATACGAAATCCCCGTTTGTCGAGAAACTTGTCGAGCACTTACTTCTCCATACGTGGATAACGTTTCAATAGCTTCAACATCCTGCGAAACCGTAACAGCCACTGACTTGCGTGTCGATGGTCTTCCACTCCGAGGTTTTGCTTCCAGAGATCCAGTCTTCTCAAAATCTTTTATCATTCTCCTTAGAGAGTAGCAACTCATGGGTCCTTTACCTCTTCGAATACCTTTAAAGTTACGAAACGCTCGTAAAGCTTCAGTGGAAGATTCTGAATTGCAATAATAAAATTTCACCAAGAGTACTTTATCCTGTAGTGACGGCATCCCAGAGTAAAATAAATGATCAGGGATAGTTGAATTTTTCAAATGAATTAAAATAAACATAATCGATATATGGCTTCTGAAGCCAACTGTGCGGACGTGTTTGGCATCGCTTGTCTCGTACCGCGAATGGGATTTAACTCTGCATATCACAATATAGTATTAAAAGTAACTCCTAAAGTTTACCAAATTTTAAGAAAAATGGGTAATGAGATATACACCGATTTTGAGCGATGTTCTACACAAGACAGAATATTTGTAAGACAATGCCAAAATTGTTTTGAATTTAATCCGAACCATAAAACAAAAGACTGCCAAAACATTAAAATATGTAAAATATGCGGTGAACAGGGTAGCCACAACTGTACTGAAGCGCCAAATTGTCACAATTTCTTTAAGCACCCTGAATTTAAAAACTTTTCTACAAACCATAAATCAAATTCAAGTGAATGCCCGATTTACAAATCACAAATAGGCAAAATTATCCAAAGGACACAATATTCACAAATATACGAGGGAAATGATGTAGCAAATACAATTTAAAGCTTAATCTTAAATAGATTAATATCCTATATGATTGAAAATGTGAGATGTATTCAACAAAATGCAAGAAAATGTTTTACTGCGATAAGTAAACTACAGGCCAACACTAGAGATGACCCACCTGACAAGGACGAGTGGGTAACACCCTCGTTTCCAGACAGTCATGAACCGGGATCGAATCCCGCGTTAACATTTTGTTTGATATGTGAATATCCTTCACCTGACATTCTTTTGATTCAAGAACCATATGTTTTACATGAAAATTTAATTTATGATATGGACTCTCAAATTATATGTTCGAATAAAACTGGGGAAAAATATACGGCAACTATAATTTTAAATAAAAATATAAAGTTCAGCAAAGAGGAAAAATTCACAAATTCTTTTTGTACAACAATATCTATTTCTACAGTTAAAGCAAAATTAATTATTTCTAATTTCTACATTCATCCGAATACATTTAACCCTGTTCATCAAACATTCATTAGAGATCTGCTCAAAACGTATATAAATCAACCTGTAATCCTTTGCGGTGATTTTAATTCAAGACATACTATATGGTTTGTTATAAACTCTAATGGATATAGATTACAACCTATTATAGACGAATGTAACCTCTTTATACATAACCTGAAAAAACACCCACCTGCCGCGGAGAGTAAGTATAATTGATCTCACAATCTCGAATAAACACTCACTAAGTTTAATAAACAACTGGCATACCTCTGATTTGACTAATATTTCTGACCATGTTGCTGTTAAATTTGATATCAGGTTAAAGAATGGTCATTTATTCAATAATCAAATTTCCACTTTGAAAAAAATGCGAATTGGGCAAATTTTTCTAATAACATATCATTACAAGATACAAAAAACTGGGAATTGATATAAGCAGAGTGAAAGATGAGGAAGACATTGATGGGATAGTGAACGCACTCATGAATTTATTGAGAGAAGCAGCATATAAATCTTCGAAGGTTAAATCCCCCATTAATAAACATGTTTCCAGAATTGACTGGTGGACTAATGAACAGGAAATAATAAAAAATCATTTTCATTATATTAGAAACTAGTATTATCGTCATAAAACAATCAGTTACAATACATTTAAGTTGGCAAGAAACAAATACACTAATGCAATAAGAAAAGCTAAAAGAACTAACTGGCGAAACGTTATTGAAGAAAATTACACAGTTAATCCATTTGGTAATGCTTATAAGTTCTTCAATAAATTAAGATCCTCAAATGTAAAGAATGGAATTCCCATAATTGACAATTCACCAGAATATCTAAAAGAGCAAACAATGACCATATTAATGGACGATTTAATTCCTGAAGACGATCCTAATTTGAACAATTTTCTACAACAAATAATTAGAAATTTTAAGCTGCGAATGAATAATCCAAGCATAATTATTATCGAAGTAGAAGAAATAATGAATATCATATCTAATTCTGATGTTTAAAAAGCTCCAGGTTTAGACAACATAAGTAACAATTTTGTAGCGTAGAAATCAAGCCTTGAAATATCCTAAGATATAAAATAATTTATTGATGACGTCACAACGACGAGTCGACAATTATTAACAAGTCAGCAAAACTATCTACAGCTAGGGAATCTTAAGCAAGCAAGCAAAGAAATATTTTAAAGATGATTTCACAAATACAGAGTAATATATTTTTTTATAATCTGTTGAGTATTTTCATTGAATAATATTAAATTAAATAATAAAATATTTCTTCGCCACAATATGATCAAATGTGCTTACCCAAAAATTAAGCATATGTTATGCAAACTATTTAATAAATGTATTCAAAAAGGGGTATTATCCGGAGAAATGGAAAATAGCAGCTCTAAAGATAATTCCTAAACCACATAAATCTAATTTAGAATCAACAAAAAGTTATCGACCTATCTCATTGATTTCAAATCTTTCAAAGATTTTCGAAAAAATTTTGAAAAATCGAATCTATAGATTTTATGAAAGTAATAATCTTTTGAGCTCCAGACAACATGGATTTGTCAAATAAAAATCAACGACAACGTGCTTGAATAAAATATTTATCGATCGAGGATCAACAGCGATACGACTTGGATATTTCAGATATAATTGAAAATTTGATTAAATATAAAATTACACTATTGAAGAAAAATACTAACCAAACATTTCAAAGTTTCTTTCCAGCTAATATTCCGAATTATTTTCGGGCAAATTTCCACAACTCTAAATTTATTACAAATCACGGAAATTTTAGAAGCTTTTTAAAATTCATCAAAGCAGTGCAGGATACAAGATGCTTCTGTGAATGTGAGGAACAAATTTCTATTCATTTGCTGCTAAATTGCCCCGTCTTTCAAGAGTATAGAGAGAGAAATAAGGATAACCCAGGCCCCTGGAGCGCAAGAAACGCCAACTGCCCGGGCTGTCAAGCTAACTAGTAGAAACCAGTTACTCTAGATTATATTTATATAGAGCCAATTGCAGAGCCGAACCAGCTGGTCAGGAAGTTCCATGCCTGCAGAGAACCCGGGAGTCCAGCCAACGAGACTGGGTCGAAGGAGGTCTTCCCAAGCAGCAGAGCTGTCTTCATTCTGTGTTGCATGAAAGCAGGGCATCTGAATAGAAGGTGGTCCACAGTCTGTTGTTCCTCCATACAATGTGGGCAAGATTGGTCTTCCCCAGGACGCCAGAGAACCAAGTCTGCCCGAACATGGCCATGTCCTGTAAGTAAGGTGGTGGTGACTTCTCCAGGACAGACCTTAGGGAGGAATTGGAGCAGCCGGTCTGGAGTATGGGCTATTCTCCTCAGGTGTCTGTTGTAGTGGTCCTGGCAATAAACCTCCGTCCATGCGTCTAGGGCTGCCGCGCGTGAGTGGTTACGGGCCAGGCTTCTAGGCAGAATGGAAAATGATTGCTCTAAGATCAAAACGGCCGCGTTCTTAGCAGCTCTGCCTGATCTTTCCTTTCCGTCGATGCCGCAGTGTCCCGGCACCCAACACAGATTTACGTTTTGGTTGGTGTTCAGTGCGAGAATAATCTTAGCTAATAATGTCGATCGAACTGGACCTGACGTACATATGGCTGACAGAGCTGATCTGCAGTCTGACGCGATAGTGATCGCATTTCTTGAATAACCTTCCTTCACCAGACGGACCGCCCAGCGAATTGCCAGAAGTTCAGCCTGGAAAGCTGTGCAGTCGGGATGGAGCCGTAAGAGAACGGGCTGCTGATCTTCTGATGAGGGAACAATTGCAGCGCCCACCCCAGCCTCATTTTTTGATCCGTCTGTGAATATTATAGGTGTTGTTATCTCCTCGATGTTTAGACTGAAAGACAATTGACGTCTATCTGGAGGGTATGGCGAAGAAGCAGGGCCTGGTCTAGATTCAAAATTTCCTTCATTGATTTCCTTCAGGAACGCCGTACGAGACCTAACAATAATATCGAAAGGAGGGCTGCCGGTGATGGAGATGGCTGAGACTGTAGGTGTGTAAGGACCTCCTCTCAGTACACGTTTCGCAAAATTCCAGTGAAGGCTACTAAGTTGCCTAATGCCTTCGCTGGAGAGAGCACGACCTCCCCATGCTTACGCTCCGTCCAGCTGAAAAGAAGATTCCAAATTTACCCTGTATGGTGTGGGTGAGTCGTGGGATTATTGATCTGCATCTACGTGTGATCTTGCGTAGGTGGGCGACAAATCCGCGGGTCTGGTAAAACTCCACTCCTAAGATTTTGACGGTCTTCTTGATGTTTAAAGGTTGACCAAGGACTCTAAGCCCTGTCTCGGAGTTGGGGTGGACATTACGCCATTGGAACAGGCAAGCTTGAGTCTTAATGGGGTTTATATTAAGACCATTTATCGTGCACCAAGATGTCAACCTCTCCAAGAAGGTGTTAGTGGCAGAGACCGGCAGGCGACTACGAACCTGAGTCATAAGGGTGAAGTCGTCCGCGTAAGCTATTAATCGGCTATCTATGATGGAGGGAAGGGTGAAGATGGTCCGAGCAACTATGTTCCACAGGAAAGGACTTAGCGCTGAACCCTGGGGAGTGCCGAGTTGGGAGGACGTACATTCTGTTGCTGTCCAAGCTGAGTAAGAAACCGTCCGGTCTTCCAAAAAGCTTTTTACTAAACAGGTAATAGACTCTGAGCAATTTAGACGTTCAAGATTTTGTATGATTGCCTGCCTCCAAACAGTGTCGAAGGCCTTACTGATGTCCGAGCTGATGACAAGAGTTTTCCTCCAGTGAGCTTGTCTTTCTTCAATTAATTGAGTGATACTCGCCAGTGCATCTTCCGCTGAACGACCATTTACGGTACCCAATACGGTTTTGTATTGATCTTCAAAGAACCATCCATGACGATCGCGAGCCTCTGAAGTCGGGCCAGGATACATCTCTCAAATACTTTGGCCATAGTGTTCAATAAAGTAATAGGTCTGTATTTCCCCAGCTGACTGGTGGCTGAATTGGAGGGTTTAGGCAGAAGTATGAGGCGGCCTTCTTTCCATTGACGGGGGAAGTGGCCCATACGAAGGCATTTGGTGAACAATTCGGCCAGCAGGAATTGCAAGAAAGGGCCGCCCAGGTCTAGGCATTTTGAACCAAGACCGTCAGGGCCCGGGGCTTTCCTTTTTCCACAGCGATGAATGGCGCGCAAAACTTCCCAGGGTTTGAATTCAGGTTCGTCTGAGTGAGCAGAAATTGCATTCCTTTGCGGGTGAGGTCTGGTGTCATGTAGGAAAAAGTGATTTTAACAGGGTCTGGCAAGTCTCATGAGGATTATAAAGAGAGCCGTTATCATGTTTGAGAAGTGGCGGACCTCGGGGGGAGCCGCGGCCCCGGGCGATAAATCGATGTATGTCACTCCAGTATGCGGATGACACCTCCTTGCAGAGATTAAACCAGGATTTACTTTTAGCTTTCCGTATAGCCGCCTTCAGTCGATTATGGCACGCTCGGTATAAACCGCGGAAGAAATTCCTAATAGAACACCGGACTTTCTGACTATAACGGCGGAGGGAGATAACCAACCTTCTGATCCGACTCAGTTCGGGGGTCCACCACGGCTTTGACGGTCTTGTAGTATTGGAGCGTCTCCCCATGGAAGAGTCACAAGATGATTGCAGGATGGAAGTCAGAAGGAGGACCACCCTGTCAATATCTTCTGGGCTAGAGGCCTCGTTTAATAAGGTAGTTACACCATCAAATTATAGGGGCATTGCCCTTATAAGCAACTTGTCAAAACATTTTACATCCATATTAAAAAATAGACTAAGTAATTGGGTTGAAAATAGAAAACTCATAGCGGAAAACCAAGCAGGATTCAGAAAGGGCTACTCGTGCAAAGACCATATCTTCACGCTTACGTCACTAATTCAAATGACATTAAACCGCAAAAGGAGGAAACTTTACACATTCTTTGTTGATCTTAAAAAGCGTTTGATACAGTTCCACATCTACTATTATGGAGAAAGCTTGCGCTTGTTGGTTTAAGTGGGCGCGATTTATTAAACTTATACAGAACTACTATGCTCAAATGATGGCAGCGGTCAGATGGAGCGGCTCTTTTACAGAATTTATCAAAATACAAGCAGGTGTTCTTCAGGGTGAACCTCTTTCAGCGTATTTATTTATTATTTTCAATAACGATCTGGTTGCTACGCTGGATGATTCTGACATGCCAGGTATATACTTACCGGGCCATGGAACTATACACCTGCTCCTGTTCGCGGATGATATAGTCTTCCGTGGTGAATCCAAGATAAATATCCAAATAAAGATTAATTTAATAAAAAATATTTTGAGGAAAATAGTTTAACTCTGAACCAATTCCAGTCTAAAATCGTAGCGTTTCGAAATGGAGGCCGCTTGGCTAGATCTGACGTTTGGTTTTGGGGCCAACAACCTTTGACAGTTACCTCAAAATATACGTATCTTGGCTACCCCTTAACAATCAAGAATCCAACTGCTTACGTGGCGCAGCACTTTAAAAGCAAAGCATTGATTGCTACAAACGCAGTATGGAGAATACTATCTAAGTCAAGAACCATATCGTTCGGAGCAGTGATGAAATTACTTGACTCCATAGTTTTATCCACGTTATTATACTCGGCCCCACTGTGGGCGACGAATCAGATAGGAGTTGTAAACCAGATCCAGGATATTTTTCTTACGGCGATTTCTTGACCTTCGCAAATTTACACTCCGGGCTATATCTTACGAACAGAAACCGAAAGGATGTCCCTTGAATTAAACATTACGAAATTGATTATAAAGTTCTAGATCGGATTTTAAAAATGGACAGGACAAGATTACCTTATGTTTGCTTGTTTCAGCTCTAGGAAGTTTCAATTTTGGGAAAAGCGGGAAACAACTTTATTTATAACCTGAATAACATCATTGACTCTTGGGGTTTTTCTTTTCTTAAGAACTGTGAAGATTATATGGTTTTGCGAGGAGAAATGCCTAGAATAGTTCAAACCACAGTGGACCAGCTACTCCAATTTGACCGAGCTAAGATACAAAACTCAACTCATTGTATTCACTATTAATCTCTAAGTAGCTCCTTTATGACGGAGGACTACTTACTAACAAACCTCTCTTTGAAAATAGCCCGTCAAAGGATGCTATGGCTATTTTTCCCCGAGGATATCACGGGATTTTGGAACAGCGACCCTTTAAATTTCTACTTCTGCAATGCTGGCATCCAAAAAATTTGGTTCATTATCTATTCCATTGCCCATTCCTACAGGAAAAGAGACTGGAAATTCGCGAAATTTCGGGGCTAACTCACTATAATGAACAACATGTATATACAATTTTTACTACTCTCCAGCTGGATAAAACATTTGTTTATAAATATTTAAAATTTTTCAAGGCGATTGACAAAATGAGGGAAGAAGTGCTCAACTCCCCAGACAACGGCTGATTGCTCCATCTCCCCTCTAAATTGCTTTTCCTCCTCACTCATGTACATATATAACCTCTTAGGGGAATCCCCTTGTAAGACAATAGTGTCTTAATGAAGGTTTTTGTTGTTGTTGTTGTAATAGGGTAGTTACCTGGTGGAGAGAAGAGTTGAGGAAGGATTTAAAGGTCTGTTCTTTACATGAGGATTCAACCCAGGAGGATTTTGTCTCGTTATTGACCATGTCTAGGAATGTAGTCCAGATAGGTATATGGTCAGTGAAGGCCATCTCATCTGATAAACCTCTAGTGACATGGATAGCCAGTGAGCTGGATGCCAGAGTTACATCTATAGAAGAAGATAAAGGCCCATTTGACCAGGTCGAGTCCACAGGAGGTCCCAAGAAATGAAGATCATTGAAGCTGGCGAACTCTTCAATATTATCACCCCGGAAGTCCAACCTCGCACCGATGCCCCAGGTAGGAGAGTGGGCGTTAGTGTCCATACCAAGGATCACTGGAAGAGACGCCCGTCTTATCGTATCTTCCAGAAGAGGGATGAAATCATCGGCAGCTCTAAGGCCGTGCCAGTAGGCCGAGTGCACCACGATGATGCTCTGCTCTAGACATATGGCTATGGAGGTTATGGCGGTGTCTGGGGAGGTTAGAGGGATGGGATGAAGGTTGCTACATGCCACAATTCCCGAGGGGATGTAGGCGCCTGGGACAAAAAAAAAAGCCTGAAACCCACGTGTGGGCCAGAAGAAGTTAGTTGAGAGTTCTTGCAGGAGCACGATGTCGGCCTGTGTCGAATTTGCCAAATTTGCAATTTCAAGAATGACAGTTGGTGATTTTTTAGCGTTCACCTGCAGGACACGCAATGGCCTAGACATTGTTTCTTGTTCTGGCTATTCTATCTTTTACAAAGGGACAGGTAGATAATGTGGCAAAGTGGTTGTGGGAGCTCCAGATTTTTTTTCTGCAGCGGCAGCAGCGGCTTTGGCTTGGCTCGACCGAGCATCGGATGCCCTCATGCTCTGCAGAGCCGCAGCGATAGCAGATTGGATGGGCAGCTGGACAGGCAGAAGCGCGGTGGCCGAAGCCACAGCAACGGAAGCATTGCTTTAAAGTATGACTGCGCTCATACCTGTGCACTAGACCCGCCACAGGAATACGTCCATGTTGACCGAGGATTTCGGCGACTTGGTTGTCCACTTCGATGAACACTGTACTAGTGCTGTGTGCCGCATTATTCGATCGATGGACTACCCTGATTTCACGCTTTTCCAGGAGTGACTGCACGGAGTGGTTGGAGCGGAAGCTCTCGCATATCTCATCGTCCCGCACCTCCCCGTCCACTCTGAAGAGGCAGTATCTTGGTAGGATAACCGGGCACTCGGGGCAGCTTAGGCCCGTTGGCAGGGAGGTCAGCCCAGTGGCCAGCTACTTTGCCATTTGGGTTGTTTTGGGGTGGAAAACCACCTCGCCGCTGGTGTTGATGGACGCCACCACGTGTTTTGATGACGCTAGGGAAGGATGAATCTTTTGAATTTCCCTCAAAAATTCCCTTGGGTTGCTTTGGGGTTAGCCGACCTGACGACGACATGCGATTCGAAGGAAGGAGCCAGATTCACAAATGTGGATTTCGCTTTGGGTTTCGGAGGTGCAGGCTTTACCGGCTTGTCTTTCTCTGCCACTACCGAGGCGAAAGAGGTGGAGGGAATCGGGACGTTGGCTGTGGGATTGGGTCTTCCTAGACTGGCTCCCTTGAAGGCGTCCTTAAGAAGAAATTCTGCCTCTTGGACGAGAGTCAGTATCAGTCCTTTGGTGGCCATCTGTATTTTTTCGGGGGAGTCCAGGCTGGTGTCGGCAATGATCGCTTCGAAGGTTTGGCACTAAAAGTTGAACAAGTTCGCCGTGCTGTTGAATTTAAATTGGTGATGGGAAGACGGGAGGAGGTCTTTGTCCTCAGAACGCGGCCGCTTGTTGGCCTGCTGACTTCCTCCACCACCGCCATCATACTGGTTCAGCTCCATAAATAAAAACTATCAAAAAGCAAATCTACTCCAAAGAGAGTAAAAAAAGGCAGACCAGACAAAGAACATTATTCCGTTAACGAGATGAGGTGTGTATGGTTATTGGTTCGGCCAACAACAAATATCCAATTTATATACACATATATTTTTACAAAATGAGGTTTTGAAAAATGCAAATAATCTTCATCTATTTACATGCACAACAATTTATTTTACCATCACTACAGCATAAATCACTCTTGGTGAAATTTTTTTATTGCAATTCAGAATCTGCCACTGAAGCCTTACAAGCGTTTCGTACCTTTAAAGGTATTCGAAGCGGTAAAGGACCCATGAGTTGCTACTCTCTAAGGCGAATGATAAAAACTTTGGAGAAGACTGGATCTCTGGAAGCAAAATCTCGGAGTGGAAGACCATCGACATGCAAGTCAGGGGTTCCTACGGTTTCGCAGAATGTTGAAGCTATTGAAACGTTATCCACGTATGGAGAAGTAAGTGCTCGTCAAACGGGGATTTGGTATGGAACAGTTTGGAGAGCACTAAGAATTTGTCTTAAAAATACCCGTAAAATAATTCAAAGACTTCACGAGCTAAAAGTCGGCGATTTTGAGAAGCGTCAAGAATTCGCTTCATGGGTTTTCCGGCAAATTGATATTGATGAAAACTGGCTGTTGAATGTTCTGTGGACAGATGAAGCTCAATTTTCTCTGAACGGAGAAGCTAACACTCAAAACAGCCGCATTTGGGCAACAGAAAACCCTAGGACTTTTACAGAAATGCCACTTCATCAGCCCAGAGTTATAGTTTGGTGTGGGTTCACTTCTTCTTTTATTATTGGGCCATTTTTCTTTTAAGAAATAAATGGAAGAACATTTAAAACCGTTTCTGTAACTGGTGAACGTCATGTTCAACTTTTGAGAGAAAAGGTTATCCCCATATTGCAGGACAGACAAGCACTGAGCGAAATAACATTCATGCAAGATGGAGGACCTCCTCATATCTCCCGCGGTGCCAAACAATTGCTGAAGGATACGTTCGGTGAAGATCGTGTGATAAGTCGCCACTTTATACACCAGTGGCCTTCAAGATCACCAGACTTGACGCCTTGCGATTTTTGGATATGGGGGTACGTTAAGTCGCGTGTTTATCGATGTCGGCCTACCACATTGGCCATGTTGAAGGCTTCTATCAGACGGCAGGTTTCATCAATTTCAACAGATATGTTATTTTATGCTGTCCATTCTGTCATCTATCGTCTGCAGGCGGTGTTTGAGAATGAAGGTCGCCACATTGAACAAGGATTCTGACCTAATACAAGAGAGAAAGCAGTTACCTCATGTGTTATAAAAGCTTCCATGTATTATATTATCTACCAATGTTTTGCAGCTCTTTGTGTTGGGTTATGGGTGAATAAATTATGTCCTCATATCTTGTTTCTTTTTTATTCGTGAAAAGTAATTTTTGTTTGTTTGTCATTTGCTCACATCTTATATTATGTCGTGCAGACCAAAGTGTTATAACTACTCGAATAACACTGTACACACAATTTTACCCCTTATGTTTAATTTATCGCTTTTCGCTCATTAAAAGAAATAGCATAAGGAATATTCTCTGTAACCCCCCACCTTTAGAAATTTTGGGCAAAAAAAAAATAATACAAAATGATTTTACTACCACGTTTTTAACGCAAAAGGTTGATTTAAAAATTATATTTATTTGAGGGGATACATTTTAAAAAATCGTGTACAGTATAATAAACAATGATAACATTTGACAAGCCCATAGGATATTTGGAATAAGGTACGACAAATGTATTTTGTCACTCCCATCTATATTTCATTTGTTGGATCATGACAAATTTCCAGTTAAATAGTCGAGTGTCACCAATTATTCAAGAAATTACACATTCCTTATAGCAAGAAATCCTATTAGTAGTACCATCATAATTTTTGGTACTATATTAACATTTCAAAAAATCGTGTATTGAATTCAGCTATGTTTTTCAAACATTCAATATATTTGAGAAAACTCTATCAAAAATATAAATATTTTTTGCTACATGTTTTAATTTGCATATACCTATTTTACATATCTCAGATTGTATTTAAAAATCGTTAACCATTTCTTCTAACTTTTGGCGAAATGGTGCTTTATTAATTAACGATTTGATATTATTAGGATTCTTTCCTGGTATACAAAAAGGAAAAATACGTGTCGATCAGTTATATTTTTCAATTAATCAAACAATTTGGCCGCTGAATTTCTGATTCTGGTACAGCGCCATCTAGGGAATGAAATTGTAACTAAAATAAATTTCAAAATTTTCATTATTTGCCATAAAAAATCCCATTGCATCCTGAACACAATGGTGTTTACCGCATTGCTCTAGCGCAAATATTC
Organism: Cordylochernes scorpioides; assembly: GCA_030710605.1. Taxonomy (NCBI): domain Eukaryota; kingdom Metazoa; phylum Arthropoda; class Arachnida; order Pseudoscorpiones; family Chernetidae; genus Cordylochernes; species Cordylochernes scorpioides. Next base: position 68,636,643 of record CP092865.1, read on the forward strand.
GCGGAGTTATTAATTTTTAGAGTTGTGCGGGACTTTTGGATCGCCCTGTATTTTGAAGAATATTGAACATTTACACAAATTACGATCAATAAATGTATTTTGCCAGTAAATGCTCATTACTTTCATAATGGACCCTGTAATATACAGAATAAAAGGTTGTAAATATTTGTAACGTGTAAATACACCACATGATGATAAATATATTACCTGGATATATTATGATTAGAGAGTAAAGACTATGTATACTGTAAGGGTATTTACATGTCAATAAATGTAGAACCTGGACATTGTGAGTAGAGGTTTGTGTCCGTTTGTACTGTAAATACACCACATGTCGATAAATATATCACCTGGATATATTATGATTAGAGAGTGACGACTATGTATACTGTAAGGGTATTTACATGTCAATAAATGTAGAACCTGGACATTGTGAGTAGAGGTTTGTGTCCGTTTGTACTGTAAATACACCACATGTCGATAAATATATCACCTGGATATATTATGATTAGAGAGTGACGACTATGTATACTGTAAGGGTATTTACATGTCAATAAATGTAGAACCTGGACATTGTGAGTAGAGGTTTGTGACCGTTTGTACTGTAAATACACCACATGTCGATAAATATATCACCCGGATATATTATGATTAGAGAGTAAAGACTATGTATACTGTAAGGGTATTTACATGTCAATAAATGTAGAACCTGGTCATTGTGAGTAGAGGTTTGTGACCGTTTGTACTGTAAATACACCACATGTTGATAAATATATTACATGGATATATTATGATAAGAGAGTAAAGACTATGTATGCTGAAGAATATTTACATGACAATAAATGTGAAACCTGGACATTGTGAGTAGAGGTTTGTGACCGTTTGTACTGTAAATACACCATATGTCGATAAATATATTACCTGGATATATTATGATTAGAGAGTAAAGACTATGTATACTGTAAGGATATTTACATGTCAATAAATGTAGAACCAGGGCATTGTGAGTAGAGGTTTGTGACCGTTTGTACGGTAAATACACCACATGTCGATAAATATATCACCTGTATATATTATGATTAGAGAGTAAAGACTATGTATACTGTAAGGATATTTACATGTCAATAAATGTAGAACCAGGGCATTGTGAGTAGAGGTTTGTGACCGTTTGTACGGTAAATACACCACATGTCGATAAATATATCACCTGTATATATTATGATTAGAGAGTAAAGACTATGTATACTGTAAGGGTATTTACATGTCAATAAATGTAGAACCTGGACATTGTGAGTAGGGGTTTGTAACTGTTCTAAAATATTTAGAATATAAACACCTGACCCAATTTTTAAATTATTTTTTCTATTGTTTTTTCATGTGTTAAGCGTATTTACACAAGTTTGGCCTTAAATACTCATTTTTTGGTTTCTCAAGAAGCCTCTGGGATCAAAAATATTTTTAGTCGCAGTGGTACAGCCTACTCCACGCTGACGAGCGCCAACAGCGTGAAACGCGTTCGTGGATAGCTTTTCTTTATTTATCAAGAAATTGGGTTGGCCAAATATCAGAGAACAGGCTAAATCAATGTTTAGTTGATTTCTGTTCCACCAGATGACGCTCTCCCTTCTGAAAAGCACATGTGCTTCAGGTCAGGATATGTCTTTTTATTTTTAATATATATTGTAATATAACTTATATTATATATTATATACTCTGTTTAATTAATTAATTTTTTAATGTTTGGATTTGGCAGCACGGTAATTATTGTTGTTGTTGTTATGAATATATTCAAAAGTATATATATATACCATTAAAATATAAATAATTAAAATTTGTTTCTTAATTTGGTAAAGCATACTTATAAATTTAATCGAAGGAACATTACAAAAATAGCGCAGCCGACAGGATCGATCATCCTGCATTTTAAGAATAAAAAGGTAATTGGCTATAGCTTTAGCCCTGATGATAATGTTCTATCTATTCCCCGAAGAATTTCAATTGCCCATTTTTCCAGTTCGTGTTCAAATGTGGAAAGAATCTAAATTCCTACTATTTAGAAAAGGATTCTAATAGATTTGTTAAAGTTCCATCAAAAATAATTGAAATATTCCAAAATCGATCATTCGAAGATTCACAAATTTGCGTAATGAATGATGAGGAATTAGATGAAAAATCTCTATTAACAGAAGACACTTTTAGCAAATTGATAACTACTGTAGCAGAACAAAAACTGGTTAATTCCTTATTTCAAAATATAAGTTTAAACCAGCATGAATATGCACCAGACATGTCGAAATTAAAGCACCTGAATTCTCCGGTAATAACTTAGATATAGCCACTTGGATAACCCTATATGAAAATGGCTGTGCAAATAATGGTTGGGTAAGAGATCAAACCAAAATCTATGGTATGAGAAATTACCTAGGGGGAACTGCACAATTGTGGTTTGATAGCAGACTTGCTGATGAATGCAACTTCAGTTGGGAAACTTGGAAAGAAGATTTTGTATCCTTATTTGGGGAAAACCACATAGATAAATATGATAGGGCGTTCAAGTGGAGATATCGAGGTGGCTCTCTGATCGATTACTTCCAGCAAAAACACAGGAAAATGCGATTAGGGATGTCCGGCTTAAGTGAAAAGCTATTGATAATTGGAGTGATTCACGGGTTACCCCCAGATATGCAGAATCAGTTGTCCACTGTGAAAATCGAAAACAAAGAAACTCTTCTTCAGCTGCTGAAAAATAACCGTCCCAGTTTGGAGCAAAAACCTTTCGAACCCAAGCCCAACCAGACAACTGGTAACACAGTGGTCAAAAAGCCAGCCTATTTTGCCCAACTTGATCAAATTGAGGAGGCATCACAGACAATGAACAATCAAAATAATTCTGTGCCTTCTCTTCAAAAAAACTAAATTTAGAGGGTTGTTCGATCCCGATGACAAAATCGATCCTATTTTTGTCTTGCAAAAGTCCCGATTCTATGTTTCCCGTTATTATAAATGGTGTAAAACTTGTTGCTTTTTCGGATCCAGGTTATTCTATCAATCTTATGAGAAGAGACCTTTTGGATAAATATAAATGGAAAAGTTATCCATCAGAGACCACGATAACAATAATTGACGAAGGTCATGTCCGAGCTACTGAGAATATTGAGGTGGAACTTCAGGTTGACGATCAACAGATAATGATGACGACGACATAATTGAGGAAATGTCATTCGAACTGTTAATAGGAAAGCCCGCCATGAGGGATCTCCGAATTCAATGGAACTTTGGGACTGATGAGATTAAGTGCATGTCTTTGCGGTCAAAAGAAGTTATTTTAACCAGTTATGACCTGATCACTATATACCCCAAGCTTTGCAATGTCTCCAAAAAGGAATTACCATTGCACGAGATCGACTTTCTATTGAAGCCCAATAATAACATCGTGGCGTGTAAACCTTACCCTATGTCGGATCACAAGAGAGCATGGACTGCTGGAAAAATTAAGAAGATGCTAGATGAAGGTATTATTACTCCTTCTACTTCTGAGTTCGCATCACCTTGTATTCTAGTTTCTAAAAAGGACTCGTCCTACCGATTCTGTATTAACTCTCGACGGTTGAATAAAGAGACCCTTTTGGACCATTTTCCTTTTCCTAGAATCGACTCAATCATTAATAAATTTGGGGGTTGTCGATACTTTAAAAAATTGATTTGAAGGATGGGTTTTGGCAAGTCGGTCTAACTAAAGCCACGAGAAAGTTTTCTGCTTTTGTAATACCTGATGGACTTTATGAGTTCAAGAGACTACCGTTCGGGTGGAAAAATTTACCTCCTAGATTTCAAAGGGTTATGAGCGATGTTGGCTGATTTATTGGAACTCAGAGTGGTTGTCTACATTGACGACATTTGTTGTGGCGCCCCAACCCTTGAAGAATGTGCTTCCTGTTGTGATATGTGATGGATTATCATATACTATGAATTTTGTCTATTTGATATGTTGTAACTATTTTCATGTAAATATCATTTTATCTTTCAACGCTATGCAAATCCATGGCGATCTTTCAATATGTAAAACTCCTCGCTGTATAAAAGAGAACTATTTAATGGTGAAATAAATTCTTTCAACCGGACAATGAGTGGTTGTCACCTCTAGTATTTTTAACCTAATATTTTAACATGGCGCAGCCGACAGCCGATATTTTGTTTTTGAGCTTTGTCTAGGTCTCTAAAAGAAAAGAGCAGAATTACAAAACATGGAAAATATAAAGCTACCTGCCGAATTTGTGCCATATAATGGTGAGAAGAAATGGGAAACTTGGCGTGAAGCATTTGAAATTTTTTCTATAGCTGCAGACTTGGAGAGCATGCCATTGGTACGTCAACGAGCCATTTTGAAACATATTCTTGGTGAAAAAACGGTGTCGATATATAAAACATTCAGAGTAACAGAGAATGAAGCTTACCCAAGTATTAAAGAGATGCTCGACATGTTCTCAAAACATTTCAAACCCTTTAAAAATATAATACAAATTAGAAACAAATTTTTCACAAGCGTACAAAAGGAAGGGAAAGGTATAACTGAATTCGTTACGGAATTAAAACAACTCGCCCAGGAATGTGAATTCGAAGAATTGGCTGAATCTCTCATCAGGGATCGTTTCATAATTGGAATGATAGATCAGGAAGTAAAAAAGAAGTTGTTGGAAGATCCCCAGTTGACCCTACCAAAAGCAATTTCTGTAGCCACGATTGCCGAGTCTGTCTGCGTACAAATAGCGTCATGGGAAGAAAAACAGGCCATGATTGAGAAGATTAACAAAAATACCTGGGAGAAAAATAGAAGTCGAGTAGAAAAAGCTAAAGCAGGACCCAGTATTGCAAGCACTAGAAATGAATGCAAGTGGTGTGGACAGCAACACACATATGGTAATTGCCCAGCATACAGAAAGACATGTAACGCATGCGGGAAACTAAACCATTTCGCAGCAGTTTGTAGGACCAGACGCATAAGAAACCTTATAGCGGAAAATGAAGGCGACGAATCCTTCGAAGGAGGTATCAATGTAAATAAGGTTCTTGTTAAGACCGTTCGGTCGGACAAATGGTCCGCTGTGATAAGTATAAATGGCAATAAGACGTCTGTACATTTGGATACTGGTGCGCAGATTAATGTGCTTCCTCAGAAAGTGATAAGCTTGTGGCCAGCAAAGCCAATAATCAAGCCCACGTCGTTAAAGGCATATGCATATGGACATTCGGAATTACCTATCGTGGGGAAATGTGAAGTGTTATGCCAATATGGTGAAAAGAAAAGCTTATGTGAATTTATTATTGCGGATGTCGATGCGCAGACACTCATCACAGGCGACACTTGCGAGAAGCTTGAGATTTTGAAACGAATCAATCAAATAAACTCGCATCAAATGATTTTACATGATCAAACGAAAAAAATACTCGAACAATTTCATGAGGTGTTTCAAGGAGTTGGAGTGATAAACTCTGAATGTAAAATGTATACAAAACCTGAGTATCCGCCTGTACGTGCCCTTCCAAGACGCATCCTGGCAAGCCTAGGAAATGAAGTTCAGTCTGAATTGGAAAAGATGGTAAAGCAAGGAATAATTACGAAGATTTATCATGAAACAGAGTGGTCTCACCCTATGGTCGTAGTGAAGAAAAAATCGGGCCAAATTAGAATATGTTTGGATCCACGCAAATTGAATCAGGCCCTGGTGAGAAGACACTTCCAGACTCCGGCTCCATCTGAATTATTACATCAGATTCCCAAGGCTGATTATTATACCGTGTTAGATGTAAAATCGGCCTATTGGCATGTTCCGGTTGCCAACGAATGCAGAGATCTGTTGGTGATGGCTACACCATTCGGAAAGTTCAGATATAACCGATTACCATTTGGTTTGAACATATCGGCGCAAATATTCGTGGAAATGATGACAAATATTTTTAAGAACAGTTTTCGGAACGTCACATATGTAGATGACTTGCTGATATACGCAGATAGCATTGAAGAACATAATGAAAAATTGAAAGGTATACTAGAAATTGCAAGGAGAAACAATATCAAATTCGACTTGACTAAGGCTCAAATATGCAAAAAGGAGGTTAGTTTTTTGGGCCACATGATTTCGAAAAATGGAATTGATCCAGAGCCAAATAAGGTCGACAAAGTGATCAACCTCAAAAAGCCAGAAGATAAAAAGTCGCTTCAGAGAGTCATGGGTCTTTACAACTATTTAGGAAAATTTATTCCGAATCTAGCCGCGTCAACGTCTAACATAAGAGGAATATTAAAAAAGAATGTGGTCTGGCACTGGGGCCCTAGACAAGACATCGAATTCCATCACATTAAGGAATGCGTTCGAAACGCTCCTTCGTTGGGCCATTACGACAAAACTAAGACGTTAGTTTTACAATGTGATGCCAGCAAGGATGCTATGGGAGCTGCTCTGCTGCAAGAGAATCGACCGCTGGCGTTTGCATCCGCATCATTCAACGATTCTCAGAAACAGTACTCACAGATTGAAAAAGAATTATTAAGCATTTATTACGGATGCAAAAAGTTCAATATTTATTATTAGGACACACATTCATAATCCAGACGGATCATCAGCCTTTATTACCACTTATCCAAAAACCGTTAACTGATATATCGCCTCGACTGCAGAGAATAGTTATGAAACTCTTTGCTTTTGATTTTAAATTGCAATATCGGCCTGGAAAATGTTTAATTCTCGCAGATACCCTATCTAGGGATACTCATCCCATAGATGAACTCCCAACTCCCTTTCTCGAGGACAGAAGAATGGTCAAATTAATATCTGCCAATATCTCGGACGAAAAACTGATTACTCTACAGAAGGATACCCGAGAAGATACAACGCTGTTAAAAATAATCCACCACGTTATTGAAGGGTGGCCAATAAGCAAAAAAGATGTAGATGAAGATGTAAAACCCTATTATGATTTTAGACACCGTATTTACCTATGGAATGAGTTATTATGTGTCGGATCGGCAATAGTGGTTCCTGGAACACAAAGAAACTACATGCTCGAATTATTACATAAATCTCATCAAGGGATATCAGCAATTCAAGGTTTGGCACGTGAATCTCTTTTCTGGCCAGGAATGTCCATGGACATAGCTGAGAGAGTTAAAAGTTGTGACATATGTGACATTTGTCAAAAATACCAGAAATCTAAAACACGGGAGACGTTAAGATCATTTCCAATTCCGGATTATCCTTGGCAGACAGTCTCTATGGACATATTTTATATTGAAAGAAAGCCTCATTTATTAATTGTGGACAGATTTAGTGGTTACCCGGAGGTTTATGCATTAAACCCGCCTACTGCGACCAATGTCAGAAACAAATTAAGAGAGACATTTGCACGATTTGGAATCCCGGAAACTATTATGTCCGACAATGGACCCCCGTTCCACTCAGAGATAATGACAGACTTCTGTACAAAATGGGGCATAAGGCAAATTTTCTCAAGTCCACACCTTCATAGATCCAATGGACTGGCAGAAAGGAATATCCAAACAATAAAGACTTTATTGAACAAATGTAAAGATCAAGGATCTGACGCATACCTGGCCCTGCTGACCTACAGAAATACTCCAAAGAATGACCTACCGTCCCCGGCACAACTATGTTTGTCTAGAAGTCTCCGCTGCCTCATCCCAAGAATCACCCCGCTATATGGCCCGTGCAAAACCAATCAAAGACATATAGAGAATGCAAAGAAAAGAAGACAAATTTCGATGAAAAGGTATTACGACAGAAGCAGTAAAATCTACCCTAAGGTCAGCGTGGGAGAGGAGGCCTGGTGCCAACTGTCTCCAAAACAGGCATGGACACCAGTGAAGATTACAGCTCACGGGAATTCGCCTCAAAGTTTCAAAGTCGAAACACCATCTGGAAGGGAATTCCTCAGAAATCAACAATTTCTAAGACCAAAAAATGGACCATCCGGAAAAGGGGAATCGCCCTCCTTGGGGACCTCGTTCTCAGGTGAATCGTCTCCAGTAGCGGCGGACTCCAGCAGTTGGGAGAGAACTACTGAAGAGGAGCCAGTCGCAGGACCATCTACAACTCCAATACAACAACAACCACGTGATGGGATGGCTGTGCCCTCTGAGAACTCATCTGTAATGCCCCGGTTCTCTAGGTTCGGTAGAGAGCTGAAGAAACCACAAAGGCTTGGGTTTTGAGGAAGGGGAAACGTGTTGTGATATGTGATGGATTATCATATACTATGAATTTTGTCTATTTGATATGTTGTAACTATTTTCATGTAAATATCATTTTATCTTTCAACGCTATGCAAATCCATGGCGATCTTTCAATATGTAAAACTCCTCGCTGTATAAAAGAGAACTATTTGATGGTGAAATAAATTCTTTCAACCGGACAATGAGTGGTTGTCACCTCTAGTATTTTTAACCTAATATTTTAACACTTCCCTCACCTACAACGTTCTAAATAGACTGAATCAATATCATATGACAGTGAACTTGGGCAAGTGCCCAAATAATTTATTTTTGAATGTTTGGATTTGGCAGCACTGTTGTAATTATTGTTGTTGTTTTTATAAATATATTCAAATATATATATATATATATATATATATCGCTTAATACAAATAGAATATCCGATCTCGAGAGACGGTTGGAGCTTGAAGATATGAGGCAGAGGGAAAAGAACTTGATTATTCACAGACTGGAAGGAGCAGAAGGCGAAACCACTGAAGAATCTCGAGGTTTGATCCAAGATCTGATATCAAACACGATGCAAATTTCTGAAGATCTTAGGATAGAACAGTGCAGAAGATTGACAAAAAAATCTAACTCGCCGCTGCTTATTGAGGTGTCTGATTTCAAGCAAAGACTTCTGCTTTTTAGGAACGCTTTCAGACTAAGGGACAAAAAATATTCGTAAATAAAGATTACCCTCCAACTATTAGAGACCAAAGGATATTGCTAATTAGCAAGCGAAAGGAACTCATGAGCAAGGGAACTGTTTCCAAACTAAGAGATAACAGGCTAATTGTCCGTGGCATAAGCTACTCTGTTTTAAATGGCCGCGTTGTCAGCTCCAACGGGGATGCATTATAGCAAACTTCGGATAGCATTCATACTGTACCACCATCCAAACTAATTTTTCACAGTTAAAATATCTTTCTCAGGATGAATTTTTGCGACAACCTAGACAAGAACTATCGCATGATTGCTCATTTCTAAAAACGAATAAAATTCGCCAATCTGCACTTGTAGCTTAGCATAAACATCCTAATTATCAAAATAAAATGTTACATCTCTAAGGAACAATCCTCATAGAATAATCTCCTGAAATATACTCTGTAGAATTATTATTTCCTCGATGGCAATTCACTCACAGTAATAGATGGCAGATCTATCAGTGATGAATATGGCAACTTTACTTTTATTCTTCAACTCAAGGATCCTCAGTTATACATCTTTTTATTGTTTCGCCTGCACTACTTGAGCTGATGTTGAGCTTACTATTGAATGCATGCCTTATTTGGATTATCTACCACTTGTCCCAAAATGAAATGGTCTAAACAATATAAAGGCAAAAGCTAATACAAAGTTACGTTCTGTTGGCAAGTATTCCTGAACAGCTGACAAGGCTACATCTTACAAAGGCAGCCTGAGGGATTCAACTAATTTACTAGTGGAAGACTCCACAATTGACTCACAGGTCGAAATGCTTACAAGTGAAGTTCAACCGGCAATGCCAAAGGCTGGGAAGATGACTAGGAAAAGTTCTACATAGATAAGAAGTTTCAGAGCTGCTACCAAATAACTCCACAAGACCTAACACGAGAATCCGTAGTAAATCCATGTAAAGCAACTTTCTTTGCCTCCAATTTGCCCAGATTAATCTATTAGCTTGATTGTCTTTATATAATTTTAGGTTACCATTAAGTTCTATCATTGTTTTCCCTGCATGTATCCTATATTTCTGCTTGGGGAATCTGTATAAGACTAAAGGGTCTTAATAAAGCTTTTGTTGTTGTTGATATATATGTAGTATATTTTGAGTTAGATAGTTCACAACCTTCTTCTAATATTTATTATAACCCCATATCTATGTAAAAATATGTATCGACCTTGTAAGAATGGATGTAAAAAATAAAAAATAAACAAAGAGGTAAAGGTAGACCAGACGGCGACAAAGACCAAACGGCGACAACCAACGGCGCCAAGAAGGTGGCGTGATTACAAGAGCCAATCAGGACTCACCGCCACATGCGGGGATCCAATATAAAAGGGCCCAGAAAAGAGACAAAGCAGTTGTTTTCAGAGTGACGCCGTTATACGGTCGGTCGGATCTCTCACCCCCACTTCTATCCGTGAGTAGGCTTAGGGCATCCGCGGCGCCCGTGGTTCGACTGCCTTCGTCCGTTGTCTACCTCTACCTCTTGGAGCTACCATCTAGACCTGCCTCTGTCCCTTGCTGTCCCAGTGCGGGAATCCCATCACGCACCCACGACCACGACTGCCTAGTACATTCCACGTCGGCTTATTCGGGATTACTACAGAACGCGTTTAAGTCGACAGGATAACTGAGGACAGCAGCATGCAGAGGATGACGGAGGTCAGAGACGAATACGTCACGGATGCCCTCACCAACATGCAGCCCCACTGCGAAGACCTAGTAGCCGCCTAACAGACGCCATTCGGGGACTAGCCGTGCTTCGTGCGGAGGAGGCCCTCATCTCCCTTTTCGACGGATCCTACGCAGCAGGCAACTTCATCCAGCAACTCGAGCGGACGAGCGAGGGACCGCAAGATGACGCCACCCTGCAAGCCCGGCTCCGCGCGCTACTCAAAGGCGACATGCCGCCGTCACCCAACAGAAGTTACAAGCTTCTACAAACTCTACTTGGAACGTCTTCCCCATCAGCAGGACAACAACTAAAGACCAAGTCTCCTGACTGAACAATCCTCAAAACTGTGAGTTTTTAAAACCTATGTAACTTTCTCCTCATGCTCACAACTTGATTCTCCATAAATTTAATGTTTATTTTCACTGTAATCATTTTAAATCAAATTTTACCATTTTTATAGCATTTCAATTCAAATTTTAAATCTTGTACACCCTCATTTATCAATTTTTACTTTATTTTAAGCACCTTTTAAATTTTAATTCATTACTTTCAATTTTTTTTTTTTTACATTAAAACAAATTCATATTATATTTTAATTACTCGAATCATATTTTCTAAACTTATTTGTGTGTTTTTTTAATATCTTATTTTTATAGCAAAACACCAATTTCTTAATCAAATACTCCAAACTTTACAAAAATCATTGTTATGTTCACTATTTATATACACGCCCCATTCGGATTCGCCGCTAGGAGGCTGATCCGACCGGCTGCGTGTTGCCTTAGCTCCGGTAAATATTTGTTTTGAAAATTGTTTATATCTTAATTATTATATATTGACCTAAAAATATTTTCTTTTTGCTTTTTGATTTCTCAAATTCGATCTTCTAAATAATACTATATATATTTATTGAAAAGTAAAATAAGGTTAACGGTGAAACAAAATGAGATTAATTGCAAAAATTGCATATTTAATGATTGTTTTATACATGGTGATTTGCATAACAAGGCCAATAGAGCTTACGGTAAAATTTGCCGATTTTAAGACTAAACTCAATAAGATGAAATATTACAGGGATAGAGATGGTGTAACTTTGAAGCACTGTTCGATGGCTTACTGGCTAAAAGTGATCACGGCCTTATTGATAATTGGATGTATAGAACTAAATCCAGGGCCGAAAAGACAGGCCACATTGACAAATATACATCACTCAACTCCAGACCAGGCCACATTGACAAATATACCTCACTCAACTCCAGACCAGGCACCAATGGACGATTTAAAGCTACTGATAATTAACCTTTCGGCTGAAGTGAACAGATTGGGAGAGAAAATGGATGCAAGGTTGCTTAATATTGAGCAGAAGATGGAGGTTTGGGAGCGAAGAATGACGGGAATTGAAACATCTATGGCCTCGTGCACAGATGCACTGGCGACTAACACGAGGTTAATTTCTCACAATACCCTAAAAATAAGGAACCTGGAAGAACGCGCGGAGGCTTTGGAGAGACGAGCCCGAGAAAACAACTTAATAATTTATGGCATTGAATCAACAGAGACTGACAGTCGGGAACTGCTGCTACAAAAGGTCAAGAAGTTAATGGCGGAAGATATGCAGATTACCGATGATGTGGTAATTGCCGAATGTCATCGCCTGGGCAGGGGACCAAAGGCGCCTATTCTGATCGAAGTTCCTGATCACGAGTCCAGAATAAGTCTCCTAAAGAACTCATTCAAACTTCGAATGCTCAATATTTTTATGAGCAGGGATTACAGCCCCCAGATTAGAGAGCAGAGAAAAATCTTGATAGAAAAGAGAAAGGAGCTTTACAGGAAAGGTATAGGATCGAAGTTGAGGGATAATAAACTTCTCCTAAACGACATCAACTACATGGTAGTGGAGGGACAGGTGATGAATGCCAAAGGAGAACTAATATAGCTAGAGGCACACCAGCGGATCTCTGTAAATAGATGTAAATACTCAGGTAATAAAATACATACAAATGAAAATGTACAATCTAGAAACAAATCTCAACTCACAGAAACTCCTCATACTTCGCATAGCAAGACTCATACTATTAAAGAAAGTCAACTTAAGGGTACAAATCTGAAACATAATAAAATTAAGATCAAAAAAATAAAACCAATGGTTGACATAGCTAAAAACGAACGATTCATGTATTGGAATATAAATGGCTTCTTTAGGATAAATTCTCTCTTTCCACTGTCCGAATATTTGAAACAATTTGAGATGTTCGCGCTTACAGAAACTTGGTGCCACTTCAATATCGACTTGAACCTGGCGAACTTCGGAATGTACCAATCACCTGCTGTAAAGTCATCAGATAAAGGGAGAGGCTCCGGAGGTATAATTCTCGGCATAAATAAATAACTACAGCCCCAAATTGACAATGTTGAAATCGAAACCTCTTGGATTGCAGTCACACTCAAGCCAAGTTTAGACAATGACTCACCAGCGATCTGCGTAATATTCGTATATCTACCCCCAAACGATACGCATGCTACAAAACTTGGACGACTATTTCATTTGATGGAAAATAAGATATATAACGGGTTTGAAATAATACTGGTCGGCGACCTGAATGTCCGTATTGGCAATCTGGGGGGTTACCATAATTTGATAGATACTTCAAACCTTTTTTCAACCACCCGAAATTCCTGTGACCTAACAAAATCTGCCAAAGCGGAAATATTTATTGACTTTCTTGATAAAAATCACTTAACTATAATAAATGGTAGATCCATTAATGATAAAAGCGGTAAATTTACATTCATCTCCGGAAGAGGCTTTTCTGTGTTAGATCTGGCGATTGTCTCACCTGCGGTGCTTGAACACATAGCAGATTTTGAAATTGGTTGTATGCCATATTCGGATCACTTACCAATAATTTTAAAGTTTAACGGCCCTAATAATAAAACTGAAAATTGTTACATGGAGCCTAAGGCCAAAATTAAATTTTCCTGGTCAGTAGATAAAATCCCAACATATATAGAAACTTTAAAAGAATTAACTCCCGAACATCCAGCGGACTCCACAATTGATACTCAGGCTGAGGATTTTACTGGTTTAATTCAAACAGCAATGTTACGCTCGGGGACGCGGATGGAGGCAAAAACAAAAAATATAAAATCTAAGCCATGGTTCGACAAAGACTGTTATTTGGCTAAAAAGGAAATGAAACAAAATCTAAAATTATACGTAAAACATAATTTCTCGGCCGATAAAATTGCATACTTGTCGAGTAAGAAGAAATATTCAGCTATCCTAAAGCTCAAAAAAAGGGAATATACTGACAAAATTCAAGTTATCCTCAGTAATGTAAAAGATCCTTCCCAATTTTGGAAGACTATTAATTCACTTAAATATAGGAATAACCTACAAGGTGAAATTTCTACTGCAGACTGGCAAGTCTTCTACCGGGAGTTACTTGGTTCAAATTTAACAAAAGTTGTACAGTTACCACTTGAGATATTGGACATTGACCCCGAATTAGATTGTGAAATATCTCTAACTGAGGTCACCAAGGAAATTGCCAAATTGGGTAAAAATAAGGCTACAGGACTTGATGAAATTCCTAACGAAGCGATTAAATATTTGTTAGAAGAACATACAATTTATCTCAGGAACTTATTTAATAAAATCTTAGGGACATCCCAAGTTCCTCAACAATGGACAAAAACGATAATCCACCCAATATTTAAAAATGGAGATCCGGACAACCCGTCAAATTACAGAGGAATATCCCTGATTTCTAACCTATCGAAATTATTTACATCTATCTTGAAGACAAGATTGAACGATTGGATGGATAGAAAGTCAATTTTGGCAGAAAATCAGGCTGGTTTTAGAAAAGGCTACTCTTGTCAGGACCACATTTTCACGCTCGTATCATTAATTCAAATGACCCTTAGCCGTAGAAGGGGAAAGTTATACGCCTTCTTCATTGACCTAAGGAAGGCCTTTGATACCGTGCCGCACCATCTACTTTGGAAAAAATTAGCATTAAATGGTCTGAGTTGCCGATTTATTAAACTAATTAAGAACTATTATACCCAAATGACGGCAACAGTCAGATGGCGGGGTTCCTTCACGGAGGCTATCAAAATACAAGCGGGAGTATTGCAGGGGGAGCCGTTGTCACCTTATTTATTCATTCTCTTCCTAAACGATCTGGTACCCCTGTTCGATGAATCAGAATTGCCAGGCATAAATCTTGAGAATTATGGAACTATACACCTTTTACTGTATGCAGACGACATAGTGATCTTAGGAGAATCGAAAATAAATTTGCAATTGAAGATTAACTTACTTAAAAAGTACTTAGAAGAGAACTGCCTAACGTTAAACCAAAATAAATCTAAAATAATGGTGTTTAGAAACGGTGGAAGAACAGCTCGTTCCGAGACATGGTTTTGGGGTCAGCAACCCCTGACAATTGTAGCTAAGTATACATATCTGGGTTACCCTCTGACTACAAAAATCTCGACCCAATATGCTTCCCAATACTTTAGAAACAAAGCACTGAATGCAATTAATGCACTTTGGAGAATCCTTACAAAAGCGCGAATAAAGTCCTTTACCTCAGTGATGAAACTTCTTGACACTATTGTTCTTCCTACTTTACTATATGCGGCACCAATGTGGGCAATCAACCAGCTGAAGACAGTCAATAATACCCAAGATGCATTTCTTCGTCGTCTCTTAGACTTACCAAACTTCACACCAGGATATGTCCTCAGAAGAGAATGTGGAAGAATATCAACTGAACCTAATGCTGTAAAACTCACATTAAAGTTTTGGGTCAGGATTTTAAAAATGGAGACGAGCAGATTACCACATGCTTGCTTAAACTATCTCTGGAAAGTCACCGCGAAAAAGGAAATAGAAAACAGTTTTACTCAAAATTTAATAAAAATTCTAGACTCCAAGGGATATTCCTTTCTGAAGGGCTGCGAAGACTACTTAGCCATACAGAAAGAATTGCCAGGCATAATTAGAACTACCACAGACCAACTAATTCAAAACGATCAGATGAAAATTACTGATTCAACCCACTTTGCTCACTACAAATCTTTGAGTGAATCATTCATGACAGAAGAGTACCTACGAATAAATATCTCGCTTCCCAACAAAAGACTAGTTGCACAACATAGAGTTTTATGGCAATTTTTCAGGGAAGAAAGAAAAGACTTCTGGAAAGAAAATGGCCGGAACTGTTTACTTTGTAAGGATCTCATGGATGATAATTTGGTTCACTATTTCTTCCAATGCCCTCTCTTAACAGAAAAACGTACTGAAATTTTCCCAAGCCCTACCTCTGGTCAATCTGGATACCATAGCATGTGTCAACTTCTCTCTTCAGATCTGATTGATAGATTACTGATTGATAGATACGTTAAGTTCTGTACGGAAGCTGGGCGCATGAGAAAGAATGCAGGGCAAAGGATACTGGAGGATGATCCATCTGTAAATAGGTTACAAACCTTATTTTTTGTTGTAAATGTTTCCTCTTCCCTCTCCTCCTGTTGACGTGTAAATGCGGTGAATCCTGTATGGGGCGGAATGCCCTAAATAAAGGCTTTTGTTGTTGTTGTTGTTACACGCCCCATTCAAATTATAAGTCACTATCATGCCATTGCCCTTTTACAAGGATAATTTTCGCACAACCATAATCAACGATATATTCCAAACATAGATGAAACGCATTTTTTTTAATTGCAAAAATCGAAAGATACAATATCTTCAAAATCACAACTAGAAGAGTAACCGACCTTCCCCAGTAAGTCAACTAGTATAATCGCATACATTCAGTGCCTCAAAAAGGTATTGCAGTGTGGCCGCCCAAAACGCCTTCTTTCGGACCTGGCACCTGCATTTACTTCCCCAAAGTTCAGGAGATTCTTAATAAAGAACGGGATACAGCCTCCACTAACCACTGCAAATAACCCTCAAGCTAACGGTTTATGCGAGCGTCTTAACGCGACACTCACCGGGAAGCTGAGGTTACTGAACTTAGAGAATCCAGGAACCTCCTGGACTAAGTTAATTAAGATAGTAACTGATAAATATAACGATACCCCCCATACGATAACTGGATTTCCCCCCATATTTTTAATGTATAATATAATCCCCTCAGACTTAAATAACCACATAAACCCCTACGCCAATATAATAGAAAGTAGAAAACTAGCAATACAACGTACAAATGACAGGGACGACAAAGAGAAAATTAAATATGATAACAAACATAAGAACCCACACTTTGATACAGGAGATTTAGTATTTGTAAAGGCGTATCATCATCCAGATAGCGGTAAGTTAGTACCCTATTTTACAGGTCCATATAAAATTACTGAAATAATTTCTGATAATGTCGTACGTATAAATAGACCCAATAGGATTACAGGTAATGATAGCGATACTGTACATGTAAATAAATTACAATATTGTAATGAAGAGGTCCTCTATACCAGGTCTATTAGTATGAAACGCGAAAATTTTCAGTGAATTCAAAAGTTCACCAATTCTATGCAACAAAAGATTTTTATTCAAAGTAATTGCCCTGATTAGCTATACACTCGGACCACCTTTCAGGCAATTTTCGAATTCCTTGTCTGAAAAATTCTATTCCTTTTGAGTCGAACCAGTCAACAAGCCATTTTCGGAGTATGTCTGAGTTCGAAAATTCCTGGTTTTTTAGGTCGTGTCCTAAAGATGTGAAAAGGTGGTAGTCCGACGGCGCTAAATCTGGTGAGTACGGCGGGTGGGGTAAGAGTTCCCAGCCCAAGTCTTTTATGGTGTTTTTGACCACTGAAACGTTGTGGGCTGGAGCGTTGTCATGCTGCAGTATCAGCTTGTTGTGCTTTTCACGCAATTCCGGTCTTTTTTCATTCAATGCCTCTCTCAAACTGTGCATTTGTTGTTCGTAGCGACTAGTATTGACTGTTTCGCCAGGTTTCAGGAGCTTGAAATATACTACGCCGGTCTGGTCCCACCATACGCAAAGCATTGCCTTTTTTCCTAAGCTATTGGGCCTAGGCTTCCGTTTTGGAAATTGGCCGAGCAGGCCCCACGACTTTTGGCGCATAGGATTGCTGAAGTGGAACGATTTATCATCAGAAGTTACGATTCGGTGCAAAAATGACTTCTTTTCATGCTGGCGAGCAGCCCTTCGCAGGTTACCAGACGCCGTTCTTGCTGCCTTTCGCTCAACTAGTGGGGGACCTATCTGGAAAGCTTTTGGGTCATTCTGAGGCTGTTTAAACGTAGGGAAACAGAAACATGAGACACCTGGAGCTGTTTCGCGAGTTTCTTCTGCGTTTGGGTACTGTCGTCATCCAACAAAGCTTGCAGTTCAGCGTCCTCGAACTTTTGGTGCGGTTTTCCACGTGGTTCATTATCAAGTTCGAAATCGCCACTTTGGAATTTTTTAAACCACCTGTAACACTGTGATTTTCTCAGAGCGTGGTCGCCGTGAACTTCCTCGAGCATTCGGTGGGCTTCAGTGGCATTTTTCTTCCAGTTGAAGGCGAACAACAAAACTTCCCGAAAATGGGCACTTTTTGGCTCGGAAATCACCATTTTCCACGGGCTCCAGAAATTTTACACGATTCGAATTTTTCTAAAACTCCACGCATTCTGATGTCACGTGAGTCAAAAAACAAAATGCCTTCAACAGCGCCACCGTAGGCTCAAAAAAGTTGCACAGCGCCCTCTGGCAGCCATTTTCGCGTTTCATACTAATAGACCTGGTATTTCACCACCCAAATTATATATATATAAAACCCCTAAAAATAACTAGAATAATAGATCCTTTCCGACATTTAGATCCCAACTTGTTTAGTCCAATAGAAAAAAATATAGCTCATCGATTTCCCGAACCATTTAATCACTTGTCCCCCCATCTATTCTCATAAAATTAGCGAAAATTAGGTCCCCATCATCTCTAAAATCGATCCTGTACAGGAGACCAAAGGAGACGCCATCTTGGCCTCCTAAAAAGACAATTAAATCCCCAAAATGGCGTCCATCGCCACGACAATATTCCAATCTCCATCCCAACGACAAGCAGCTCAAGGCCACATTGCCTCCCCGTAGGTCAAACTAGAAAGAAATCAGTAACCTTGCACCTACTCCTAGACATTGTGTGTAAATATGTTCCCTTTTTTCAGGAACGAATATTTTTGTTTTCTTTTAACTTTTCTCTCATTTATGTGTAAATAGACTTACAGTTTTACTAATTTTGTGGTGTTGGACTTTGTTTTTTAACTTACAGATGTAGATAAAACATTTCAATATTAATCGATAATATCATTTGGTTTATTAACCATCAACATTAATGTCATCAACTGCCAATCAACCCTTTATATATTATTACCTCTAATATTTTTTTTTTCTTTTTTCATTATGTTTAGACTTAGAATTTTACAACTTCAACTATTTTAGGCACCATTTAAAAAAAACCTACACCTAACAATATTTATAATATTTCTTAAACAGATAAAACATTTATCATTTTATTTTTCTTAATAGATTTTCAAAATGTTATTTTTGACGCTTCCCTTACAACCTCTAACTCTATCCCATGAACCTTTCCTCCCAACTTTTTACATCCATTAAGAGATTATTGTTCATCAGCCATTTTTTGATTGAACTAAATAGAAAACCCTTCCTCGCTATATCATTCCCAATAGTGAGCTCAGGAGACCCAGTTAGATTTTTTTTCTCTCATCGTCCGGCTCATCATTTTTTTCATTTTTCAACTTTTTCTTCTCACCACACAAGTCGGACACAATCAAAATTGACAGCAATAAATCTCTTACATCCACCTCTCCTTTTCCGGATCCCTCAAACCTCCAACTACCTTCCAAGGGATTCCAGTTCGCCAAACATTTTTTTTCATTGATTAATCCGACTGGAACAATCCTTCCTCGCTATACCATTCCCAATAGTGAGTTCAGGATATCCAGCGCGATCTTTTTGTTTTCTTTTTCTCATCGCCCGACTCATCATTTCAATTCACCATTTTTTCAAATTTTCACTTTTTTTTTCATAATTCATCCGGGCACAATCATTATGGACAACAGGGATCCCTCTTACCTCTACCTATCCCTTTTACATCCATCAATCTTTCCACCTCTTTTCACTGTCTGAGCTAATGATGCAGACGGAATATCTTAGGCCTTCTGTTAATGAAAACAATGCCTCACTTAAACAAGTTCGCATTACATTGCAGAGTGTTTGGGATACTACTTTGCAGAAACATGCTCAGAAACCCCCTTTCCCCTTTTCAACCTTAGCGTCACATTATACGTTCAGTCAATAAACTAACTTCATTTTTTTTCCTCTCAACTTTTAAGAAATAAGATATTATTTTCCTTGTACGATTCATTTTACCATATTCACCATTTTGTATTATATACTTTCTCTTATTCTTTTATCATTCATTTTGTGCGTTTTTATTTTTATAACCTTGATTTTTATTTCATTGATACACCACAATTACAACATTTTAATCTTTTTAACTTGTAGCTTAATAATAATTTTAACTAATTTGTATACAAATTATTTCTTTTATTTTTTAATAATAGGTTTGTTAGGTCATCATTCATTACATGTCATTCCCCCAACCAAACCTTCATCACCGCGTACACATTCTGTAGTATATTTTGAGTTAGATAGTTCACAACCTTCTTCTAATATTTATTATAACCCCATATCTATATAAAAATATGTATCGACCTTGTAAGAATGGATGTAACAAATAAACAAAGAGGCAAAGGTAGACCAGACGGCGACAAAGACCAAACGGCGACAACCAACGGCGCCAAGAAGGTGGCGTGATTACAAGAGCCAATCAGGACTCACCGCCATATGCGGGGATCCAATATAAAAGGGCCCAGAAAAGAGACAAAGTAGTTGTTTTCAGAGTGACGCCGTTATACGGTCGGTCGGATCTCTCACCCCCTCTTCTATCCGTGAGTAGTCTTAGGGCATCCGCGGCGCCCGTGGTTCGACTGCCTTCGTCCGTGGTCTACCTCTACCTCTTGGAGCTACCATCTAGACCTGCCTCTGTCCCTTGCTGTCCCAGTGCGGGAATCCCATCATGCACCCACGACCACGACTGCCCAGTACATTCCACGTCGGCTTATTCGGGATATATAATTTGTTTCTTAATTTGGTAAAGCATATTTATAAATTTAATCGAAAAAACATTACATATATATAAAGGTCGGCGCTATCCATATGAATATGCTCTTTTTGGTCAATCACCATTAGGCAAGAAGTCAGAATATGTTAGGGAGTTTCGGCTCCGCATCAATACTTATGCGAATCCTTATTCTGAAAAGATAAGAAGCTACCATGACCGGTGAAATATTGGAGATTATTTAAATTTTGTTTGAGAAATCAAGGTATCTCTCTCTCTGAGTCAATGAACTAGATGAGCTGTGACTGATGGTCATTAACTGATCAAATTGGAGAAAATATTTATTCGAACTCGACTTGATGGACGCTAATAACAACAATTTCTACATAAATCGCATCTTTAGCGTTTTTTTTTTAATTGCCAAATGTGGTCGTGATACCTCATGTAAGAAAAAAATGCTTTCCAACATGTTTTCCAGTTTGTTAGAGATATAATTTGCAGCCAACCATGATTGAGGTTTATCAGACCGCATATTTTCTGCTCGCGCCAATAGCGATCTCATTGTATTTAGTACATTAGAATCAATAGGTTCAGGACGGTATTTCGGACGTCGTAATGGTTCTCAACGGCCCACTATCACTAGCAGTTCAAAGGTCTGAAATGTTACTTGCATAACCTTACTGGATCTTATAGCCACGTCACTAGCCCGGAGTCAATAAATAGGGTCGTTTACAAATCAAAAAGTGTCTCTACGAACACTTCGATGACGTTCGCAGCATCATGAACTGTTTGTTGGGCGACTATTGCATCGGCTACATTTAACGCTACATCACAAGCAGGATAGCCTTCAATGATGTGGTCAACGAAGAATCCTGACTCAGGAATGGCGTGACGTCGTGTCTTCAGACTAAAGAAGGTTCTGTTTGCAGCACCATTGTGTATGAATCTGTTTTCGGCGTCATCGTGGTGAAGGCACATTGCCAACTTGCATTCTACATTGTCATACAGGTTCATCTCCTGAGGTAAAATTATGTACACGTACGGTACTTCTTGTTCGTATTCCTTGCACTTCCGTAACATTTATGATGAGTTAAGGATCGTATGTAGCGGTGCTCTTTATTCGAAACCTGGGAAGCCCTACGTTTCAACAGGATAATGCACGAGCTCATGCTGCCAGCATTCCACGTCCCTTCCTACATGAACGGAATTTTCGTTGCTGCCCTGGTCAGCATGTTGTTCTAATTTGTCACCACTAGAAAACTTATGGGCAATAGTTGTTGAGCGAATGAATCGTCTCCACACGCCAATCACTATTGTCGATAAATTGTAACTTTGCGTTGAATCAGCATGTGGAGCCATATATTTTTAAACCCTTTCCCCATATATGTCTGACTCAATGCCCAGGCGTATGAAGGATGTTTTCCCTGCCAGAGGTTGTTGTTCTGGGTACTAATTTATAACATGAATCATGAAAATTTTTCTTATAGAATTGTAAATAGTTATAAAACGAAGAGAAATTTTTTTTTATTAAAATGCATGGGCTACAAGCTTTCGGGCTTCACGCCCTTCGACGGGTACAACATATTGAGAGAAAATAACGCTATATATAGTATCGATATGTGAAGAATCTGCATACATAACCATATATGAGTTAACAATATCAGATTAAGTTATGGAAATAAGGCTTTTTATAGAAATATTTTACGAAAGTAGGATGTGATGCTAATTAAAAATTAAAAAATTAAAAACTAAAAAAATTTATGACAGATTTAACATAACTAAGGCTATTGCAATTTATAGGAGAACATATGATCATCTATGGATGTCAATCAACTTAAACCAATGTGATGTTATATTAAAAAACCAACAACAGTGAGGAACTATGGCATGGCCCGCCATCAGCTCGATCATCGGACAAAGGAAAAAATTATATAGGGGTAGGTGTCTGGGTGGGGGGGTGGTTTGTTTGCGGTGGGATTAACAGTAAGATCAGGGAAAAGAAGTGAACGGCCTATAGGTTATTACAAATATCTAAATACTGCGATGGTATGTCGATGTGTCTGTTAATGCTATGGTTATTGATGGATAAAATAGCTTCAATGATCAACCTTTGGTATTTGGTATTGACATTAGAGTACAGGGTGGTAGGGGAGGAAAGGTTGAATGAATGGCCGGTGGTGTTAATATGGTTGAAAATAAGCGACCTGTTGTCTCTGTTGGCAATGCATCTACCGTGTTCGGTCATCCTGATGGCCACGGACCTACCAGTCTCGCCTATGTAAGATGCACTGCAATCGTTACAAGAGACTGAGTAGACCGAGCCACCAGAGGACCGAGCAACGGTAGATCTAGGTAATCTGGTGATAGGGTGTCTGAGGATGGCGCCGATACTATTGCTATTAGTAAAATGGGTGTTAATTCCGTGCGTTCTGAGGATGCGGGAGATGGCGACTGATTGGGTGGAGAAGGGAAGTAAACAACTGTTTCTGGTAATTGCAGGAGGTCTAACGGAAGAAGGGTCAAATTTATACTTATGTATGAAATGGGGGGGGGGGGGGGGTATTGGGACCGGGCCAACTGTTTAATGATTAGGGAAAATTCAATGGTTCTAAACAGTGGAAGGGAGCAGTGGGTGAACAATCTCTTGGTAAGAGTATGGACAGTATTTATTTTATGCGATAGGGGACATGAAGATTTGAAGTCTGTATAGAATGTGGGATTGTTAACCTTGTGGTATACGGTGGTGTGGTAATGAGAGGTAGTAAGTATGACCAGTATATCAAGATACGGCAATACAGACCTGTTTTCCAATTCTAAGGTGAATGAGATCTCGGGATGATAGGAGTTTAGAGAATCTAAAATATTGATTTCTTGACCGGTATCACATATGCAGAAGATATCATCAATATATCTCCGCCACATGTGAATGCCCGGTGCAATTTGCTGTTGGACCCAGTGGTCTATGTTGGCCATGACTATTTCTGCAAGTGGGGAGGATAGTGGGCTGCCCATGGGCGAGCCTCTGATTTGTTTGAACAACTGGTTGTGAAATGTGAAAGTAGTGAAGTCCAAACACAGGGAGGATAGTGCGACTATGGATTCTGCTGTACGGGGATCTACCTGGTTATCCTGTAAGAAATTAGTCAAGTGCCTAATAATAAGCTGATGGGGGAGGGAAAGATACATGGCAACTACATCATAAGACACCATAACGGTGTTGGGGACAGGGCAGAGAGAGTTAACGGATTGCACAAAAGAAGGGATATCCCTAATGGCAGAGGATTGTGGACTGGCTTTCACCCAAGGTGTGAGATAGCTAGTCAGATATTTGGACAGCTTATAGACAGGTGAAAGATGGTAGGCTATGATGGGGCGTAGGGGGATGCCAGGCTTATGGGTCTTAGGAAGACCATAGATATAGGGGATATTATTAAGGTCGGAGATGAAAGTACTATATTGATCCGGTGTTATGTGACCCGATTTTTTCAAACGCAATAACCCCAATCTGAAAGATTTAGCTGAGGCAGATGCATCAGACTGTGCAATGGGAAAAAATGTATTGCGGTCGCTGAGTATCTCCGTCATCTTGGAAGCATAGTCAGCCGTGTCCAAGACGACGGTCTGGGAACCTTTATCCGATCTGGTGACTATGATGTTAGGGTTTCGCCTTATGGTAGCTAGGGAGCGGTACTTACCAAGAGATTGGGACTGAGAAGGGGTGGGTTTCCGGAGGATATGGAACTCCGTATGTCATATTGGGCTGTGTGGGAAAGGGAGCTGATGGCGGGCTCAACACCAGAAATAATCCTGGGAATGTCAGGCGTTGTGGGAGGACGGTACTTGAGGCCTAAGGAAAGAACCTCGGTCTGCGAAGGAGACAACACTGTAGATGACAGATTGAGAAGAGTGGGAACCGGTTGGTTGTCGGGGTGAAATTCCTCTGGGAAGCCATATTTGCTGATCCAAAAGGATAGCTTCCTGTATTGACGCCCTTTAATGATGCTGTCCTGCTGTCTGATGTCGGCGGTGTGGAGACCAAGGAGTTCAACCATATTGGATTGGGATATGAGATTGGTGACTTGGGAAATGATGCCTTTAATGGTCTTGGACAAGCAGCGTATTCGCGAATAACATCCCTGGGTTCTAGCCCATAGTATTTGGCGTTGGGATCGGAGGATAACCCTGTTCGAATGAGAATTTCCCACAGGATCTGCGACTCTGAGAGATGGGGGGATGAAACGGGCCCTTTGGCAAATCTTGTTAAAGTTGAGGTGCAATCTCCATCTGGCCAGCTGCAGCGACTTTCGACACAGATGCGTTAGGAGGCGGATTACTTCAGGATTGAGGTTGGTAAATCGACGAATAGCGTTCAAGGATAGTTGTGCTTCAAGGCCAATTGCCTTCGAATATTAGAAGTTAGAGCAAACGTAAAAGATTTTTAATTTTTAATTATTTGCATATGTGATACCGGACATGAAATCAATATTTTAGATTCTCTAAACTCCTATCATCCCGAGATCTCATTCACCTTAGAATTGGAAAACAGGTCCGTATTGCCATATCTTGATATACTGGTCATACGTACTACCTCTCATTACCACACCACCGTATACCACAAGGTTAACAATCCCACATTCTATACAGACTTCAAATCTTCATGTCCCCTATCGCATAAAATAAATACTGTCCGTACTCTTACCAAGAGATTGTTCACCCACTGCTCCCTTCCACTGTTTAGAACCATTGAATTTTCCCTAATCATTAAACAGTTGGCCCGGTCCCAATACCCCCCCCCCCCCCATTTCATACATAAGTATAAATTTGACCCTTCTTCCGTTAGACCTCCTGCAATTACCAGAAACAGTTGTTTACTTCCCTTCTCCACCCAATCAGTCGCCATCTCCCGCATCCTCAGAACGCACGGAATTAACACCCATTTTACTAATAGCAATAGTATCGGCGCCATCCTCAGACACCCTATCACCAGATTACCTAGATCTACCGTTGCTCGGTCCTCTGGTGGCTCGGTCTACTCAGTCTCTTGTAACGATTGCAGTGCATCTTACATAGGCGAGACTGGTAGGTCCGTGGCCATCAGGATGACCGAACACGGTAGATGCATTGCCAACAGAGACAACAGGTCGCTTATTTTCAACCATATTAACACCACCGGCCATTCATTCAACCTTTCCTCCCCTACCACCCTGTACTCTAATGTCAATACCAAATACCAAAGGTTGATCATTGAAGCTATTTTATCCATCAATAACCATAGCATTAACAGACACATCGACATACCATCGCAGTATTTAGATATTTGTAATAACCTATAGGCCGTTCACTTCTTTTCCCTGATCTTACTGTTAATCCCACCGCAAACAAACCACCCCCCCACCCAGACACCTACCCCTATATAATTTTTTCCTTTGTCCGATGATCGAGCTGATTGCGGGCCATGCCATAGTTCCTTACTGTTGTTGGTTTTTTTAATATAACATCACATTGGTTTAAGTTGATTGACATCCATAGATGATCATATGTTCTCCTATAAATTGCAATAGCCTTAGTTATGTTAAATCTGTCATAGATTTTTTTAGTTTTTAATTTTTTAATTTTTAATTAGCATCACATCTTACTTTCGTCAAATATTTCTATAAAAAGCCTTATTTCCATAACTTAATCTGATATTGTTAACTCATATATGGTTATGTATGCAGATTCTTCACACATCGATACTATATATAGCGTTATTTTCTCTCAATATGTTGTACCCGTCGAAGGGCGTGAAGCCCGAAAGCTTGTACCCATGCATTTTAATAAAAAAAAAATTTTTTCTCTTCGTTTTATAACTAGGTACTAATTTATCTTTAAATTTTTGATAATTTAATCACTTTCAATTACCAATATAATGCATATGGCCAACAAATACCATTTGGTTCTTTGCACATTTTCCTGAGTTTAGCGATTTTAATGACCAGTAGTGTATTATATGTGCAGTGTTGTTTTGAGTTGGAATCATATATATGTGGTATCGTCGTTGCGAAATCTTTTGAAGTTGGTGGATAATTTATTTGATTGGTGTTGGCGCAGTCGTTGATGCTGAGTGGTAAGGTGTTCACAACAGGGGAAAATAACGAAAACACAGGGGGTTGGTTGAGTTGAAAAAGGCTGGCAATCTAGGGAGAAGAAGGATTTGAAGGAGTTGGCTATCGACTATCTATTCCATAATTGAGAATTTTCTTATCTGAGATTTGAGGAGATGGGCTTTTGCTCCAAGCTGATTCCTATGGCGCCACGATCCTGACTCGGTGTTATCCCGGGGGTAACTAACTATTCTGCTTCCCGATTTAAAAAGAAAACTATTTTTGTCTCTCATTGGCTGATCGTTCGTGACGTGTAATCTCGCTATAGGTTCTTGGCTAATGTGCTACTCTCTGATTGGTCTTTGCTAATTCTTTGTTCTTTGGACTTGTCCTAACCTGACCAGGAAATGCTAGGTTCTTGAACTCAGTTTTTATGAGTTCCGGGATAATAAACCCTGCTAATGATTGCCGCCTCTTTGTCAGTCCTTCTCTCAATCTTTCTCCCAGATTTTAAGCCTCGTCTTTATTAAATCTTTTAAAACATACATTGCATACATATTGGGTCGGGTTTGCATCCAGTTATGTACAAATTATGACAGATGCGCCCCCTACATGTGAAGAATTTACGAAGGGGTTTAGCCTGAGTGAGTTCTGTAAAGGGAAAAATAATTTTATGGGAAAATTAGTTGGTTATATAGAGAGTCTATATACAAGCATTGGTAGTGATATAAGATAAAAGAGAAAGGTGTTAATGACATATAGCTTGCATATAATTAATAGAAATCATTTTTTTTTAATTGTAAGACATCAAAATGAATACTATGGTACATAGTGGGGGAAAAAAAAGAAATGCCTAACTATATTCTACTCGAAATTGGGAAAGAAAGTCGAGGGATTTCTATTAGGGCTTTTGAGAAATCAAAAATAAAATAAAAGTTGGAAGAAATCAAAGTTGAATGCTTTTGTTGCATTGGCGAAAAAAAAAAAGAAAAATGCTTTGTTGTATGGTGAAAAAAAAAAAGAAAATGCCTAATCATGTTCTGCTCGAGATTGGGAAGGAAATCGACGGAATTCTATTAGGGCTTTTGAGAAATCAAAAATAAAATAAAAGTTGGAATAAATCAAAGTAAATTTCTAAACGGTAAAATCTTCCCAATTACATGCGTGGCAAGGATAAAATACTCAGGAGATAAGTTTCTTCATTTATGGATTCATAATGAAGAAACTTATCTCCTGAGTATTTTATCCTTGCCACGCAAATCAAAGTAAATGCTTTTTATTGCATTGGTGAAAAAGAAAAATGAAAAATGCCTTGTTGCATTGGCAAAAAAAAATGCCTTGTTGCATTGGTGAGAAAAAGAAAAATGCCTAATCATATTCTGCTCGAAATTGGGAATGGAAGTCGAGGGAGCTTTATTAGGTCTTTTGAGAAATCAAAAATAAAATAAAAATAAATTGAACGAAATCAAAGTGAATGCTTTTATGGCATTGGTGAGAAAGAAATGAAAAAGGTTTTTGTAAATCAAAATAAAACATAATATCTAAATTTAACCGAAAACCAGTGAGTTTCGTTAATAAAATTTCTTTAATTATTGAATTATGAACAAAATAAAAGAAGTGGTAAATAAGATGGTAAATAATTGCTAAAATAAATGATAAGTAATTGAATTAATAAAAATGATAAATTGGATTAAGTATTTTGATTTTAAAATAAGAAAATTATGTAAATGAATGATATAAAAAATATGTATAGCGAGGTTCGTCAACTCGTTTTGTAATTACATGCCACAATCTAATCATGTTCGCAACCAATTAATTATATGCCTTGTAGAATTTTTTGTCTTTCCTGTGCGACTCGGGTAGAAACGTGATCTGTCCCAATTGCTGCTTTATATTATGTATACAGGAGACATGGGAATCTAATTAACCTTACGTGTGTATTTTGTCTTGGTATTCGTATTTGTTTTTCGAGATCTCAATGCCGAATGTTGTATGTTAATGTGTCCCGAGCCTTAATGCGATCCAGGGATTTTTATGCAATTCCCTAGGGCACTTAAGATGTGCTCGCCCAATATCCACTTTATTATATCAGGTGTCGGTACCTGAGTTAAAACTTTGAATACAGGATCCGAGGAGAGTCCTCGATCCTTCTAAAAAGGTTGTTTAATCCTTTCGGAAGAAACGCAAGCTTGAAAGCTTAGTTACCTAATTTTTCCAATAATTTTAAGTGGCAGTGTGCGTGTTTTGTTCATATTTGACCTTGAGATCTGCGTGTTTTAAAATCTAACGTCTGTAGTCTAATGTGGGTTGAATGTAACGTTTTTTGGAAGTCTTAAAAGAATAAAAGAATAGAAATGTGAACTCATTTGGAAGTGTCAGTAACGTCTTAAGTCTTTTGTGAGAATGTAATTGAATTGTGTTTTTTGTAAAAGTCGATATGTAGGTTCAACTGGAATCCAAACTGGGCGACACTAGATCGTCCACAGCGCTGACCTCAATTTTGCTGTTGGTCGAGAGGGGCCCACGGTAATTCGAGACCGGAAGCATGGCGGATGTGCGGGGGAGAACAAGGGGCCCAATCTAAATCTACCCACCCTCTATTTGCATGTAGTTGGGTGACATTTGATGGCGTTAGCTGCCGCCATCTTGTGTCGTGCGACTCAAATGATTCTCTCACTTCCGGTGTCCTAATTGATTTTTTACTCAACGCCTAATTATCCTTCTAATTGAATCTGCACGTGTTCTAATTGAATTGGGGCTTCTCCCTTCAAATGTGTGACGGTCTCTTCCAACATATTCCACACCAGGTTTAGTAATTCAACAATGGCATTGCCTATATGGAAGATTGAATTTAAGACGGAATTTCCTATATGGAAGACTGCCTCTTGCAGCTGGTAAAATCTATGGGCAGGTAGGGTATAAATTAGCATGTGAATGATGAATAAAAATGGGATGAGTCCATAGGGTAGAAATAGCAGACAAATGACAGAGATTAGGTGTAAAATGGGATACTGACCCATCTTCTCCCATATTTTTGCCATGAATGGTGGCTCTGGGATATCTATTTGGACTTTTATTAATTGTGACTGTTCTCTGTCGCAATTCTTGTTATCGTGGGAGAATGGCGTAAATCGCTTTTTGGAAAAAATGGTAGGATTTAAATGATTGTCAGGTTCGAAGTTAGCCTGTTTGGTGGTCAATGGTTCTGTTAAATAAATGTCGGTTATAGGTGGTTTAAGTGGAAATGTGCAATCGTTTTTCTGTCTTAGATGTTGTGAATTTGTTATTGTTTGTTTTGTGTGTGTGGTACGTTTTGTGTACGAATTTTGTTTATTTCTGTGGGTTGTATCGGTGTCTTTATGTGGAGGTTGGTTGGATTCATCGATACTTCTGGCGAATCGGCAGGTGGGACAGGTTTTTACCTGTTTTGCAATGTCTTGTGCCATGTTCTGCCAATAATATTGTGAAGAGATGAGTCTCGTCATCTTTGAGATGTTTGGATGGTGGTGTTGAGTGTGGACGGAGTTAAGAAGTTTGGCTGTGAGTGATTTTGGAACTATAATTTTAGTTACACCTTTTCGGGAGACGGAATGCAGTCCATTGTGATCCATAGTCAAGCAAGATTTTCCCGATGGGGAAGGTTGATGGCTCTTAATGATGAAGGCGTCTAAAGAGCCACAGAATGGGATACGAGTTACAACGCCCGTTTCATATTGTTGTTCTCCATTTTTGCTACGGACCTCATATTCGTATCTTGATAGCCTTAATCTCCACCGAAACAATCTGCCTGACGGGGCTTTGATATCTTTCAACCACTGCAATGCGGGATGGTCAGAAAATATTGTAAATTTTCTGCCCATTAGACAGGCGCGGAAATTATCCACACTTTCCACAATGGCTAGGCATTGTAGTTCCGAGTTTGAATAACTTCGCTCGTGCGCACGCAGAGAGCGGCTGAAATTCTGGACTGTGTATGTCTTCCCATCAGGGTAGACCTGTTTGAGAATGCCTGCAATACCGAGTGTTGAGGCGTTACAGTACACCTGCAATGGCAGACCTTCCTGGTAAAGGTGTAATGTGGGGTGTGTTGTAAGGCTTTCTTTCAGGCTAGTGAACGCTTTCTGGCATTCGTCATCTCAGACCCACATGACATCCCTTTTTAGAAGGTTGACAAGTGGCTCCGCAAGCGGGCGTGGTCTGGAATGAACTTTTTATAAGCGTTCATAGCGCTTAAGAAAGATCGTAATGTTTTTCGATTGTGTGGTTGTTTGGTGACGTGAATTATTTCTGTGTTTTGTGTAGACGGGGTGGTTGTTTCGGCAGCGGTTGTGCATATGTTTGCTGGGCGTTGTCGCCTTTTGGTGCGAGTGTCGTGCTTGTTGCGCTTGTTGGGCGTGTTACTGTTGTGTGACGACGTAGGGACATGTGTGTGTTTAGCGCGAAAGCCGTCCTGTTGGATGGATATTGTCTGTGTACTGTTGTTGTGAGTGTCGTGTTTGTTGCGATGTACACTTGCGTGATTGTTTCGTGACGATGTGTGGTCACTTATGAGTTTTATGTGGGAGTTGTGCGAGCTGTCCTGTGGGATGGACGCGCCTTGTGCATTGTTGTTGTGAATTGAAGCCATTGTGGCCTTGTGAGTTGAGGGCATATAGTAAAGGCAATTGGCCTTAGTGAAAAGGTTGTGTGGTGCGTGATTAGATTGGCATGGTGTTTTGGTCAATGGATGCACGCAGTGGTTGCCATGTGCGGAAGGTTTGGGTGCAGGACAAGTCCTTTGGGACATCGCTTGACATGTCCAATACGTGCATTCATTTGGTATATGGTAAAAATGGTAGGTAGGGGTAGACAATGGGACGCCAAGTTGGAAAATAGTGTCATTGTTAAAATCTATTGCTAATTTAAAATGATGGAGGGTATTTACGCTGAGAATTCCAAATGGCAGCGGTGCTTCCACCACGTGGAAATTCTCTTTTCTGGATATTTTACCTATTATCAGCGGGAATGCTATTTTACCTACTGTTTTTATATGACCATTTATAGCCTGTAGATCTATGGGCTGCCTTTTTAAATTTAAATTAGGAAGGTGAATTTTTAACATTTTGTACAAATTATGTGGCACTAAATTCAAGCTTGCGTCTGTGTCAATTATAAAGGGGCATGGTAGATCAGGGGTCAGAAACAGTTTCAGCGTCAAATTTTGGACGCCAAAGGGTGGAGATCCTACCTCAGTCTCGAAATTCGGCCCGGCTGGTGTGTCTCAGGCTTGGGTTGGCTGCGTGGGACGCCTGGCGTGTTGCTGTTTCGGGGCCGTTTGCACTGTCCTTGGTCTCGTTGGTAGATTTCGGGCCATTTGCACTGCCCTTGGTCTCGTTGGTAGATTTCGGGCCATTTGCACTGCCCTTGTGTTCGAATGTCGAGCTTGTTGGGATGGTACAGTCCACCTACTTGTTTTTTTCCGGATACTGGTGTAGGGATCCGGCATGGTGGGTGGTGGTTCCTCGGAGTGGCGCATCAGGTCGCTCGGCCACGTGTCGTCGGCGGTACCTCCGTTCATCTTCCGGCCGGGGCCGGGAGCGTGGGCGTCGTCTGTCCCGCGGGCGGAGCTGCGGTCCTCCTCTCGCCGGGTCGTCTTTACTCCTTGGAGGGCGATCGTCAACTGCCGGATGATGGCCGCCAGAGTGCGTCTTGTCGTTTTTCTTCTCTCCGCTAGATCCTTGCCGTTGCTTTTCGCTGCTCGGTTTCGTTTGTTTTCCATTATAGATCCTGTCGACTTATTGTGGTATCGTCGTTGCGAAATCTTTTGAAGTTGGTGGATAATTTATTTGATTGGTGTTGGCGCAGTCGTTGATGCTGAGTGGTAAGGTGTTCACAACAGGAGAAAATAACGAAAACACAGGGGTTGGTTGAGTTGAAAAAGGCTGGCAATCTAGGGAGAAGAAGGATTTGAAGGAGTTGGCTATCGACTATCTATTCCATAATTGAGAATTGACTTATCTGAGATTTGAGGAGATGGACTTTTGCTCCAAGCTGATTCCTATGGCGCCACGATCCTGACTCGGTGCTATCCCGGGGGTAACTGACTATTCTGCTTCCCGATTTAAAAAGAAAACTCTTTTTGTATCTCATTGGCTGATCGTTCGTGACGTGTAATCTCGCTATAGGTTCTTGGCTAATGTGCTACTCTCTGATTGGTCTTTGCTAATTCTTTGTTCTTTGGACTTGTCCTAACCTGACCAGGAAATGCTAGGTTATTGAACTCAGTTTTTATGAGTTCCGGGATAATAAACCCTGCTAATGATTGCCGCCTCTTTGTCAGTCCTTCTCTCAATCTTTCTTCCAGATTTTAAGCCTCGTCTTTATTAAATATTTTAAAACATACATTGCATACATATTGGGTCGGGTTTGCATCCAGTTATGTACAAATTATGACATATATAGATTGAGGAGAGAACATTTCTGCTTGCTAACAGAAGAGTGATCTTTTTCTGATTCTTTTTTTTTTCTTTCTTTTATTTTAAAAGTTGATTTGCTTTTGATAGTTTTTATATATAGAACCGAGCCAGTATGAGGGCAGTGAAAGTCAGCAGGCCAACAACAAGTGACCGTTCCTGAGGATGAAGTCTTTCTCCCGTCTTCTCATCAGCAATTCAAATTCAAAAGCACAGCGAACTTGTTTAACTCTTCGTGCCGAACTACGAGACGATTATAGCCGACACCAGCCTGGACTCCACCGGAAAATACAGATGCCACCAGATGTCTGATGATTAATCTAGTCCAAGATGTAGATTTTATTCTTGAAGACGTCTTCAAGGGAGCCATTCTAGGCAAACCCAATTCCACAGCCACCGTTTCGATTCCCTCCACTTAATTCGCCTCCATAGTGGCAGAAACGGACATGCCAGTAATGTCTGTTCCTCCGAAACCCAAAGCGAAAGCCACATTTGTGAATCTGGTTCCTTCCTTCGAGTTCAAAGCCTACTCAAGGGAATTATTAAGGGAATACAAAATATTCTTTCTCCTCTATCGTTATCAAAAGACGTGGTGGCTTCAATCAACATCAGTGGAAGGTAGTTTTCCACACCAAAACAACCCAAATGGCAAAGTCGCTGGCAACTGGGCTGGACTCCTTGCCAAAGGGCCTACCACAAGCACCCGGTTATCCGACCAAGATACTGCTTCTTCAGAGTGGACAGGGAGGTGCGGGACGAGGAGATTTGCGAGAGTTCCCGCTCCAACCACTCCGTGCAGTCACTCCAGGGAAAACGTGACATCAGGGTAGTCTATCAATCGAATAATGCGGCACAGAGCACTAGTACAGTGTTCATCGAAGTGGACAACCAAGTCGCCGAAATCCTCGGTCAAAATGGACGTATTCCTGTTGCTGGTCTAATGCACAGGTATGAGCGCAGTCATACTTTAAAGCAATATTTCCGTTGCTGTGACTTCCGCCACCGTGCTTCTGCCTGTTCAGCTGCTCATACAATCTGCTACCGCTGTGGCTCTGTAGAGCATGAAGTACTCCAATGCTCGGTCGAGCCAAACCATAGCCGTTGCTGCCGCTTCAGCAAGAGAGAATAGCTCTAACAAGAAACAATGCCAAGACAATTGCGTGTCCTGCAGATGGACGCTAGGGAATAATCGACTGCCATTCTTGAAATTGCAACTCTGGCGAATTCGTCGAAGGCGACATAGTGCTCCTGCAATAAGTCCCAATTGACTTATTTTGTTCCAGGCGCCTACATCCCCTCAGAAATTGTGGCGCGTAGCAACCTTCATCTCTTCCCTCTAACCTCCCCAGACACCGCCATAACCTCCCTCTGTCTAGAGCAGAGTATCATCGCGGTTTATTCGGCCTACTGCACGGCCTTATAGCGGCCGATGATTTCATCTCTTCTGGGAGATACGATAAAATAGGCCTCTCTTCCAGCTATCCTGAGTCTGGACGCTTAGGCCAATCTTCCATCTGGAGCATCGGTGTAAGGTTGGACTTCCGGGGTGCTAGTCTTGAAGAGTCCGCCAGCTTCAATGACCTCTGTGGTCTCGACCTGGTCAAATGGGTCTTTATTTTCCTCTATAGATGTCACTCTGGCATCCACCCCCCTAGCTATCTATGCCTTCACCGACCATATACCTATCTGGGCTATATTCCTAGACATGGTCAATAACGAGACAAACTCCTTCTGGGTTGAATTTTCGTTAAAAACAAACTTTTAGCTGTAACTAGCCTCTTATACGAAGCCTCTACACCGGAAGATATTGATAGGGTGGTCCTCCTGCTGACATACATCCTGCAATTAGCCTATGACGCTTCCATGGGGAGACGCTCCAATACTACAAGACCGTCAAAGCCATTGTGGACCCCCGAACTGAGTCGGCTCAGAAGGTTGGTTATCTGCCTCCACCGTTATAGCAAGAGTATCCGGAGTCCTAAGAGGAACTTCTTCCACAGTATATACCGAGCGTGACATAATCGACTGAAGGTGGCTATACGGAAAGCTAAAAGTATATCCTGGTTTATTCTCTGCGAGGAAGTGTAATCCGCGTCCTGGGGTGTCCTGGGACGCGGCTCCCCCAAAGGTTCGCCACTTCTCAAACATGATAACGGCTCTCTTTACAATCCTCACGAGACTTTCCAGGCCATGTTAAATCACTTTTTCTACCTGAGAGAGAGAGACACCAGACATTATCCGCAAAGAATTACACTTTCTGTCTACTCAGATGAACCTGAATTCAAACTCACTGGTGGAAACCTCTTGTCATCAGTTTGGATAAGCTTCGACAGTAAACAGTGAAGCGTCGACACTCTTTGGAGGCCAAGCAATCATTCAAAATCTTGAACGTCTAAATTGCACAGCCTATTAGCTGCTTAATGCAAATATTTTTGGAAGACCGGAGAGTTTCTTTTTCAGTTTGGACAGCAACAGATTGAAAGTTTTCCCTGTTCGGCACTCCCAAGCGTTCATCGCTAAGTCCTTTCCTGTGGAACAGAGTTGTTCGGACCATCTTCACCCTTCCCTTCATCAATGAGAGCCAATTTATAGCTTATGCGGACGACTTCACCCTTATGATTCAGGTTCGTGGTCGCCTACCGGTCTCTGTCACTAACAACTTCTTGGAGAGGTTGACATCTTGGTGCACGATGAATGGTCTTAATATAAACACTAGTAAGACTCAAGCTTGCCTTTTCCTATGACGTAATTCCAACTCCGAGACAGGGCTTAGAATCCTTGGTCAACTTTTAAACATCAAAAAGAACATCACAATCTTAGGAGTGGAGTTTGACTAGACCCCCGGATTTGTCGCCCACCTACGCACGATCACACGTAGATGCAGTTCTATAATCCCACGACTCACCCTCTCCATACAGGATAGAATTGAATCTCCTTTTCAGCTGGAACTAGAATTATTGACGCGGTAGTGGTACCTGCCTTCCTTTACTGGCGTCAGCATGGGGGCGTCATGCTCTCTCCAGCAAGGTTATTAGACAGCTTAGGAGCCTTCACTACAAATTTGCGAAACGTGTAATGAGAGGAGGTCCTTGCACACCATCAATCTCAGACATTTCCAACACCGGCAGCCCTCCTTTCGATATTATTGTAAGGTTGTACGGCGTTCCTGAAGGAAACCAAAGGAGAACATTTTGATTCTAGACCAGGTCCTGCTGCTTTGCCATACCCTCCGGATAGACGTCAATTACACTGGTCAACAACATTTTTGCCCAAGAGAACCTGATGGTGCTTCTAGTGTAACTTTCCATGTTGAACTCAAAATTCTAATCAGAAATTTTCCATCACCAACGGTTTTTGCGTGACAGCCTTTTTTTAGTATTTAGATAAATACAGCAAAAAAAATGCAAAAAATATCAGGTAAGCATTTTTGCATAAACCTTATTACATTACACTGGTTTATCAAAAATTATTTTTCCTTGTCCCAAAAGAAACAACATCTTATCTATATTTAACTCTTTGTGCTGATTCCAAATATACCTTTAGTTTTTTTCTATCACGCAAGATTTTTGAGATACACCTACTTGAAATTTGGAAACGTTTATTTTTGTTGCCTCTTTCTCTTAATGGGTGGAAAGGAATAAAGAATGGAAGGAGCAACATTTGTAAACAAACAAGACA
Organism: Cordylochernes scorpioides; assembly: GCA_030710605.1. Taxonomy (NCBI): domain Eukaryota; kingdom Metazoa; phylum Arthropoda; class Arachnida; order Pseudoscorpiones; family Chernetidae; genus Cordylochernes; species Cordylochernes scorpioides. Next base: position 68,673,675 of record CP092865.1, read on the forward strand.
TCGCCCCCCCATCCCATGCGCGAGCACCTATGCGCGGTGACGGGGAGAAAAAAGAAGAAAGGACAACCGGCAGCGCTGGTGTATAGGCTTGAGGGAAATATGAGCTCCCTGCCTCAGAAGGAATGAGTAACCACGTGTTGAAGAAACAAAGAAGATAACGAGAAGAGCTTCGTTGTGAAGAAATGTCGGGTAGTCGTTTCACAAAACACTGAAGCGAGTTCGGTAGAAGAATTCGCTGTGATGATTCTTTTGTGGGCTGTAGCAAGGATTTAAATAAGATCACTAAATAGCAGAAAGGAGAGGGTAAAGGCTCCTTCTAACTAATTTTATTTAATACATCTTAAGAGGACAGAGGAAAACACCCAACTGGTCGGTAGCAGACCAAGCCGTGTTCTGGTCCTTTGTTGGCGGCTGGCGCCGCCGAGGCTTGTTTGTTTACAGTCGTCACCTGAGCCGTCTGGACGGCGTCCATTATTCCACATACTCCCACCTGTTTTTCTCTAGGCACACAGAAAAACGATAATAATCGTCCAATCGGTTGGGTGTACAAACGGTTCTTCCCGATCTAGTCTGTATTTTTGCAGTTTTCTTTCTTTCCGCACAGATTTCTTCTTCATTCAGGTCTTTATACCTGGAAGGCCAATATTCTTCGGAGAGTTTTAACCAGGAAGGGCCCTCCCACCATCTAGACTGTATCAGTCGGGAGAGGCTGCATCCTCTGGAGGGTAAATCAGCTGGATTGCACTCGCTAGGAACATATCTCCAATCTCCAGGATCACTAAGTCTGCATATCTCTTTCACGCGATTCCCGACAAAGGTATACCACTGATCATCGCGCTTTATCCAAGCGAGGGCTGTTGTGGCATCAGACCAGAATACATTTTTGATATCTTTTAACTCTAGAGCTTCAAAGATCATCTTGTTTAATCGTGCTCCTACAACACAGGCTAAAAGTTCAAGTTTTGGTATCGTAGGTCTCTTGAGAGGAGCGACTCGAGACTTAGCCGCCATCATATGCACTTCAACTTTGTCACCAACCCGAGTCCGAAGGAAGACCACAGCAGCATAAGCTTCACTACTAGCATCAACAAACGTGTGTATCTGCCAGTCCTTCTGCGGTACTATCAATGGATTGAAATTCCTAGGAATTGCTATGCCTTTGTGCAGCTGAAGGTCGTCGAACCATAGGCTTAGTTCATCCTTGTAGTGACGGTCCAATTCATCGTCCCATGCCAACTTTAGAGTCCAAGCTTTTTGCAATAGAATTTTAGGCTTTATTAATATTGGGTTCAGAAATCCAATAGGGTCATATATCTGAGCTAAGCAGGACAGAATACTCCTTTTGGTTATCTTGGGGGGTATGGCTACGGAAATTTCACATGACAAACAATCTTCCCTTTTATCCCAACATATACCAAGCACTTTAGATATCTCTGCTCTTTCAAAGGGGTAAGTACCAGAGGTCACATCCAGGCTATGCTCCCAACGGCTTAGCTCCATCCGAGCATTATCCATGATGGACGTTGCGGTCAATTTGAGATCTTTTAACTCTTTAAAAGAGTTCACGCTTGTGACTAAATTGTCCACATAAAGGGATTTCTGCAACCTCTGAGCTAACGGTTTATGTTCAGGTCGAACATTAGACAGGTGGTATTCGATTACTGCCCCCAAAATGAAAGGACTACAGTTAACACCAAAAACGACACGTCTATGTCGGAATACTTCTGTCTTTTCTCCATTTTGGGAATACCACAGAAAACGCAGGTAATCTCTGTCCCTTTCATTCACCTCAATCTGCAGAAAGGCTTTCTTAATGTCTGCCACGACTCCAAACTTGCCATTTCTAAACCTCAGCATAAGGTTGGGAATCATCTCTATGAGGTTAGGTCCTTTTTCAAGACAGCGATTTAAAGATGGGGATCTATAGACCTTGCTAGAAGCATCAAAGACAGGCCTGAAAGGCGTAGTCCCACTGGAGAGTTTCACCACCGGACGATGAGGCAGGTAGAAGGCCTCAGCGTCGTGTTGTTGAGCTGGGACTTTCTCAGTTATCCCATCATCCAACCAGCCTCGGAAAATATCACCATAGTCCTCATAAAGATTCAAAGAGATTAATTTTTTAATCGTCTGTTCTAATCTCTTCATAGCAACCTCCCTGTTGTCCGCGATTTTAGCTTTCTCTACAGTCCACGGGAGGGAAACAACATATCTTCCAGAAACAGAATATTGGACTGTTTTTAGAAAATGTCGACGCGCCAGTGCGTCTCTCTGATCTCTCTGTTCAACCTCAATAGGATCCATAATGCCAAGAACATCGAGATTCCACAGATTGGTTATACTGCTCTCCGAAATTGTCATCGTTGTAACATGATGAGCGAGTGAAACGTCACTACCTGGCTGACATTCTTCCATTAAAGTCCATCCAAAACGCGTCTGCGACGCCGTCAAGCCATTTGACAACACAAAAGATTTCATCATGAAAATAGATCCCAATACATCGCATCCTAGAAGTATTTCAATTTCCATGTCATCCTTTCCAATATCAGGAACCCAGATTCTGCGGGCTTTGAGTTCTTTCAACCATGGCCCGCGGCTCAATCTTGGTAGGTTACCACAGATTTTTTGTTGGTCAAGAAGCTTCGCTACCATCTTAAAATTCCCCGATGCATGACCCAAATTGACTCTGTATTCTTGGTGGACACTTTCACTAGTATGACCTCCAAACACCACATGTTTAAGTGATTCCTGGCCAATGGGAGATAGTCCGAGATCCTGGGAAGTTTTAGACAAAATATAGGATCGTTGGGAACCTGTGTCAAGGAGGGCACGCACTACTTTCGCCGAAGTCGCACCTTCGACCTTAATCTTCAGAGTCTGTAGCAAAATCAGAGACGAAGAGCTAAGACCGGAGAATGAAACTCCGTTTTCAACTGTAGGAGAAACGTCACAGTCTTTCACCTGTTCCTTGTCTTCATCCGCTGACTCTCGTCCAGGAGCATTAAGAGGGCATAAAATATCAAAGTGCTTCTTCTTACATCGAATACATTCAGTTATGCGCCTTCTACAATTAGAAGAGATATGACCTGGTTGGAGGTAGGAGAAACAACATTTAGCGTTTTTAATACGCTCTCTTCTTTCTTTAGTGCTCATTCCTGCGCGCAGCAAGACAATCTGTGTTTTTATTATCGTTATTACAAAAGATGCAATTCTGGGCACGTCCAGCAAATAGTCCAGAGGCCGTAGGTATCTTAGCAGGATGTGATTGTCTGCCCACGTTTCTATCCTGTTTCAGAGATTTGAGTCCAAACTTGGATCTAGCTAAGGCTCTGTCTTGTTCTGCTGCAGCTTCCTTTTGGAGAAACTCCATAATTAGGTCAACTCTAGTTTGAGTCGAATCATTAGTATCAATCTTGACATCATGGAGGGGGCTTCTTTGCCAAGCCTTCATGAGTTCCTCTGAGAGACATGCCTCAATCATTGGAAATATAAATACAGACATCTGTCTGGCCTCAATCTTTAAGGATTCCAATGCTCTCAAATGAGTCACCAACTCATCATAAAATTAAGTCACCTTCAACTGTTGTTTGGAGGAGCAATCGATCATAAGGCGGATAAGGTCCCTGACATAGACTTGTTGCAACATTTCAGGCCTTCCAAATCTTTCTGTCAAAGTTTCTATAACTTTGGGGTAATTTTCGGCAGTCAGGGGGTAACTATCAACCAGTTTACTAGCTCTGGTTCCCGGCGACATAGATTGCACAAGATATTGAAACTTGTCGCTGTCTTCTAAAGTGGTATCGACATGTATCTTGTTGAACTGTGCCCACCATCCCAACCAATCTTTTATTTCTCCTGTAAACTTCTTTAATTCTATCTTGGGTAGTTTTACAGTTCTAAGGTGTGAGCTAGAAGCGAAGCTCACTTCACTGGTCGTGGGACTGGATGCAGTGATCCTGGGTTCAACAAGAGCGAGACATTTTTTATATATCCTCTTATATCTCTGGGTATATTGCAAGGCTTCCTCATCGTCTTGCTCTAGTGTCTCTTCGCTAACGTCTGAAGTTAGCATGAAGTCTCTTATCTTGCTTTGGATCACAAGAAGCTCACTGTGAGTTTCTTCAATGATCTCTCTATTATATTCAATGTCCTCTACAGGTATCGGTGGAGTACTTGACAGAAACTCTTCTGTCGTCTTCAAGATGCGAGTTAGTTTTTAAAATTTCCATTTTTCAAAAAACACTATAAACAGAGGGTAAAACAAAAGGTACTTATCTTGAGTCTTGAACTTGTACTCCGCCGTTAATCCACTTGATCTTGCCTTGTCAGAAGCCCCTTCGGGGACGCCACTTTGTGAAGAAATGTCGGGTAGTCGTTTCACAAAACACTGAAGCGAGTTCGGTAGAAGAATTCGTTGTGATGATTCTTTTGTGGGCTGTTGCAAGGATTTAAATAAGATCACTAAATAGCAGAAAGGAGAGGGCAAAAGTCTCCTTCTAACTAACTTTATTTAATACATCTTAAGAGGACAGAGGAAAACACCCAACTGGTCGGTAGCAGACCAAGCCGTGTTCTGGTCCTTTGTTGGCGGCTGGCGCCGCCGAGGCTTGTTTGTTTACAGTCGTCACCTGAGCCGTCTGGACGGCGTCCATTATTCCACAGTCGTTATAGAATTGCGCACCAATTAAGTGGGTTGCGATATAGTTTCCTGTTATGGAACAGAATAATTAATCCGGATAAATATCTCAAGTGAAGAATTATCTCAAGTGAACTCATGATCGGATTTATCGACAGAATTGAAAACAAGATTTGTTTTTATAAACAGAAGCTTAGATAAGTATTTGTAAACTTTGTTTGAAAATGATTTTGCCTTTCCAACCCTAGTTATTTTGTTCTCTACATTATTTGTTTGTATGTATATTTATTTTATATCACTTGTTTATATATTCTAATTTTAAATATATCTAACCTTTTGGCCAATTTGATTATCACCCTTTTTATCTATTTTTTATTTTTATTTTTGATGCCCAGTCATTTTTGATAAGCAAAATAAAATATATATTTATGCCATTTTTGTTAAATTGCATTTCCACAACCTGTGCAAACACAGCTGGTGAATCTCTATTTTCAATCTGGGTAAGATTGACCTTCCCCCCACATTTATTTTTTCAAATTCAACATTTTTGGTGAGCCGGACGTGATCTCACCTTGTGGTGTTTGTACAATTTGTGGAGATGGATAAGCTTAAAAGAGAGAGAACTCCCTTAAGGAATACTATCACTCGTACCACAAATGAAATAAAATCATGTCTAAGTCTAGAGGAAGTGGATATAATTTTAATAAGGGCCAAATTTGAAAGGATAACCATTCTTAATGATAGACTGATATTGATTGATGATAAAATAAAAGAGATCTTATTGGATGATCCGAGGTCCACAGAAGCTCAAATCAATGATGAGATGGAACAATGTGAGACTTATAGCCTATAAGTAGGAATTGTCGCTCAGAAGGTGAAAGAATATGAGTCTAAATTGGCAGCACCCTGTGATGATAAAATGTCACAATCTAGCACTTCAGATGTTAAAAGACAAATTAAACTTCCAAAATTTGAACTAAAAAAGTATACAGGTGAGCTAGAGGAATGGCTATCATGGTGGAGTCATTTTGAAAAAAAATACATTTAGATGAGTCACTGTCTGATGTTGATAAATTTGAATACTTAATACAATCCATGGTTGTTGGGTCAAAGGCCCGCAGACTTGTGACTAGCTTCTCTCTTACCCAAAAGAATTACAACAAAGTCATTGAAGATTTGAAAGATCGGTTTGGAGAGACAGAGATATGCTGACTGAGTTGTATGTGCGCAAGCTTTTAAAGTTGGTCATTGCCAGTGCCAGGTCTGAAAAAAGAACCTCGGCTCAACTTTATGATGATTTGGTTGCACATCACCATTCTTTGGGATCTCTGGGAACGGATACTAAGTCTGGGGGTGGTGCGTTCTTGTACCCGTTGGTGGAGCCAAGTTTGCCACTTGAACTTATCAAAATATGGCAACGTTCCCGTACACCTTTCAAAGAAAGAAAACTGTTATTCAGCAAATATCATTCCAGAGCTTTTCGTTATTTTTGAGTTGAAAGCAAAACAGATTGCATTATAAAATAAACATATTTAATTGAAAATTCAATAATTTGTTATTTAAATTAATATTTATGATTCTTAAAGAGCAAAATTTAATTAATAACAAATAAAATAAAGCTTTTGGCTCCATATATCAACTTTTCTTGTCAAAAATAAAGCGCTAGCTAATGTATTGATGTTTACCTAAAAATACATACGTAACATTTTCTGCATTATTACTGTATATACCAATTTATAGAAAAAATGGTTATCCTGCAAGAACTCTGGATGATGGAAAACTTCTGATTTCATTTTTTAATTCAGCATGAAAAGTTACATTAGAATCAACATCAGGTTTTCTCCGGCAAAAAAAAAATGTAGACCTGTGTTATCTTTCAGTCTAAACATCGCGGAGATAATAAGACCTATAATATTTACAGACGGTTCAAAAAATGAGGCTGGAGTGGGAGCTGCAATTGTCCTCGCATCAGAAAACCAACAGCCCGTTCTCTTACGACTACATTCTAGAAACGAGATCACTATCGCTTTGGACTGGAGATCACCACCGTTAGCCATCTGTACGTCTAGACCAGTTCGATCGACATTAGTAGCTGAGGCTATTCTCGCCCTGAACAATACCCAAAACTAAACCTGCGTTGGGTTCAGGGACACTGCCTCATCGACGGAAAGGAAAGAGTAGACGAAGCTGCCTTTTCCATCCGGCCTTGAGGCCTGTACCATCTTGATACTACTGTTTTTATGTTTATAACCTATTTGTGCGCCTATACCTTGTTATTACTATGCCAAGGCCCATAAAATATTTCACCTATTTTTCTATTACGGTACTTATGTCAATGAAATAATTAAAACGCTGTCTCAATACTACTGTACCTATGTGACCAAAATATTTGTGTTTTGTCTCGTTGCCATTTTACCTATGTCAGTAAATTATTTTCGCTCTTGTCTTGTTACTACTGTATCTATGCAAATAAAATATTAACCCCTTTTCTTATTACTACTATACCTGTATCATATTAAAATATTTGTGTTTCCGTATTGTTACTACTTTTGGGTTTTCCATATAATATTTGCGCCTCTATATTGTTACCAATGTACCACTCTCAATAAATTATTTGCAACTCTATCTTTTCAATGCTATACCTGAGAATATAGAATCTCAGGGCTTTTAGCTTGTTTCAAGTGTAGCATGGCCCAAAACATATTTGTGCCTCCCTATTGTGGATACGGTGGATATGTAAATAAATATTTGTGCCTCTCTCTCCGAATTACTGTAGCTATGCAAAAAGAAAATAGTTGTTCTCTGTTTTTCAACCACTTTACCACTGTTTTTACCTGTTTAATGTATATACGTCTCCATTTTGTTCCTGTTATAGTTATTTCCATTAATGGCGCTACTCTTTGTCTTGTAACTATTGTACCTTTATCAATAAAATATTTGCTCCTCTGTTTTGGTATTCCTTACCTTTGTCAATAAAATAATTGTTCTCTGTCTTTTCAATATGTACTAGTCTTAATAGAATATTTGCGCTGTTTTCATGTTTAACTGTACCTATGTAAATGAAATATTGGAGCCTCTATTTTGTTACTACTATACTCATTCAATAAAATATTCGCTCTGCTTGCTTGTTACAACTGTACTTTTGTCAATAAAATATTTGTCCGTTTGTATTTTACTACTATAATAGTGCCAATAAAATATTTTAGCTTATCTCTTTTTACTGCTGTACCTATATAAATGAACTCTCTCTCTCTCTCTCTCGGCCGTGCGGCCACGCGGTGCGCGAGCTCCGCGTTCTTCGGGCATGGAGGGCGAGAGAATGGAAGTTAGCAATATGTTTTCAGTATTGGCGGATAGCCAATATGACGGGGAACAGAATGGTGCTATTCCTTTCGGTGTTACAACAACGAATGCCGAAATATCGGCGGAAAACAATTCAGTGAAGAATGTTTCAATTTCTGAAACTAACGAGAAGTATGCAAAATCGCCCGTGACAAGCGGCGGATATGCAAATTCGCCTCAATCAAGCCGGAATTGGGCCGACATCGTCGAAAACGATGAAAATTTTGAACAACCCAAAAAGAGAAAGCGTCTGCTTCCTTCGGAAAGTGCGAGTCAGTCTCTGCCTGGTCCATCTCGACAGACGAAAACCACCCGGGACAGCACTACGCCGCGCCAGCCATCGTGCCCTAGGAACACCATCGAGCAAATAAAGGTCTCGAGGCAAATGCTGGCTCAGTGTCGGAGCAAAGCAGCTGCCGGAACCTATGACCAGATGACCTATCTGGAGTTCTCCCCGGAGTTCACCCAAGTAGACTACATCAAGGCTCTGGAAAATAAACTGGGGAAAGGCTGCGTTGTACAGATAGGAAAAGCTTCCGGACAGATCCTAGTTGGCTTCGAGCGGCCTGATATGGCGGAGACGATCATAGAGGATGGTCTGATGATTAAGGGAGCCCTCCTTAAAGCCCTTCCCTACCAAAAGAAGGCAGAAAAAATCACCATCAGCGGTCTCCCATTTGTAATCGAGGACGCCGATATCATCAGGACTCTGAGGCCTTACTGTCAGGTAGTCTCCATCGCCCCTACCGTGAATTCTTCCGGCGGCTACACCTGGCTGGACCTCAAAAAAACTGCGTTCATTCTCATGAACAATGGAAAAAAAATCACAGATCTTCCTAAAAAGATCATTGTGACTGCCAAGGGCGGCTCTGCACTGGCCTACTTGGAGTACGGCTTCCGTTGCTCCAAGTGCTACAGAATGAGACACAAAAGAATGAACTGTCCCCGGATCATCCGGGAGACAAGCACCACCCAACCCTTGAGCCAGACGAGCAGTGTGAAAACCACGGCGCCTGCTCCTAACACCACAGCAGCTGCTTCGCCACCTGCAACATTCTCCCACCCTGCGCCAGTGGCTGCCCCGGCACAGACATCCTCCGCGCCACCTGCTCAAGAGGATATAGCTCTCGAGACTGAGCCCACCACCAGGACCCCGGAAACCTCCACCCAGACAGACCTCAACATCAACAGAGTCGAGAACTCTAGCCATCACAAGATCAAGGATAGATCTAGATCCTTGTCTCCCAAGGCCGGGTCTACGACTCAACTACAGCTTGACACCCTCCTCGAGCGCCTCCCAGGATCATTCTTTGAAGAGGTTACACTCTTAGGCTTGAAGGAAGAGGAAGTGAAACAGGCCATCGTCTCCCTTCCTCATCTAAGGCTGCTCCTGGGAAAGCTCAGCGTAGAACAAAGTCTGGGGCTGCACACCTTCAATGAAAAGTTGATAAAGGGACTTGGAAGCTCCAAGTCAGCCCTTTACCAGCGGCTATCTGACATCAGAACAAAGACAAGAAGCGCGCAAGAGCTTCCGCCTTGCGTGCCTTAATGTGCGCGGCATTGCCGCTCGACACAGGAGCATTGAATTGTGCTGTTTCCTGAAACAGCACGCAGTTGACATCGCTTTCATTCAAGAAACCAATGTCACCACCCTGGACAGCGTTGAGGACCTCTGCTTGGGATACAGAGCAGCAGTTGTTCCAGCTTCTGGCGCCAGAGGATCCGGCCTCGCCTGCATCTTCTCTTCCGGCGTCCAGGTCATCGGACAACAGGTCCTGTCCCCTGGCAAGATCGCCGCCTTTGACGTTACCATCCGGGGATCAAAGGCGACATTTGTCAACTGCCACCTCTCTCATGCTCCTGATGAGCGGCTACAGCAGCTACAGGTCATCGCAGCTGCTGCTGTCAATGAAGACGCGTGGGTCCTTGGGGACCTCAATATCTCCGAGGAGTCTGCGAGCGACATTGCGTCCGGTTCCGTCGAAGCCCTTGGGGAGCTCCTGGACCGGGCCAACCTCGTAGACGCCGCAGCTATCTTCGACGCCACGCACCTACCAACAAGGATCTCCAGTTGCGGAAGCCAGGTGGATGCGAGCAGATTGGATCGAGTGCTTATACCATCAAGCTTCTCCAACCGCGTCACCCGATACTGGAGCCTATACTACAAGAACTCCGACCACCGTGCGGTCCTCCTCCAAACCGGCGAGGCCTCAGAACCTCGACCACCGTGCATTGCTAGCATGCTCCGATCGAGGCTAGTCGTTGGGACAGTAGAAACGCTTCTTGACGAGGCCTTGGGAAACATCGAGGACATGCGGAATGCGGAAATCTGGAGGAGGTGGGGACATATTAAGGCGCATCTGGTCTCCGCCATCAAGTCACTCCACGACCTGCGCAATAACGACGACGACTACATCTCGAGGGCGAGAAAATATGTTCAAGCCAAGCTCGAAGATGTCTCCATCTACTCGGACTATCCCTCCCTGCCGGACCTCGGGCGCGCCCTTCGTCTTCGTCGCAGGGGAACGTCGTCGAATACTTTCTACGACAGCGCAGGTCGAATGATTACGGGACCAGCGGTGAGAGAACTGGCTTTCGTCAACCTGAAAGAGCGCTTTTCCCATCCTTCGTGCTCACCGGAGGACATCGATGGCTTCCTGCGGGGTTTTACTCTAAGGGTCACCATTGAGGAAAGCGATCCTCTCCACCGCTATGGGATCGGCGAGGAAGAGATCGTTGCTGCCATCGGTCGTCTGCCAACTGGGAAAGCGGCCGGGTGGGATGACTTGCCCTGCGAGCTCTTCAGGGGTTTTGAGGATTACTTCGCGAGTGCACTCCGTCGGGTCTTCGAGGCGTCCCAGCTCTGCGGGGCTCTGCCCACTTCCATGCGGCGCAGCGAAATGTCCCTGATAGAAAAACCGCACGGTGGTCCGGGCCTAGCCGGACTTCGACCCCTCTCCTTGCCAACGACGGACTACAGAGTCCTCAGCGGGGTCCTCTACTGGCGACTGCGACCCCATCTCCGAGACATCGTACCTGAATGCCAGAGCTACGCCGTTCCAGGTAGAACACCAGCCTGGAACATAGCCCGCGTAGCTGATGAAGTTGCCACTGCCTGCAGAGATGAAGCCCCACTGGCAGTCGTCGCCATCGAATTGGAGTCAGCGTTTGACACGCTGGACAGAGGCTTCCTGGTGTCCACTCTTCTCTCCGTCGGTCTGCCGCCAGTCTTCGTGGGGTGGGTTCTTCTGCTCTACGCTGGGGCCGAGGCTGCGGCGAGGATTGAGGGGATTGGGAGAACTCCTCTGTTCCACATGCTCAACGGAGTGAGGCAGGGATGCGCTGCCAGCGCAGCGTTCTTTACCATCTCCACCGGGCCCCTCCTGCTACGCCTGGAACAGCTACTTGGCCGGGATAATGTCCTGGCGTACGCCGACGACATCATCCTGCTTATCCGCGAGGATGGGCAGCTGGAGGTCGTCAGGAAGATCTTCGAGGACTTCAGGCGTGCGTCAGGAATAAGAGTCAACTTCGGTAAGAGCCAGGGTCTCTGGTGCGGGAGATGGAGGAACCGCACTGACTCCCCGTCGGCAATCTCCTGGAACAGGGAGAAAATCAATATTCTAGGGACCTTAGTGACTCCTGGAATGGGAACTTCGGCTCAAGATCAACACCTGCAAGAGTTGCTGGAGCGAGCCATTGCTAGGTGGTCCCCCTTTGTCCGCGGTCTCTCACTTGCTGGTCGAGCAAAAGCGGCCAATAGCCTGGTGCTCTCGGCCATCTACTATCATCTCCAGGCCTACCTTCCCAGCGAGACCACCATCGGAAGACTGCAGGCAAGATTGGCTCGATTCGTGTGGGGGCACGATCGAACCTCATGGCTTCCCAGTAGCATCCTGGCGCGGCCGATCTCTGTGGGAGGCATGGGACTTCTCGACGTGGGCACTCAGCTCCGGCTGTCGTGCCTTAAGGGTGTCCAGGCAGCACTGCGTGGAGGCCGTAACGCTCACTCTTGGCTCGCTGAGAGCGGGATGTGGCTGACTCCTGCGTCCACTCCTGGCATCTGGCTTCCCCCGCGGCGTCGTCGGAGTCTTCACCTCTTCGAGTCTGCCGCGGAGATCCTAGATCTAAACCACCGGATCTTACAACCTGCACTTCTCCGGGCTCTTCGGGTCGTGGGCGACTGCCGTTTCCTGCGGCCTCCTGAGCTCCTGGCTCCTACAAGATGGCTGGACTGGCGCATCGGAGAACTGACCGGGCCTGCTCCAAACATCACCATCGCTACGCGTGGCGCCCTCACGGACGTCGCTGCTCTGGGGAGCTTCTGCACACGCCTGATAACCCAGAATGCCCGGGGACGTTATCGCGTCGACAGCCTGGCGGACGCAATCGTGGTGCGCGGGACGACCACCGCCTTCCAGCGCCTAACCACCCGCACAGCCCGCCGCTTGCTTGAGCGTCCGCGCTTGGCTGCGCTGCCCATTACCCAGCTTTTCGGACGGTGGTTCCCCCACGTCAGCATCCCCATCTCCATCAACTGGTCTTCCCTCCGGCGTTGCGCCTTCTCGGGGCACAATGCTGACGTTGCCGTGCGGCTGGCCCTGCACGCCCTTCCCCATCCAGCACATCCGGCTTCAGCCCGGGAGTCCTGCATCGCCTGTGGGTCCGGAGACCTGTCACTGGCCCACCGCTACTGGTCCTGCAGTCGGATCAGGCCTGTCATCCTGGAGGCCTTCACCATCCTCCAACGGCCTCCTGACCTGCAAAGCTGGATCTTCGGGCATGACCTGGAGGACGACGCCCTGGCCATCATGGCGTCCGCCAAGACCCGCATCTACAAGCACTTCCTGGGCCTGGAGATGCGGGGAGTCCAAGAAGACCCCCTCCTTGTCTGGAGGAGAACCTTGTCAAGGTGGTGGAGCCTCCCTAGCTCCTAAAATCATTGTAAATCCCATTATTTATTCATTACTTTTATCATAATCATTTTGTAAAAATTGACTAGACGTCAATAAAAGTGTTTCAATTGTCAATTGTCTCTCTCTCTCTCGGCCGTGCGGCCACGCGGCGCGCGAGCTCCGCGTTTTCGAGAGATTGAGATGGAGGCGATGGAGATTTCCAATATATTTTCTATACTGGCGGAGAGCCAGGATGATGTCAAGGATGATGGTGGTACTCCCACCCAGAAAAAACCTACCAATGCCGAGAAATCGGCGGAAGAAGCTTCTAAGCTTGATTTGAAAAATACATTTTTAATCAAGCAAACAAACGGCGACTATGTAAATCAGGCCGCGGAAAAAAAACAAGCCTATGCAAATTGGGCGGAAAGAGTGGAAGCTTCGGAGAAGCAATCTGCTTTGGAATCGGATTGGAAATTTCCTAAATCCAACAAAAGAAAAGGCCAGGAATCTCCGACCCAGCCAACAAAAATGGCAAAGGCTGAAGCCATCGCAGCCAGGCCATCACTACAACCGAGGCAGGAAAGAAAAGATACTGTCACGCAAATTAAAAGTAGCAGACAACAACAAGAACTAGCTAAAGCGAGGTCGGCAGCGGCAACATTTGATCAGGGTTGCTTCATCGAATGGTGTCCGGACTTCCACCAAGTCCAGTACATGAAAGTGCTGGAACAGATGATGGGAAAATCTTCAGTTTACCAGCTCATGAAGATGTCCGGCCATGTTCTGGTGACACTTTCCAGCACTGAGAAGGTCGAACGCCTAATCGAGGAGGGCCTTACCATCGGCAGCACACTCCTAAGAGCCTTCCCTTACAGGAAGAAGGCCGAAAAGATCACTATAGGCAACCTTCCTATCGCCGTAAAAGATGAGGACATCGTTGCGGCGCTAAGGCCTTACTGCAAAGTGGCCTCGATGGCCTACGAAGTAGTAACCTGCGAAGGTTACACCTGGACCACGGGCAGCAGGGAAGCCTTCGTCCTTCTGAACGAAGGACGGAAACTCCACCAACTCCCTGCCAAACTGGTGATTATCTCCAAGGGAGAATCCACACCCGCCTACATCACCTATGGCGTAAGGTGTAGCAAATGTCACCGCCAGGGACATCGGCGAGCCACCTGCCCCTTGGGAACCCCCCAGAGTCGTCCAGCTCATCTTCAGGACAACCAGAATGGACTGCTGTCGACAATTCTATCCTCCCAGCCCAAGTCCTTGCAAAAATCCGCAGCGCCTATATCGGCTGCACTGGGTCCTGACACCACCAGGCAGACCCCTTCGGGACCTTCCAGCCCTGCCACATCATTGCCTGTGGCGAACCTTTCTAACCCTCCCCAGGTGACTCCGGTCACTGAACCTTCTGCTTCAGCGCCCAACGCCAACCGGTTGATGCCACTACAACTGCCTTCTTCGGCCTCAAGTCAGAAGAGCAGCGTAAACACCCCTGCTCCTGCTCCCACCATCACTACAGCTGCACCTCCACCTGCAGCATCCGACCACCCTGCTGCCCCGGCGCAGATGACCCTCACACCAACAGCCCATAAGGACAAAACCCCCGAGCCTGCACCCTCCACCAGCATTCCGGAATCTTCCAATTCCCGAACTGAAAGGCCTCCTCGGTACGCTGAGGATATGGTCGAAGAGCTTCTTTATAAACTGAACTCTCGCTCAGTCCTGCGTCCCTTGTACATTCAAACAGAGATGGTAGCACGGGCGGTTTTTTACAGCCAAGAAAAGGAGGAAGTCCTGGTCAGCCTTACGCCCGATGAAATGAACATTCTCGCGGAGCTCCTCGGCCGTGCAATAGCGAGTATTGGGGACAGTGACCACTACATAACCCAGAAGCTATCCGAGTTTAAGGTGGCTTGTAAGGCTCAATTCCAGACGTCCTTTCATTGAGGATTCTGTCTGATGTATATATATTTAATTTTTATGTTCTTTTAATTTTTGTTAATTTTTTTATTTGTGCGGACTGTGCACTTTACCTGTATTGACAAGATGTCAATAAATTATGTGAATTGTCTATTGTCTCTCTCTCTCTATTTAAGCTTCTCTCTTGTTATTACTGTACCTATTCCAATCAAAATATTTTGCATCTCTCTCTTTACTATGGCATATTTGTGCCTCTGTCTGTTTACTACTGTGCAAATGTCAATAAAATATTTAGGCCTCTGTGTGTTTTATTTTCTTATGCTAATGAAATATTTATGTATATCTGTATTTATTAATTATATACCTTTATTAGTAAAATAATTGCGCTTCTGTCTATTACAACTGAACCTTTGTCAATAAATATTTCACTCTCTCTCATATTACTACACTACTTATGTGAATAAAATATTTTCATCTACCTCTAGCTACTTATGCACTTGTGTCAATAAAATATTTTTCTATTATTTTTTTTTGTTACTTCTCTTCCAAAGTCAATATAATATTTTCTCCTATTAGCTGCTATTACAATAACTCTTTCAAAAGAATATTTGAGCCTTTGTCTTTTTATTAACTTACCTAAGTGTCAATAAATTATTCATGTGTTAAAGTGTTAAGAGTGCGCATTTTTGTCAATAGAATGTTGGTGCATCTTTTTTGTTTTAATTCTTAACCTATGTATATATATAAAAAATATGTGTGCTCCTTCCCTCTCTCTTTCTCTTACTACTTTACCAGTATTAATAAAATATATGCTTTTCTGTCTTGTTAATACTGGCGTGCGTAAAACCTCGAGGTAGTATATATTTACAATAAACTGTAGAAAAATAAATCTAATTTTTGATTAATATCTTTAATAGGGTCGATTATTTTTGTCACCACACTCGTATTGTGTGTCTGAGATCTTCTGCTGGTAAGGAACTGATCTCCATCAACGAGGAATAAATTCTATCTTGAACCGAATATAAACTCTCAACAAAGCCCCTTACTATGGGCCGTGCCAGGTAGGCAATGCTTTGGAATCAACAACAACCAACTACCCGTCAGGACACCGGAGATAAAAGCTAGCATTCTAACAAGATTCAAGATCAAGCGTCTGGAAGCTGTGTGCAAGAAGATAGACAGAATTCCCAGCTAAATGCCATTCCGCTGGCGCCGGTGGCACATGTCCTTGTTTATTCCTTTGACACTCTTGGAGTAAATAAAAACTATTATTATATATATTCTATATTCTCTTGTGGGAAAATATATATGGTATTCATTTGCAAAAACAAGCTATTATTATCAAATACATTTATATATGTGACAATATCGTTGCGAAATTTCTTGTTGTTCGATTTGAATGGTGAGGATTGGTTGAAACGCAGTCGTTTGAGTGGAAGTTGAAGCATACAGTTAGGAATAATCAGGACACGTGATGGGGTTTGAAAATAAAAGGCAACTGGGTTGGAGGAAAGAAAGCTTGAGAAGAGCGGAGCGATTCTGATTGTTAATTATCTGATCACATGGCGGTGATTGTACTTAGCTATGGGCTGAGCGGAGGGAGAGAGGTCCAGAGCAGATGTCACCTCGTTGGGAGCGAAAGAGCAACTCTAGGTGTTGTTCCTATGAGAGCCAAATCCCTACTGACAATTCTTGTCTTTCGATTTAACACCACGAGTTGTCTTCCTTCCCATTGGTCGAAGGATGGAACGTGCCCGTTTTTCTATTGGTTGACCTACTTAGTTGTTGCTTCCTAATTGGACCGGCGGCTTCCTTTGGTGGAAGATACGCTCGGCCTGGTCAGGAAGTATCGGGTGTTAGTTCGACTCTATTTACTTCCGCGGCTATCAAATACCACCGGTCCTGTCCGGAAATATTGGGCGTCTCTCGACTAATATAACTTCTGCGGATACCAGATACGTCCGGGCTTGCCAGGAAGTATTGACTGTACAAGTTATTTATACTTGTGCCCGCTTTTAGCCTGCTTCCTATGTCTTGTTGCTACTTCCTTTCCTCCAGTTACCTCATTCTTTATTAAATCTTTGAAAATCATACATTGTACATGCATAGTGGGTCGGGGGTGCATACAATTATATACAAATTATGACAGATGCGCCCCCTACATGTGAAGAATTCAAGAAGGGGTTAGCCTGAGAGAATTCTGTAAAGTAAAAAATAATTTTGTGGGAAAATTAGTTGTGGGTATTGAGAGTCTATATACAAGCATTGGTGGCGATATAAGAAGTAAAATAGAATGGTGTTGATGATATAGGTTGAGTATAATTAATAGAAATCAAAAAATTTTTTTAATTGTAAGAAATCAAAATGAATGCTATGGTACATAGTGGATTAAAAAGAAAAGAAAATGCGCCTAACTAATTTCTACTCGAAATTGGAAAAAAAAATCGAGGGAGTTCTATTAGGGCTTTTGAGAAATCATAAATAATATAAAAATAAAAAGTTGGACGAAATCAAGGTAAATGCTTGGTTGCATGGTGATGAAAAAAAATGCTTTGTTGCATGGTGAAAAAAAAGAAAAATGCCTAACTAATTTTTGCTCGAATTTTGGGAAAAGAAATCGAGGAAATTTCATAAGGTGTTTTGAAGAAATCAAAGTAAAATAAAAATAAAAATAAAAAGTTGGAAGAAATCAAAGTGAATGCTTGATGCATGGTGAAAAAAAAGGAAAAATGCCTAACCATATTCTTGCTCGAAATTGGGACTGGAAATCGAGGGATTTTTATTAGGTCTTTTGAGAAATCAAAAAATAAAAATAAAAAGTTGGAAGAAATCAAAGTGAATGCTTGGTTGCATGGTGGGAAAAAAAAAATTTTGTTGCATGGTGGAAAAAAAAAAAATGTTTTGTTGCATGGTGGAAAAAAAGAAATAGGAAAAAAAAAGAATGTTTTTGTAAATCAAAATAAAATATAATATCCAATTTTAAAAGAAAACCAATGAGTTCTCGTTGATTTGAAATTATGATAATATAAACTAATTGGTAAAAAAAAAGATAATTAATGATTAAAAGTGATAATAAGTTGAATAAATTGATAAATTGATTATATATTTAAATTTTAATTGAGAGAAAATAATGAAAATGATTAATATGAAAAACAAGGTGTATTGGTTTGAACCCTTTTGCATATCTACATGCCCTATAAATGTTTTAATTGCTCAATTATGCCCTATAAATTTTTTGTCTTTGTGTGTGTTGTGGAAAATGTTAGAAGTCTGTTGTGTAAGAAATGTGTGTGCGTGTACCTTGTTTGATTTTCGAATGACAGTCGATTTGATTGACATTGTAAAAGTCGATGCGCAGGCTTGAATTGGAATCCAGAATCGGTGGCATAGAGAGGTTCCCAGTTGACCTCAATTTAGCTGCTGGTCGAGGGATGGTAATTAGAAACCGGACATGGAACGTGGGGGCAGCAAGACTTCCTCTCTATTTGCACGTAATTGGATCCGGAAGTGGGGGAACTACGTTTCCTGTCCGCCTAATTGATTTTGTGTGCTATTTGCATCTTGTTTTTGGAGTGTGACTTCTCCGACATTGGTTGGTCATCTTTCAGTTACTTCTATCTCCTCGGAATCTATTTAGATTTTCTGCAAAAATGTTTCCTAAAATTATGAGAAGTTTTATAAATGCTTGTCCAAAATTAAAAACTGCCTCTTGTAGTTCGAAAATTTTATGAGCGGGCATGGTATAGATAAACAAGTAATTAATGAATAAAATTGGGATACATTTGTATGGTAGAACTAACATACAAAGGATGAAAATCAGATGAAAGATAGGGTATTGCCCCATGTTCTCCCATATTTTTGTAAATGGGGACTCTGAAATATTTGTTCGAATCTTATATATTGTTGGTCGTTCAATTTCGCACTGTTTGATATCTTTAGGGAGTGGTGTGATATGATTGAACTGGTTGTCAGGTTTGCAGTTTTTAACATCGGGGAAGAGTGATGCAAATCGCCTTGTTGCAAAAATGGCAGGGTCTAAATGCCTGAAAGGTTCGCTGCTGGTGGGTTTGAACCTTAATGACTCTGTTGGGAATAATTCGGGTGTTAAATGTTTGAAAGGGAACGTGTAATTGGGGTTGTGCTTTATGTGATATGTGCTAACGGCGGGTGGTGATATATAACGGATTTTTTCTGTATACAGCTTAAGTTTGTTGACGTGGATTGTGTCAGTGTCTCTTTGAAGTGGTTGATTTGGTCGATCTATGCGGACCACATTTGGTGAGATAATTTCTAATATTGTGTGAGGTCCTGTGAAATATGGCGCAAGTTTCCCTGTATTTGGGTGGTGATATAATTTTACTAACACTAGATCACCTACTTCAAAATGTGGTTGTTTGTGTCGTTGATCATAAATGTTTTTGTCTTGTAAATGTTTGTTTTGTGTGCGTGTGTGTGCAATTTTTCTAGCTTTGTCGATATCTGGGTAAGGTGTGCTATGGTCAGAGAGTTCGGGGGTAGGATACCAAACATTAAGTAGATGGGTGGAAAACCTGTGGTAGAGTGTGGGGTTTTGTTATATATAATTGTAACTCTTTTGACCAACTTGGTCCATGCGATCTTAGGATTTTCTAGATGCAATAGCCTAAGTTTTCCCGTGAGGGTGGCGTTCAGGCGTTCACATAGACCGTTGGCCTGTGGATTGTTGCTGGTTGTGAGTAATGGGTGAGTATTTCTATTAAGTAGGAAACTACGAAATTTTGGCGAAGTGAAAGCAGGGGCTCTATCCGTAAGAAGGCGTTTTGGAGAGCCATCCTGTAATACTCGCTTAAGTACCTGTTGGTAGGTGATGATGCTGGTGGATTTAGATGGAAAAGTCCACGCGTAGCGCGAAAAATGATCGACTACCACATGGAGGTATATTTTGGTGTTGCCATATTTGGCAAATCCTGCTATGGTGTCAAGGGATAATAGGTCAAAGGGTTCTTTGGCTTCCGGAGGCTGACTTAATTCCCCGTAAGTGGGTCCCAATGGCCGTTTTGTTAACTGGCAGGTGGGGCAGGTCTTAACCTTTTGTTTAATATCTTTGGACATACCTTGCCAGTAATATTGCGTGGAGATGAGTCGTGACATTTGTGAAATACCGGGGTGATTGTATTGTGTGTGTACTGTTTGTAAGAGTTGTTGTATGAGTGGTTTTGGAATTATAATCTTGGTTACACCTTTTCGGGAAACTGTATGTAATCCATTATTATCAATGGTTAAATTAGACTCTTTCGATGGAGGAGGTTGGTGTGTCTTGATAAGGGTGGTGTCCAAGAATCCACAAAACGGGTTACGGGATAAGAGATCTGCTTCATATTGTAGTTTTCCCTTTATGTAGCGGACCTCATATTCGTAACTCGATAGTCGTAAACTCCATCGAAACAGTCTGCCGGACGGGTTTTTGATGGTTTTCAACCACTGTAATGCGTGATTGTCAGAAAATATAGTGAATTTTCTGCCCATAAGATAGATGCGAAACTTCTCCACACTCTCAACGATTGCTAAGCACTCAAGTTCAGAGATGGAGTAGTTTTTCTCGTGTGGGCGCAATGTTCGGCTGAAATATTGAACTGGATATACGTTCCCGTCAGGGTGAACTTGTTTGAGAATGCCTGCTATACCGAGGGTGGATGCATCGCAATACACTTGGCATGGCAGACCTTCTTTGTAAAGGTGTAAGATGGGGTGTTGTGTGAGGTTTCCTTTCAGGTCAATGAACGCCTTCTGACAAACTTCATTCCAGTTCCACACGATATTCTTTTTGAGGAGGTTATTGAGTGGTGTTCGCAAGCGAGCGTATTCCGGAATGAATTTGTTATAGACGTTCACAGCGCCTAAAAAGGATTGTAGTGTTTTTCGGTTGTGTGGCTGTTTGATGGCGTGGATAATGTCGGTGTTGCGTGTGAGTGGTGTAATTGTACCAGCTGTAATGGTGTAACCTAGAAAATCTATGGACTGCTTAAAAAATTCGCATTTCACGAAGTTAAGTTGTAGCTTCTCCGCTTCGCAAAAGGCGAAAAATTGTCGCAGGTGGTTTTGATGCTCCTCCAATGTGTTGGAGTAGATGATGAAATCATCAAAGTAATGTGCCACACAGTCAAGTCCGTGTCTCTGTAGGACCTGACTTATGGCTCGTTCGTAAATTTGAGGGCTGGTTTTTAATCCGAAAGGTAATCGAGTGGGTTGGTATAACCCTTCGAGGGTGGTAAATGCTAACAGTGGTCGAGAATCGGGGTGTATCGGGACTTGCCAATACGCGGAGGATATGTCTGCCGTGGAGAAATATTTGGCCTGTGCGAGGCGGTCTAGGATATCCTCGATTCTCGGGAGGGGATGGACATCAGAGCTGATTAGCTCGTTCACCTTTCTGTAATCGATACAAAACCGTTTGGTCTTGTCGCGCTTAGTGACGAGGGTGACAGGGCTCGAGAAAGGTGAAAAAGATTGCTCTATGATGCCGTTCTCCAGCATTTGTTGGACTTGATGACGGATTTCTTGTTGGTCACATATCGGAACACGATATGGACGTATGGTAATTATTTTATCGGAATTCGTGGGTATTTTTACTGGTGGAATCCGTAAGCATGGTACGTTGAATTTGTTCTGGGTGAAAATGTGAGTGTATCTTTGTAGAAGTGTTGTGAGCTGCGGTGTATAGTGAGTGTTAGATGTTGTGTTGTAGCATGCATGTGGCAAAGGATTTTGTTGTGTATTAGTGTGAGTGTCGATTTCGTTGTGTGGGTTGGTCATGTGGTAGTTGTGCGACGGTGTGTGATCACCTATGTGCTTGGTATGCGAGTTGTCCCGCTGTGTGGGTGCGTTTTGGGCATGTTTACAAGTTGAAGTCGTTGTGACTTGGTTATTTGAGGGCATGTAAAAAGGGCAATTGGCCTTAGTGAAGAAAGGGCATGTAGGTAAGGGGGTGTTTTTCAATGAATGCACGCAATGGTTGTCATAGGCGGAAGATTTGGTTGTATGGTGAGGTCTTTGTGACATCGCCTGACACTGCCAGTACGTGCATACATTTGGTACCTTGTTAAAATGGTAGGATGGGGTAGACAATGGGGCGCCCAGCTGGAATATAGTGCATTTATTAAAATCTATGGTTAATCTGAATTTATGGAGGCTATTGATACCAAGAATTCCAAATGGTAACGGTGCATTCACTACATGGAAATTCTCTCTTCGGGATATTTGCCCTATTGTCAGTGGGATAGACAGTCTACCCATGGTTTTTGCAAAACCGTTTAGGGTTTGGAGGTTCAGTGAATGTCCCTCAAGGGTTAAATTAGGCAGATGGGTTTTTAACATATGATAAAGATTATATGGCACTATATTCAGGCTGGCGCCTGTATCAATTAAAAAGGGGCATAGTATATTGGGGGCTAGAAAAAGTTTGATAGTCAGTTGGTTTAGGGATCCTACCTCAGTCTCGAAAGGGCTGCTCGGTTGGGGTGTCTCTGGCTTGACTTGGTTGTTGTGGAATCGGGACTGGTGATTTTGGGACCGTTTGCACTGTCCGAACCTTTTCGTGGGTCGCCGGGACTGGTCGATGTCGGCATTCGCTGTGCCAGTGCCTCGCGCCGCAGAACTTGCAGTTGGACGGCGGAAGAGGTGCATTCCATGCACCTGGGCGTCGGGGTGTGTTGTGATACGGACCCGACATTGTGGGTGGTTGATCTTCTCTGGGTCGCGTTGTCGGTACACTGGGTCCGTGGATCCGCTGTACCAGTCGGAACCACTCTCCTAGATTCTCGGGAGGCACTACGCGGACTAGGCGCTGGTCGTTGAATGGCAGTCCTTCTGTCAGCGTCTCGAGAATCACCTCCTGTGGAAGTCCTAGTTGCGATCCCATGGCGGTTTTCTCCCGGTAGTAGGTCTCTAGGTTGGCTTGCCCAGTAAGCTTCATGGCGAAATATTTCGCAAAGGATGCTTCGCTTGACTCAGGATAGAGATCTAGGAGGATTTGCCTCACCTGGAAATAGCTCCGGTCGGCCAGCCGAAGTTTCCTGAAGAGCTCCAGGGGTTGTCGCACCAAGTAGTTTGGTAGGCGGAGTAATTTTTCTTGTTCTCCCATGGATGCGTCTTCCATTTTTCGGTCGAACGCTTGGAAAAACTGTGTCGCGCTATATGTTCCATCGAAAAGCGCGATTGTCGCCTCAACTCCATCAGAAATCTTTGTTCGGATCAAGAGGGCCGACAGTTGGGTGACGAAGTCCGCTAGGGGCGCAGTTTTCTCGCGGCCGGTCATTTCCTGCCTTTCTCCTGCCTGTTCTTTCTCTCTAAATTGGCTGCCGTCTTCTCCTCTTTCTTTCGTAGGGTTGTCCGTTTTTACGCCTATGGGATCCTGATTAAATTCCATCTCTTTATCCTGTCGACTTAACCGTTCTGTGACAATATCGTTGCGAAATTTCTTGTTGTTCGATTTGAATGGTGAGGATTGGTTGAAACGCAGTCGTTTGAGTGGAAGTTGAAGCATACAGTTAGGAATAATCAGGACACGTGATGGGGTTTGAAAATAAAAGGCAACTGGGTTGGAGGAAAGAAAGCTTGAGAAGAGCGGAGCGATTCTGATTGTTAATTATCTGATCACATGGCGGTGATTGTACTTAGCTATGGGCTGAGCGGAGGGAGAGAGGTCCAGAGCAGATGTCACCTCGTTGGGAGCGAAGGAGCAACTCTAGGTGTTGTTCCTATGAGAGCCAAATCCCTACTGACAATTCTTGTCTTTCGATTTAACACCTCGAGTTGTCTTCCTTCCCATTGGTCGAAGGATGGAACGTGCCCGTTTTTCTATTGGTTGACCTACTTAGTTGTTGCTTCCTAATTGGACCGGCGGCTTCCTTTGGTGGAAGATACGCTCGGCCTGGTCAGGAAGTATCGGGTGTTAGTTCGACTCTATTTACTTCCGCGGCTATCAAATACCACCGGTCCTGTCCGGAAATATTGGGCGTCTCTCGACTAATATAACTTCTGCGGATACCAGATACGTCCGGGCTTGCCAGGAAGTATTGACTGTACAAGTTATTTATACTTGTGCCCGCTTTTAGCCTGCTTCCTATGTCTTGTTGCTACTTCCTTTCCTCCAGTTACCTCATTCTTTATTAAATCTTTGAAAATCATACATTGTACATGCATAGTGGGTCGGGGGTGCATACAATTATATACAAATTATGA
Source organism: Cordylochernes scorpioides (assembly GCA_030710605.1). Taxonomy (NCBI): domain Eukaryota; kingdom Metazoa; phylum Arthropoda; class Arachnida; order Pseudoscorpiones; family Chernetidae; genus Cordylochernes; species Cordylochernes scorpioides. The sequence goes on from CP092865.1 coordinate 68,697,693, forward strand.
CATATATTAAATTGCTATATATCGATGAAATTTGTAAATGACATTGGCTATTAGATATGAAACCGCATTTTTACGGATGGGCATTTCTTGATGCAATTTCTTTTAATTATATGTATAAACCTCTACTGACTTGTAAATTCGGGGTGTAAAAGAAAAAAAATCCAATACGATAGCAGAGCGGTCTGAAGATTAATTTGGAGAAGCGGTGAGGTTCAAAACTGATGAGCCAAGACCTCGCATTCAATAATTATTACCTGTACCTTCGTGTGATACATCTATTTCTGCATCAATATTTGGCTGCCAAACAGACGTTCTTGCCGGCATCTTTATTCTATTTATTCCGAATTGTCCTTCATGAAAATGTATTTTTCCTTTATATTTCTTTAAAAATATATATATATAAATATTATTGTGTATTGATAATTATATTATTATAGAAATATAAAATAAGAATACCTAAATCTTAAAAAAATATTTTCAAGATATATTTCGAGAAATTGCTCTGTGTATTCATCAATTTATTGCGCAAAAATTTAAATACTCAACGCTATAACTTGTATGTGGCTTTATATTTATTTCAAACTGCAGAGGCATTTCATTTTACTTGACTATTTTGAGCAGTTTAATTGAAATTTGGTCGTTTTGGTTTTATGAGAAACAAGTCTCTCTCTTTGAAAAAAAATCCAAAATATTTTTTATCTGCTCTTCATACTAGGTTCTCTTCAACCAGGCTGTATGAAAAGTTCGTTCCCATAAATAAAATTTTAAAACCATTAAATAATATTGCCACGTTGGAAATTAGGATGACATAATAATTTTATTCAAGGCACACACAAAAACAAATTATAATTAATTAAATATAAGCAAAGAGGGAAATTTAGAGTAACAAAATATAAATATAATAATTGATACTATGTTGATGAAATAAATAAGTTTTACTACAAAATATAAAATGACATTTTTAATAACATATTTTTTTCCAGGTTTTCAATTCTTTCACTTCACCATTCTCGGGGTTTAGAGTATAAAAGCTTACGGCAGGCATTTAGACGCTTTGGAATGTTTCAAAGTGTCTCCTTCTTAGAAATTTAGCCATGGACCAATAAAGTGCACAAAAGGATGGTGCAATATCTGGTATATAAGTAGGGTGAGTAAAACTTCAATACCCTCCAAATCCATTATTCGATTCGTTTTTAACCTAGCTCGATGAGCTGCAGCGTAGTCATGTTGCAGGAGTACTCTTTTTCGATTGATCAACGCAGGGTATCAATCTCAAAAACTTCATGGCTGAGTTGTTATGAGTAGAAATCGGCATTAACTACACGACCTTCAGAAACAAGCTCGTAGTGTACAATACTATCTCAATAATAAAATATCCCTTTATGGCCAAAGTGATCCTATTTAATTACAGGTTTAGCCTCTTGATCACATGGTATACATTGTCTTCTTGTGTCGGGGTTACGAAGATAGATCCACCTTTCATCCCCAGTTACAATTCGATTCCAAAACCGAAGATCTTTCGGATTTTCTAACAATTAATTACCGATATCAATTTGCCTCTGGGACAGGGAGATAATCATGTCATGAAGATCTTCTCCTTAGCGTTTGATAAAAAAGTGCAGCTTGTGCAAAGTTCGGTTAATCGTATCTTAAGATGGTCCAGGTCTGGCTGACATTTCATGCGTAGATTGTTCTGGGTTTTCCATCACAAAATATCGTACGGTCATAATATCCGTTATATGAGATCGTCCTATTCGAGGTTTTTCCTCAAGGCTGATGTCTCTTGAACCATTTTGAAGCTGTTCTTCTGATGACTATTTCTTTCCCTTCCACTCTCGCATATTTCTTAACTATTTTTCTCCAAAATAAGCTCATTAGTACTCAGATCGTTATTTTTTATCACATATTCTCGATCTCTCTTCTTGAATACTGAAATGTTATTTTTAACTCTATTACGTTATTTTATGTATGCACGCTCATCAACCGGAGACATAGAGTGTATATGCCTTTATGTGCATGTGTTTTTATTGTCCATTACAGTATTTGTGACTAAACAAACATGCACATAAAGGCGTACACACACTATATGTCCCACATGCCTCCTACAACAACAACAACAAACATTTTTTAAAACTTTCTTTATTCTTATTCCCAATCTCACTTTTAGTTTTAATTCATTTCATACTTAACCCTGGAAATAAATATTCTGATAAGAATTTTCTATGAAAATTTAATTACCATCTTTTATCAACGAATTAAAGTATTTCGATCTTCGCCTTAGTCTATCGGCACTAACGCCAAGAGTCACACACAAATATTTTAATTTTATTTATTCATACTAACTTATAATTCAAGTCTATAATCCAATTAGTACATGTTCTTTATTCAGTGCTTCGGTTTAAAATATCCTCCACCCTTTTTTTCTCTCTCTTTTACTAATGAAAAAATTTGAACTTTCTTGGTTTTATTTAATATAAATTATTTGGTCCTAAAAGACATGATTATTAAATGAAAGAAATAGAATTATTTAATCAATAAGCCCAATGTTATAGTTATTTAAAAATAGATCTAAAGGTAATTGATGAAAGATGAAATTTGGATAACAATGTTATTACTGGTTTTGTTCGATCGACCAATGTAGTAATATTATAATAGACTTGATAATTGCATGGGTTTTTAAATGTACTCATAATATAAATTCAAGAAAAGACACATATTGATAGGTTTTAATATATATATATATTGCGTATGATATTGTTTTTTACAGCACAATACAACAATGTTGGCAAGTTTCTCTAGAGTGGAATGTCGAGGTGACGAATTAGTGCTGTAAAGACCAGGATATCCTAAAGGATATTTGGTCATCAGTTGGTGATATCTGTCGATCAAAAGATCTAGCCCGAGGGCGCATGCCGGCCATCACCTTCCTCGGAAGAAGCCGCTCCTAACATGGAGGACAGACGCTTCATCAGCCGTTCCTAACATGGATGCAGACGCTGGAGTAGTTGTTGTTGGCTACAGCCTTTGGTTGATTACATGGCGGGCTGGACTCGCCATTTGACTCAGAGTCGTCATTGGGCTTTTGTGGCTTTTTGTAGAGGTACCAGTGCCACCTGATACCCCACCACGCCCTGGTAACACTGACGCTGCTTGTTCGCGACTGCTTATTTGGCCAGTTGTCTGATCTTATTCGCAGCTAACCATCATATCTGATGGCCGTTCCCCTATCCACAGCCCGGGGACGCGCCTGGCAGCATGCAGCTCTGCTAGGTTTTAATATATAAATATAAACCTTGTTACTATATGTTGATAGTAATTCGAACGGCTTGAAACTTGTCATTGGACATATATACTAATGAAGTATACACATTAAGTATTAAAACACATAATTGCTCCTTTTAAGAAAAGTCCTTAATTGTGATTATAATGAGGAAAAGTCACACACACAATAATATGTACACACACTTACTCTTTAGAAAATACACATAAGCACACACACACACACACAAACAAACAAATGCACATACAACACACACATAAAAAACTAACATACACACAGTTACATAATTCCAACCACCCACAACAAAAGCAACATTTTATAAATTTCAAAATATTTTTTCCACTCATTCTTTTATTTTAATCCATTTATTCATTGGTCGAAGAGATTGGTAGCTGAGTAAGATAGCAGGGATGAAACTCCCGCCGGGTTTATCTTTGACAATTCCCGGCCCGGTACCAATCTCTTTCCATCCTGAACGAACCATTATGGTTTCCATTAAAACGAGACAGAAATTTGACTCCATCTAACACTAAAATTTCTAATATTATTAAAAAAGTGTTTTAAACATATATATATATGATATATTTCTATTCTAGATGTGTGAAAAAGAATTAGCAGTCGTTTGTGGCTGTCTCCACCTCAATCATTATCTCTTTATTTTTCAAATCTTTTTAAACAAAACAAAAATTTACATACTCCATTTAGTTAAATCTTCAGTAAAAACAACAAAAAAAATTACATTCTATCATTCAAAATGCATCACTACTGTTCTACCGCGTTAGGGTAAAGGTTCGAGCTGCAGTGAGAACTATAAATTAATAATTTATATTTTAATAAGTCCAAAAATTACATACAATTATAAGAGGCAGATGGAGTACAGTTTTTACTCCACCAGCGCCTAGAGTATTATATAATGGAAGGAAACGCCGTAGGTTGTAGCGACGCGCGGTAAACAGCCGGCTGACATCAGGCGGTGTTCGAAAAGTGCGCGCGCAGCCCCCGGTGCGCGCGCAGGCCGGCTGGCCAGCTCGCAGAATTCCCGGCGTCCCATGCCAGCGTCGCCCGCTGGCATCCTCTTATCTCAACTACCCCCCCCACAAAAAAAAAATGTATTAATTTTTTTCTCAACGGAGGTTGGGAGGGGATGGAAAGTAAAGGATAAGATACATTTCGAAAAAAAAATGCAAAAATTATATTACACAAGAAACCATATTGTTAGAGGTAAAAGGCGACCAAAGCCTGTTAGTTGGGGAAAATCACAGGAAAAGGTGGCCATACAAAACCTAACTAACAATAGGCAGGAAAAAAAAAATGATATTTTAAAATTTGGACATTACATGTCTATGGAGACACTCTCCATGTAGAATCCCATTCCAGGGCAACTTTTTTTGTTATTTTCCCAATCAACCGCACCCCAGTTCTTGGAATTTATATGACCTTTTTCACCTTTGGAAAACCTCACAGGATACAACTGGTTCCGATTCAGTTTGGATGTCTACCGAAACCAGCAGTAGTTTCTCTTCAGGGGCTCTGTAGGGTGATCTGTATTTTTTTTAATGGAAGAGAATAAAACCTGAGGACTATCGGTGGAAACCTGCTTGTTAGGTTCGACACCCAAGCATCCTTCCAAATCCTCTTCTTCCTGAAATGGGAATGGTGGTTCAGTATTATCTTCAGTTACCGGATCCCAGAGCTTTACTTTAGAAATATTAACTATTGTTGCATGCTTATTTTCGGGTTGGCATGGCTTATCTATTTCTATGGTTTGTGGTGAGGGTATGGAAATTATGGTGTATGGTTCTGGATAAAAGGCTGGCATGAGCTTACCTTGACCTGATTGGTAAGGGATTTTATAAAGGACCTTATCCCCTATTTTTAGATTAGGCTTTTTATGGGATTAATTATATCTTTTTACCAATTTAAGATGTAATGTTTCTGTATTTTCATTTGCAATTCTCCTAGCCTCTTCTATGGGTGGATATGCTCTTGTTAAATTATTGATATATGAGCCCCTCAATGCACAGATTGATTAACTCCATATATCACAAAGTGGAGAAATGCGATGAAATAATGTGCACTGTTTTTTATAATTCCTTTTATAATATAAATTCAAATAAACATGATAGAATGCATTAATACAAATGTAAGTTTTATCTTACAGTATATAAAATTAATAAGAAAGAATAGCCAAAAAATTATCAACAGAAATGTTACAATTTTTATGTGACTGGTGGAGTTAGTCGATTTGGCAAATGAAAAAAGTAATAAATTTATTTTCAGTGTTTTACATTTTATCAAAAAATTGATATTAACAGTTCTGTTATAATATATTATTATTTGTGATTAATTCATCAGCAACATAAATGATGTCTTCTTCATCAGCTGTATGTAAGGACTCGTCATTCCGATTTGTTCGCAAATTTTTAAAGTAAGATTGTTTTACAGGAGGAATGAATTTCAGAAGAGCCATCATGTCCCTCCTTTTTTCACTTGTTACGGTTCTACCTTTAGGATATAGTAAAGGCTGGTCTATATTTTTCAAGCTCTGTGGTCTCCCTGCCACAAATTTCCTTATATCGATGGCATAAAATTCTGAATTTTCATTATGGTCATATTTGAATTGTATAATGTGTGATTTGGACCTTTCTAATTTTATCCAGCGCATTTTAAGCCAATTTACTGGACACCCAGAAACGGTTACTTTTCTATTAGTTATTGAATTTTCCAATGGTTTTGTGGAAAAAAAATCTTCGTGAGTCATTTGGATTACATTAAATGGTGCTTTCTTTTTACATGTTTTGATTATATTGTTCCAATCATCTGGTTTTTTGAATTTTTTTCGCATATGACTCAATGATGGCAAAATCTGAATCATTGGGCAAATAGCTATGCCCACTTACCAAAAATTTCATTTCAATTGACTGAGCTCGTATTTCCGTACTTTGAACAAGTCTCAATAAACTTAAGACGGTTTTGATATTTCTATTTTGTCCGGTGCAGGAATCTGAATATGTTATTATTTTTTCAAAGTTTTTTGCATAAGTTTTTATGTATTTTATCAGGCATGAGGAAATTTCTTGAGACCCACGAGATCCTTCAGTTTCTGGCCAAACAAACATGTGGCCTATATTTTCATTGAAATCATGGCAACCGAAATTATAAACATATAGATTTCGTTTATAATAAGCTACAGATGTGGTCAGTTTAGGAAAGGCTAAAGCTTTTTCTAAATCAAAAGAAAATACGAAAATTTTATCTGATTCTGCTTTTCGATCGGCAGCCATAAGACTACGAGCCCGTTCAGCCTCTTCTAAGTGATTTTCCTTCTCAATTTTTGCCATCTGAATTCCCTCACTGTCTGAAGATTGAATTTTTATTTGCAAATAATCACAAGTTTGGCATGTATCCTTAGATGGTTGTTTAAAATGTAAATTAAATTTTGTAGAGAATACTTTGTAGTAATATTTTTCTTTCACTGGTACTACATTTTCCTTTTTACATTGCGTGGCGTATAGTTCATACATTTTCTTAATATTTAAGTCAGGATTTAAGTATTGCCGCCTTGGATTATGAGCTCTGGTGTAGTGACTAGTGTAGGCTGGAAATGACTTAATATGTTTTACAACATGTGTGTCATCTATTTTATTGCTTGCAGCACGGCCTTTCCTCTGGTCAAATAAAGATGTAACTTGTTCTTTAGAAGAACATTTGTATATTCGCCCCTTACTCACCTGATAAGTGTCCCTAAAATATTTTTTGCAAACGGGAATATCATGTTTGTCTTTTCGAAAATAATATGTAAAAGAATGTGATCTTGGTTCTTTAGTGTTATTCGAGGGGCGCCTTCTTTTTATTTCTTTAGCTCTAATACAACCTCTTAAGAAAATGTTTTGGGCAAGTTGACTATCTAAACTATAAAATGTCTTCATGGCAGCCTCTCTGTCATACGAAAGAATTTTTTGATTGCACTTCTGACGGCATCTGCATATTATATCGACAAATGTTTTTGCAGGTATTGAATATCCTCCTCTATTCCTGTATGCCAAACCTTTTGTTCTTTTTTGCTTTTGTATATTTCAAGCCCAATTATCAGGGTTACAACTTCTTTTCCTTCCAATAGATGTGTTTGTTTACAATATTTTTACTGCTGCAATCAGAAGAATCAGAAGAAACCCATAAACGCTTTCTTGAGCCACACTTTCTGTTGATAACTTGTATTGAAGAACCATCTGATGATTCACTATTCTGCACATCCACATTGTTATTACTCTCACTCATCTTGATTATAAGGATATAATTTTATTTTTTAAAACACTGAGAAATTGGAATAATTATAATAATTCGAATTCAAATACGATATGAGTGTGATGTTGAAAAGGCTGAAAAAATATGTAGTCCGTGTAAGACTAATAAAGTATACAGTAGAACTTATATCATACCAAATGATTGATTAATAATAATAATTATCTTCACTTCACTACTACTTGATTCTGTGGCAATTAGACAGTGAATGACTAAGTCACTTTATTGTTATTCTGATTAGACGGCACTAGAAAAATCACCGTTATAATTTAGCGTTTGCTAGTGTATTTGAGCTTGTAGGATTGTTGCGTGATGTTGGTGTGGCTTGTGGAAAGGCTGCTGATAAAATTATAATTAAAATTAATTTATTTAAAGCAAGAGAGAGAAATTATAAAGAGAAAAGAAGCAACGGTTGAAATAACGGCCGTTGGAGAGCCCTAGATGTTTACCGCTGCAGTGTGGCCAGATCAAGTGTGTCGGAAGAAGCCAGCCGCTGGAAAGTTCTGGATGACGCCCGCGCATGCGTAGTGAAGTGTTCTTAAAACACGTGCTTGCCGAGGCAAAGTGGGGCCGTCATCTTTCTGCCCGTATGTGTTTTGAAGCTTTGTTCGCTGAAGCAAAGTGCGGTCGCCACAAGCTGTATTATTCTAACGAATTTCATTAGGTACGGAGTTACTCAGAATGGCTTCTGAAATAAATAATTTATTGTTCAGTGGCCAAAAAAATTTTGTCGTTTAATGGTTTTAAAACTTTATTGTTTGGGAAACTTTTTATATATATAAAAAGTTATAACTATATCAAGTGTTTTTACACCTAAATTTAAGATTTTTCAAAAAGTGGAGTTAATCAGTTTGTGCAGTGAACGGCTCATATGATGGCGTTATGCCAAAAAGCAAATAAACGGGAGGCATTTTAATTATGGAATGAGGAATACTCCGATATTCTTCTAAGGCCTTTCGTAATAATTTAGGCCATGGTATTCTGGGATTTTGTTGATGGTGAAATCTAAGTTTTGAGATAATTGTCGCATTCGCCCTTTCTACAAGCCCATTACATTGTGGGTGCGAAGGGGATGTCATTACGTGTTTTATGCCCTTTTCTTGTATAAATTTGTTAAACCTTTTGGACACAAATGAGGGGTGCCTATCAGTAACGATAATTTTTGGTTTACCTACATTTAATAACTGATTTATTATATTGATGTACGTTGCTATAGATGTACTCTTAGAAGGATAAGCCCAGATGTATCTTGAGTGATGATCAACTATCACATGAAGACAATTCTTTGTACTGTTATAATCCCCTAATCCTAAAATACTGTCAAGGGCAACTTCATCAAATGGTTTCTCAGCTAGTGGTAAATTACCCATGAATCCATACGAAGGTGTAGTTGGCTTCTTTACAGACTGACATATTTTACATTTCAGAATATAATTTTTTATTTGTCCTATCATTCCTTTGAAATAATATTGTGTTGAGATAACTCTAGCCATTGAACTTATGCCTGGGTGTCCTAAACTTTCGTGAGCCCTACTTATCAATTGTTGTTGTAAGGAGGGTGGTACGATAATCCTATCTCTATTTTTTAGCCTAATATAAGTAATACCCTTTTAATGAAATATAGTTTAGATGAAGGCTTAAGTAATGATTTTGTTCTTGTTCTATTTTTTGAACAGTTAAGAAGAAGGTATATGACAGTCGAGACAACATGTCGGCTTCATAATTCTCACATCCCTTATTATATTTAAATTCCAAATCATATTCTGATAATTTTAGCGCCCATCGGAATAATCTACCGTTAGTATGTTTGAAATTATTTAACCAAATTAATGCCTTATGGTCGGTATGAACTATCACATGTTGACCTGTAAAATATAGGGATAATATCTTTTACATGTTTCTATTATCGCCAATAATTCAAGTTCTGTTATTGTATACTTGGATTCTGCTCCCCTTAAAGCCCTACTATAAAACGCTATGGGTCTTAAGGTGCCATCAGGATAGTCCTGTTTAAGTACGCCTCCTAAACCTGCAATACTAGCGTCGCAAAATATATGTGTAGCTAATAATGGATTATAAATTTGGAGTATTGGTTTCGAAACTAATGCTTCTTTAAGGGCTTCAAAACTCCTCTGACACTCTTCACTCCACGTAAATTTTACATCTTTTTTCAATAGATCATTTAAAGGCGCTCTCAACTTATTAAAATTATTTATAAATTTTGCATAATGCGTAACGCTGCCCAAAAATGACCTTAGGCATCTAACATCACGAGGAGGGGGCAAAGATTTAATTATACCAACATTAGTACTTGAAGGAGAGATTTTATCTCCAAAAATTTCGTAACCCAATTAATTTATCTTTTGCATAAAAAACAAACATTTATCTTTCCTAAGTTGGATACCTTCCTCTTGTAGGATTGCAAATATTTCCCCAAGGTGTTCTAAATGGGATTCGGTATCTTTTGAGAAAACCAATATATCGTCAAAGTAAGATATTATATTTTTAAGTTCATATTTCTGCAATATGGAAGTGAGGATCCTGTTAAAAATAGCAGGAGCTGTCCGCAATCCAAATGGTAATCTGCACCATTGGTAAGAACCTTCTGTGGTGGTAAAGCAAGTAATAGGTTGATCTTTTTCATGTAAACCAATAGTCCAGTATGCACTTAGAATATCAAGGCACGAGAATACTTTTGAGCCTTGCACCTTTTGGATGATATTTTAAACTAAAGGAATTGGGAAACTATCTCCTATCAGTTTTGAATTCAATTTCCTAAAGTCGATACATAGTCTAGACTTATCATTTTCTCCCTTTTTATGTGCTAAAGTTACTGGCGAACTATATGGAGAAGAAGCATGCACAATAATCCCATATTTTAATAATTGCCTTATTTGTTCCTTAATTATTTCGGTGTCCCTGGGATTATGTCGATAAGGTCTGAGACAAACAGGAGTTTTATCTTTGAGTCTTAACCTGGGGGGATCTAATTTTAATGGTCTAATATTATATTTGTTTTCATCAAAAATATCATTATAGCGACTTAATAAAATGTAGAAAATATTCTTAAGTTTGTCATCATTATTTAGATAGCTGTCTTCTAGATTTGGCAAGGGTAAGGGTCGAAAGTTTGGTTGGTAAACGAGTTTAGATTTAAAACAAGAGGGGACATTTATGTTATATTGATCAATAGTTTTATCTAAAAGAGGTAACTTTTCATGTGATTACATTTTCCTGAAAGTTTTAAACAATGATTATGTTTTCTACAATATTTAACATTATTAGAAACACCAAAATATTTTTTTGATTTATCACAATATTGCAAAGCATTGAGTTCATCTTTAGAAAATGTATATTGAAATTTAGATAAAAACACATTATTTTGCATAATAACATTCTCATCAAAATCAATCTTTAGGTTAAAATATTTCAGGTACTTAGTGGATATTATCAGAAAATTTAAATTTGGATTATCAATAATATAAAACAACATATTGTTAGTTATATCTCCAATTCTGATCGTTAAACAAATGTGTCCAAATATTCCAATACGGTTAGATACAGTGCTGATCATATTAGGTGTGTTTGTGTGTTGTTGGCTAGAGTTATTTATCTTATCTAAAAGGCATTCAGGTAATAGGTGTACGGAAATAATATTAATGTCACTGCCGGAATCAAAGAGTACTAAATAGGTTCCCAAGAGTAATGAATCTACCCCAACGTCACTCATCACTCCTGGGCACCACTATTGTTGCCTTACATTACCTCGAAAGTCTTGGTAAAACAGCTTTCGCCGGGTTTCTTGTCGGTCGCCAACCTCTCTGCTGGGGCGGGCACCTGAAGGAAGAGAATCCTGTGAAGGCGTTGCATTCCTTGAGTCGATATTTTGAAAGTCCCGTCGATATCTGGGGCCATTAAATGGTGAAGATGTCTCTTCATGTCGGAATCCTTCTTCCAGGGAAGATGCAATTTTAATCCACATGTCCAGATTAGCTGGATTGGCAGCGATCAAAAATGGTCTCAGCTTCGTGTTTACATTCGAAGAAAGCGCTTCCAGGGTCTGCTCCGAACTTATATTCAATATTTTTGCTAACTTCAGTTTATTAAAATAGTAGTCCATAAGGGGTTGCGATGGTAGCTTCTTTTCAGTCCAAAACTGCTTCATCAATCCACTTGTCGATACCGGGAAAAATGTATTCATAGCTTGGTGAAGTTCATCCAACGTAAACACGTCCTGGCACATCGAGGCGTATATCTCTAACGCTTTTCCATTAAAAATGCTCGGGATCATTGATAGAGCATCATTTTCTGAAATACTTTGAAGCTTAACTATCCTTTCAAAAAGATTTCGCCATTCTTGATACGTAAGGCCTGTATCAGGGTTGAAAATCGGCAAAATTTCTTTAATTGAAATGTCTATTTTCGCTCCGGTAACAACCTCTTCTTTCGGTAAAGTTTTCAAGTCTTTCTTCGATGTCATTTCGAATTTATTTTTTTTTCTTTAAATATTCCTGTCAGGAACCTTGCTTTGAACTTGATAAAATATAAGATATTCTTGGGATCTTCCCGTAGGCAGCGATCCTGTCGACTAGCTGATATATTTCTATTCTAGAATAGAAATATATAAGCTAGTCGACAGGATCGCTGCCTACGGGAAGATCTCAATTATCTCTTTATTTTTCAAATCTTTTTAAACAAAACAAAAATTTACATACTCCATTTAGTTAAATCTTCAGTAAAAACAAAAAAATATACATTCTATCATTCAAAATGCATCATATATATATATATATATATATATATATATATATATATATATATTTATAAAATTAAAAATATATATTAAAATAAAAACATAAATCCTCCAGGGAAAAGATTCTTTTAAAAATATTTTTATTTAAAAATATCTCGAGCTTTCGGGCAAGTAAGCCCTTCTACAGGAGAAACTATTTTACATCCTTAATACGCCACAATAAAATAATATTTAAACTTAAATACAGTCCTTTTGTTGTTTACATTTGTTTTGAGGCATAATCAACGCGGGCTTCTATTGCGCGTGATTCACTTGGAGGTTATGGGGTGGGCTCAGGAAATATAATGTTATAAACTTCCGGGATATCTATTCTTCTGTTAATACTATTGTGCTTTCTGGATACGATGGATTCTATTATTAGTCTCTGTAGTCTATTGGGGATGTTGGAGTAATGGGTCTTTGGTTCTGATAGGGAGAAGGAATGGCCTGTTTCTCTTATATGTTGGTATACTAAAGATCTACTGTCTTGGTTGTCGATATTTCGTTTATGTTCTGATATTCTTATATTTAAATGTCTGCCAGTTTCGCCAACATATTTGGTTTTGCATTCGTTGCATTCTATGGAATATATGGCATTCTTAATATTGGAAGGATAATCAACGGTATTGTTCTTTGTTATGGGGTTTCTTAGTAACGAATTTAAATTAGGTGAGTTGCTGAAAAATGTTTTGATCCCAAATTTCTTCAGATGACGGGCTATAGAAACAGATACTGGTGAATAAGGAATACTGCTAATAGATTTATAGATTGGGGAATTCCGAATTTCAGAGGGGCTATAGAAATGTCTTAGAATAAACGATAAAGGATATTGACAAGTCTTCAGATTTCTTAATATATTCTGAGTTTCTTCTGTTTTAAAGGTTTGAAGTGAGCAGTGGCTATGGATACGTTTAGTTAAGGTCTTTACGGTATTGATTTTATGGCTGAGAGGGCTGTAGGAGGAAAAACGGATATAGTCGTGGTTGAAGGATGGCTTATAATAAACAGTTGTTTGGAATTGATTCTGTATGCGAAAAATTTTTATATTCCAAACAACTGTTTATTATAAGCAGTTGCACTCGTGGAAGAGAGAAGAACAGGGGCACAATAAAAATATTTGCCATACTTTAATTGTAAATACTCCATCTCTCCTTTTTCTCTTGTGTTGAATATTGTCAGTAATTCAAAGGCGAATCTGTACAGGGCAAGATGCCCTAATAAAGCTGTTTTGTTGTTGTTTATTATAAGCCATCCTTCAACCCCGACTATATCCGTTTTTCCTCCTACTGCCCTCTCAGCCATAAATTCAATACCGTAAAGACCTTAACTAAACGTATCCATAGCCACTGCTCACTTCAAACCTTTAAAACAGAAGAAACTCGGAATATATTAAGAAATCTGAAGACTTGTCAATATCCTTTATCGTTTATTCTAAGACATTTCTATAGCCCCTCTGAAATTCGGAATTCCCCAATCTATAAATCTATTAGCAGTATTCCTTATTCACCAGTATCTGTTTCTATAGCTCGTCATCTGAAGAAATTTGGGATCAGAACATTTTTCAGCAACTCACCTAATTTAAATTCGTTACTAAGAAACCCCATAACAAAGAACAATACCGTTGATTATCCTTCCAATATTAAGAATGCCATATATTCCATAGAATGCAACGAATGCAAAACCAAATATGTTGGCGAAACTGGCAGACATTTAAATATAAGAATATCAGAACATAAACGAAATATCGACAACCAAGACAGTAGATCTTTAGTATACCAACATATAAGAGAAACAGGCCATTCCTTCTCCCTATCAGAACCAAAGACCCATTACTCCAACATCCCCAATAGACTACAGAGACTAATAATAAAATCCATTATATCCAGAAAGCACAATAGTATTAACAGAAGAATAGATATCCCGGAAGTTTATAACATTATATTTCCTGAGCCCACCCCATAACCTCCAAGTGAATCACGCGCAATAGAAGCCCGCGTTGATTATGCCTCAAAACAAATGTAAACAACTAAAGGACTGTATTTAAGTTTAAATATTATTTTATTGTGGCGTATTAAGGATGTAAAATAGTTTCTCCCGTAGAAGGGCTTACTTGCCCGAAAGCTCGAGATATTTTTAAATAAAAATATTTTTAAAAGAATCTTTTCCCTGGAGGATTTATGTTTTTATTTTAATATTGATTCAAGGGATTATTTTTATCGAAAAATATATATATATTACTTTAAAAATATTTTTAATTTTCTTTCTTAATAACTTAAAATTGTTTGATAAAAATATTACATGGTTCTGTCTTTGCTCTTTTTCCTACCCTAATATCTTCAATTCTTCCTTTTCTTTCTATGTTCTGCCTAAATGACGCGTAACGGACGAGGTAAAAGCGTGAGCTTGTTATAACTCTATATTGTTACATAAAAAATTAAAACCTTTTTAATACCCAAATAATAATATTTTATAATTTGTTTTCAATTATCATTAATTTTTACAACTATCTTTCATATAAATTATATTTAATTATACTTATTCGTTCAGTAATAGCTTGCTAAACTGACATTATACTCTCAATTCAACATCGAAATTTTCTATAACTTTCCTTTAAAATATTATAAAACCTTTTTATAATTATATATATATATATAACTCTGGCCAAATTATAAAAGTTTCTTTGTGATTTTGATGTGCTGAATCCAGAAACCTTGTCCGTTTTGCTCTATCAGCTGTTGGGATACATAATCTTCCTAATATCAATGGTTATCTATTTTTTAACGATAATAATTTATATATTTAAAATAATCTTTTTATAAATATACACTAATGAGAAGAGAATAGTTCCATTTTAGCCAGTACTACTCTATATAATGACAAAAAAGCGGGGGGGGGGGCAAGATCATTATGAAATATGAACTTTATGTGATTTAATGTGGCATAAATGATGGAGATAATATAAAAATTGAGTTATATATTTGTACCAGTTTTATTGTATGGAAAAATATAACTATTTTTTAAAATTGAAAATACTTATTCACGATAGGTATTTACATACACAAAATAGTGTCGAAAATCGGGGCATTCGGGGCCTTGGAAGCTTCGCTTATAGGATTTCTGAGCGTAAACTTTTTCTCGCAGTATATTTGCAGGTTTTAGCAGTAATCTGCCATCATGTGAGTGTCCTAACTTTCCTGTTATTGCTCTTCTCTATTTTTGATGTTCTGGTGAAATGTTTCGACTTATTCCTCACTCATATCACCCAAATTGTCAAGAAAGAAGTCCAGGTGGTTATGCAAATGATGAAATTTATAAACACTCTGCCACTATTTTTTAAAATTTCATTTTGTAGGCATATTGTTCATTCATATGCACAAATATATCGAACTATCAAGATGAACTAGCTCCAAACACTGAATTCAAGTGTATTAATGGAGTTCAAAAATTTGTGTTCATATATGAACTGTTATATCGAAAAGCAATCAAAATACCAGCTTTCAGTTTTTCGTCACTAAGTCTAGGACAAATGCGCTATTTGTATTGAAAACAAGACCCTACAAATTTAATGGCTATTGCAAGCTGTTTGTCATCCTAATTCAATATGTAAAGGAGTCAGAATGATTATTTTTCGAGTAATGAGAGGTGTATGAGTGATGTTCCTTTCGTCGACATTTATATTCTCCCTCACAGGCAAGCTCTTTTTATCCTGTGATCATGTTTAACTCTGTGTGCTATCCCAGAGACCCAAGAAAAAAGGTTATTTCGTGTAGCTACCCGCTGGCCAAGAACTCAGCATTTTGAGATCAACCCATGATTACCGCCATTGTGAAAAAACATACAATTAGAACTACTAATTAAGATACAGAAATTACCTGGTGAATAAACTAGATGACCAATTTCAGAAGTAGACTTCAATATCTAGGAAATATACACGATTGATTTCTTGCGATAAGTGCGGAAATAAATTAATTTTTATCACGCTTACAATAGAATTTAATTTTTGTTCTTGAGGCGATAAGATTTATTCTCATCCAACCGAGATGTAAGTACTTCAGATTATGTTGAGAGGCTCAGGGCCCTAATGAGAATATTTATTGCCTTTCAGTAAAATATTGAGTACTCGGAGGAAAATCGATATAATGACTGTCTTCATCCTCTTTATTATGACTTGTAATAACTGCATCTTCAAAAAGTTGTGGAAGGCCAAGAAGAAATGGGATAGGTAAGTCTTCTGAGTGAGGAAGTGAACTATTGCCGAAGGTAGTTCAAGCTAAGTTCACTTGTGGCGATCGTTTCGGTTGATGCCAACAAATTCGAAGGTACAGAAATTTTGAATCTCTTCAAATCATTGGTGCTCTAATATTGAGGCTTACTCTTTTGCCTTTCGTCCACAGGCGCAAATATTCAATACAAGTTTGTCAAACACATAGTGGATCCCACGTATTTCTTGATCTGCTAGTTTAACTAAAAGTAAGTTAGGTAGGTCTTTTCTACGAAGTCGGAAATGGCTTTGCTAAAATCTTGCATTGTGTACTCGCCACACGAGTTACAAAACACATTGGGATGGTTGACGTTCTGCTAGTAGACTCCATATTTATTGTCGACCAAAGATAATTAAAATTCACAGGCTGGGAAAAAAACGCCTATTAAAATATATATGATGATACAATCACGATAATATAAATTATCTGTGTTAGATACGAATTAAATATATATTTTCAACATTTTGCTTTCTTTATTAAAATATTGACCTAGAGCAGCTGAGACGCCACACAATGCAGCGTCTTCACCATATTGTCTGATTTTAAAGTAGATTGAGACACTGTTCAACTAGAATAGAAACATGGCCAAAGGGGATAAATTGTCTATAGTATATGATTTGGCAACAGTGCGCACCTCTAAAACAAGAGCCGATAGAAATGGTTTGCAGATTTAGAATCAGTATTAAATACTTCACAGACAGAATACATTTTAATTTTGGAAATTGTTATATAAGTGTGGTATATATTTGTATTACCTTTTAAAGATATTTGGATATATACTAAGGAATATTTTCAATTGTTAAAATATGTATTAATGAGGCGCAACCCCATTGAGTTCCTGACTAACCATTTAAAATAACTTTTATCTACCAACTGTACATTTGGAGCTGTTCTTGTCATAGAGAATAATTGTTTTTTAATGAATAATTTGAAACTTATAAATAAATAATTAGGAGAAATGCACACTTCTCCTGATCGTTAAATTAATAATTGCTAAGGGTTTCAGATGGTTTTTCTGCCTTTCTCTACATTCTTAATATTAATTCTTTTATTACAAATAATCTGTATGCGAAAATAAATATATAATCATTCAATTTATATAATATTTATATTTATGCAAATATCTAGATGTATATAATGCACAAAACAAGTATCAGAGTCATAAATCAACAATTCTTTATCAATTCTGTCACCGTTTGCTTTTGTGAATGGAATAAATACCCAAATATGGTCATTTCTTATAAGCATCGGTAGTTCAATGGCGAGAATGCTCGCCTGCCACGCGGGCTCGATTCCCGGCCGATGCATTTTTTTTTTTTTTTTTACAATTTTTAAAACTCATTTTTTTATATTATTATCCCTATATTTATATATATAAAAGTCAGAAAATGGGGGGTAATACCTGCTGACCTAATGTACATGTAAAGTTTGGAGCGGGACGTTTCACAAGAGTGACATCCACGGCTCCAATTTATAATTGTAACGAGTAGTATTTGAATAAAAACATTTAATCGGGTAAAACCCGGGCGTTGCCCGGGTCATTCGATTAATATAATACAAATGAAAACAGCGAAACGCGAATGTTTCTTTTCCACAGATAAATCTAACTTCTACTGTCCTTACTGCGATGGAAAATATTGAGAGAGCTTGGTTCATCAGAGATGAACCCTTCCATCAGTTTCGCCAATTTAATCTACAAGACCGCTTCTTTAAATCTCTGATACTGTATTGGATATATATATATATCATATACATATATATATATATATATATGTAGTATATTTTAAGGTAGATAGAGCACAACCTTCTTCTAATATTTATTATAACCCCATATCTGTATATAAAAATATGTATCGAACAATAGAAGTGACAAATAAAGCAAAGAGGTAAAGGTAGATCAGACGACGCCATAGTCCAGACGACAAAGGCCAGACATGATAAACAACCCAGACTAACAGGTGTTTATGCTAATGAGTTCATTCCCCCGTCAGCAGGTGGCCGACACGTGGCCAGACATAATTAATAACCCAGCGCTTGACAGGTGGCGTGATTACGGGATCCAATCAGAACTCGTCAGAGGCCAATATATAAGGTCCCCCAAGATGGGACAAATAAGTAGTTGTTTCAGTTGTTTCAGAGCGACGCTGTCATACGGTCGGTCAGATCTCTCATCCCCTTTCTAGGCTAGGGCATCCGTGACGTCCGTGGTCTTCCTCTACTTCTTGGAGCTACCCTCTAGACCTGCCTCTGTCTCTTGCTGTCCCAGCGCGGGAATCCCATCACTCACCCACTACCACGACTGCCCAGCACATTCCACTTCGGGATTACTACAGAACCCGTTAAAGTCGACAGGATAACCGAGGACAGCAACATACAGAAGATGACAGAGGCCGAAGTCGAGTACTTCGCGGATGCCCTCTCCGACATGCAACCCCACTGCGACGACCTGGTAAGCCGCCTAACAGACGCCATCCGGGGGCTAGCCATGCCTCGTGCGGAGGAAGCCCTCATTCCCCCTTTCGACGGATCCTACGCGGCAAACAACTTCATCCAACAGCTCGAGCAGACAAGCGAGGGACCGCAGGATGACGCCACGCTGCAAGCCCGGCTCCGCGCACTGCTCAAAGGTGAGCCCCTCTCCCTCTATAACGAACTAAATATGGCCTCTCTGCCATACAGTCAGGCAAAACAAACTCTGATAGACCTCTACCCCGGAAAATCCGAGGTCACCTTCACCAAATTTTTAACGTTTAAATTAAATAATCAGATCCAAATAGGAGAATATTACCGTCAAAAAATAACAATGGGACTACAACTGGGCCTAACCAACCCCATCATAGTAGAGGCATTAACGGAAGGCCTCCAGGCCAATGATCAGCGCCTCATGAGGGCCATAGCCCCTTAAACCCTGAACGAATGGTATTCTACCATGAATAGAATAAAAGGGACAAATTCACTCCCTACTTCATCCGAACAATATCAAGGTGTTACCAACACCAGTGCTTTTCACCGTAATACCGGAACCCCTTCTAGAGGAAGGAACTACAATCCTTTTTCAACAGACAGTACCCCAAGATACCCTTCTAGTGCCAGGAAACCACCCTCACCATGCAAATACTGCCAAGGTGACCACTGGAACAATGAATGTTCCATGAACAGGCGACCCTACAGGCAGCAGGCCTATCACAGCCAACCTACGGCGCACTATTTCCCATCGGAACAAAATGGCGCCCTCAACATTCCCGTGCCGGCCCCCAAGTCTTCTCACACCCCACAAGGCAACGAAAACTCCAATTTTCGTCCCTAAACTATCTAATATTCTATGTAAACCTAAAATTTTTAATAATCTTTATTGCCCATTCCTCTTAGATACAGGAGCCTCTATTAACATAATTAATTTAAATATTTTTAATCATCTTAGTAAAAACTTATCTAATCCTTTAAAATTATATCCATGCCATATATTAATCAATTCCATATCTACTCAAATAAATTCGATAGGATATACATTTTTGACCACTACCATAGGAAAAATTACAAAATCAATTAAAGTTTATATAATAGATAATTTATTACCTTTTGGTATACTATCTTTAAATTCCATTAGCCAATTTTGTTTGACCATAAATTTATATAATCATTCTATTTATCAATGTGATGCTCCTTTGTCTAAGAAATGGTGCCATATAACTTATGTAACACCATGTAATAATGGAGAGAGTGACCATAATCCACCCAATGTGGGTCATTTAAAAAACATACCTAACTCACATTCTCCATTATTACAGGGGAAATATGTCCATCCTATACCATGTCCCATTACCTTGACCAAGACCTCTACCAATTATGACAAAAATGCACCCAGCCAAACTTTAAACCATTTACCCCATTTATATTTATTGCCCCCACTATATCCCTCTGAACATCAATGTAAAATTTTTAATGATTCTTGTAATTTATGTGTTAGGAATGATATCCCTTTAACTTTTATGAATATTATTAAGAATTACTCAAATATTTTTTCTACTAACAAATACAACATCCCAAAATTGAAAATTCCCCCTATCAATATTAGGACAAATTCAGATAAAATAATTGCACTCAGACCGTATCGTACATCTCTCTCAGATCAACGTGAAATACAAGAACAAGTAGGTAAAATGCTAGAATATGATATTATAGAGCCTTCTTTCTCCCCCTATTCATCCCCCGTTACTTTAGTTACCAAAAAGGATAAGACAAAACGATTTTGCGTAGACTACCGCCGCCTGAATGAAATAATTTTCCCCGATGTTCATCCCCTTCCGCTCATAGAGAATATCTTAGATAAATTAGCCAACGCCAAAATTTACTCCCGCGCCGATTTTTCATCAGCATACTGGTCCATCGAAATAAGTCCCCCTGATAGGAATTTATTATCTTTTGTCACGTTAGAGGGTCAGTATAATTTCAAAAGATTACCATACGGGATTAAAATAGGACCCCAGGTGTATGAGCGAGCAGACAGTCAGATATTGCAAAGAAATAGGTTAGGTTTTATATCACATTATTTCGACGATTTCATTATCTTTTCAAATTCCATAGAAGAACATTTAGATCACTTACAGCAATTTTTTGATATGTGTAATAGGGAAAATTTTAGATTAAATTATAATAAGTGTGACTTCTTTAAAACTACGATAGAATTTTTAGGCTATACCATATCATCAGGCACATACACTCCATTAGTAAAAAAATTAGACGTAATTAATGCCATTAAGGTCCCCACTAGCGTTAAATCCCTCCAATCATTCTTAGGCTCCATTAATGTATATAATAAATTTATAAAAGATCACGCCCGCATTAGGAACCCCCTCAATAATCTACTTAAGAAAGATACACCATGGCACTGGAATGCAAAATGTCAACATTCATTTGACACCCTAAAGGAATGTCTCACCACAAAACCGGTACTACACCTCTTTAAAGAAGGATTACCCTGTCAGCTATTCTGTGATGCCTCACTTCAGGGAATAGCTGGCATCCTAAAACAACAACAACCAGACGGCACTCTACACCCCGTGCAATATTACAGCAGAGCACTCCGACCCCACGAGAAAAATTATACCATCACAGAGTTGGAATGCCTTGCTGTGATAGATAGTGTGGAAAAATTCCGCATCTATCTCGCAGGTGTAAGGTTCACAATTTTTACGGACCACCATGCATTACAATGGTTAAAAACCATAAAAAACCCAACGGGTAGACTTTTTAGGTGGAGCTTAAAGATGTCCGCATACGAATACGATATAAAATATATAAAAGGTAAAACGCAGTACGAGGCAGACCTACTGTCCCGCAATCCTTTATGTGGTTTTCTCACGACCACCCAAATAATAGAGAAGCAACCCCAATTACCTCCATCTACACTTATCAAAACGAATATAGATGGCCTCCATACAATCAAACGTAAAGGTATTGTTAAGATTATAGTTCCCCCTTCCTTACAACATACGCTAATTAATAAAGTACATTTAGAATATAACCATCCTGGTGTATCCCAAATGATTAGGCTCATCTCCACACAGTATACTTGGTGTGGAATGACCAAATCTATAGTTAAATATAATAGGTCCTGTCCCACATGCCAACTTATAAAGAAACCGAAAGGTCCATTATATGGTAGATTAGAACGCCCCCCTATAGCTTTACAACCCTACGATATGTTATCTATAGACACTATTTCAGGTTTTTCTAAAAACGGTAATTCTAAGTCATATTTACACGTAATTGTAGATCACCTAAGTCGGTATACATGGACCTTCCCCAGTAAGTCAACTAATATAATCACATACATTCAGTGTATCAAAATGGTATTGCAGTGTGGCCGACCAAAACGCCTTCTTTCGGACCGGGCACCTGCTTTTACTTCCCCAAAGTTCAGGAGATTCTTAATAAAGAACGGGATACAACCTCTACTAACCACTGCAAATAACCCTCAAGCTAACGGTTTATGCGAGCGTCTTAACGCGACACTCACCGGGAAGCTGAGGTTACTGAACTTAGAGAATCCAGGAACCTCCTGGACTAAATTAATTAAGATAGTAACTAATAAATATAACGATACCCCCCATACGATAACTGGATTTCCCCCCGTATTTTTAAAGTATAATATAATCCCCTCAGACTTAAATAACCACATAAATCCCTATCCCAATATAATAGAAAGTAGAAAACTAGCAATACAACGTACAAATGACAGGCATGACAAAGAGAAAATTAAATATGATAACAAACATAAAAATCCACACTTTGATACAGGAGATTTAGTATTAGTAAAGGCGTATCATCATTCAAATAGCGGTAAACTAGTACCCTACTTTACAGGTCCATATAAAATTACGGAAATAATTTCTGATAATGTCGTACGTATAAATAGACCCAATAGGATTACAGGTAATGATAGCGATACTGTACACATGTAAATAAATTACAATATTATAATGAAGAGGTCCTCTATATTTCACCACCCAAAGTAGAACTCCTAAAAATAAATAGAATAATAAACCCTTTCCGACATTTAGATCCCAAGTTGTTTAGTCCAATAGAAAAAAGTATAGCTCATAGATTTTCCGAACCATTCAACCATTTGTCCCCACATCTATTCTCATAAAATTAGGGAAATATAGGTCCTGAACGTCTGGCAAACTCCTCGACATAAAGTAGTCAATTAAAAAATCATAAATCATGGCATTCAACACCATTTCATGATTACCTTTTCCTACACCAATAATTTCTCTCCCTCAAATGTAGGACTATCTTTCTTTTTCTATTAGGCACACAACTGATCCCTTAAGACTAACCCTCGGAATTGTTTGGACTGGAATAGCGCAATTCCGAGAATATAATTCATACACACATTGTATATAAAAACAAAGAAACATTATGTAATTATTTTTTATTATCCCAGTTAGCTTTTTTTTCTTAATTTATGATAATATATCCCGTATTCCATTAACACAGTTCGCATGATCATAACCCCATTATTTATACACTAATTAATTAATTTCTTTTATACCAAATCTTATTTTTTATAATGTTATAGGATAGTTTATAATTTTGTCAACCCCGTTTAAATTTTAGGTCCCCATCATCTCTAAAATCGATCCTGTACATGACACCATGTGAGACGTTATCTTGGCCTTCCAAGAAGACAATTAATTCCAATCTGCTTCCCAACGCGCGCGACAACAAACTCAAGGTCGCACTGATCTCCCCCTAATTGTTTTTTCTACTTCGTCTTTGCCTCCCTACTGCTAAAGGGGTGGAATGACATTTGCACCCATCATTAGCAGAGGTAATCTTTCATACCTCATCACTCTTACCTATCAAATATTCAATTGTAGGGCTTTTGGGTACTTTTAATACGAACATGCACCACATTACTGGCTCCCTTGTTAAGAATCAAAAAGGTTTTATTTTTTTTTGTCAAATTTGTCGCCTCTCATTTCCCTATATGTAACATAATGTTACATGGAGAAAAGAACTATTGATTTAATACTTTAAAAGATGTTCCCCAAACGTAACAAGCCGACGTTTGGGTAGGCTCACCTAAAAATTTTGCAGACCAACTGCATAAAACGCTCTGCAATCTTTTTAGCGCCTAAGACACGCATTACATACCACATGTACCCAAAGTCCTATCTTCCACTACAATGGCATCATTTTAGGGATCAAGATCGCTCCCCGTCTGGTCTCACATAATATAATCGGGAAGTCTGGCAAAGACCAACTTCTCAGACCGGACCAAAGCGACATAGGGCCACATTACCTCCCCGTAGGTCAAACTAGAAAGACCTCAATAATCTTGCATCTACACTGTGTGTAAATATGTTCCCTTTTTTCAGGAACGAATATTTTTGTTTTCTTTTAACTTTTCTCTCATTTATTGTAAATAGACTTACAGTTTACCTAGTTTTGTGGTGTTGGACTTTGTTTTTTTTTTAACTTACAGATGTAGATAAAACATTTCAATATTAATCGATAATATCATTTTGTTTATTAACCATCAAAATTAATGCCATCAATTACCAATCAACCCTTTATATATTATTACCTTTAATATTTTTATTTTCTCTTTTTCTCATCATGTTCAGACTTAGCATTTTACAACTTCAACTATTTTAGGCACCGTCTTAAAAAACCTACACCTAACAATATTTATAATATTTCTTAAATAGATAAAACATTTATCACTTTATTTTTCTTAATAGATTTTCAAAATGTTATTTTTGACGCTTCCCTTACAACCTCTTAACTCTATCCCATGAACCTTTCCTCCCAACCTTTCCCTCCATCAAGAGTTTATTGTTCGTCAGCCATTTTCTTTTTTTTTTTTTTTAGTGATTAACCTAACTAGAAGACCCTTCCTCGCTGTACATCTCCCAACAGTGAGCTCAGGAGACCCAGTTAGATTTTTTTTCTCTCATCGTCTGGCTCATCATTTTTTCATTTTTCAACTTTTTTTTTCACCACACAAGCCGGACACAATCAAAATTGACAACAATAAATCTCTTACAGCCACCTCTCCTTTTCCGCATCCTTCAAACCTCCAACCTTCCAAGGGATTCCAGTTCGCCGAACATTTTTGTTTTTTCTCATTGATTAATCCGACTGGAACAATCCTTCCTCACTATACCATTCCCAATAATGAGTTCAGGATATCCAGCGCGCTATTTTTATTTTTTTTCCTCATCGCCCGACGCATCATATCAATTCATCATTTTTTCAACTTTTCATTTTTTTTTTTCACAATTCAACCGGGCACAATCATTATGGACAACAGGGATCCCTCTTACCTCTACCTCCCCCTTTTACCTCCATCTATCATCCCAACTCTTTCCGCTGTCTGAGCTAATGATGCAGACGGAATATCTTGGGCCTTCTGTTAATGAAAACAATGCCTCACTTAAACAAGTTCGCATTGCATTGCAGAATGTTTGGGATACTACTTTTGCAGAAACATGCTCAGATACCCCCTTTCCCTTTTTCAACCTTAGCGTCACATTATAAGTTCAGTCAATAAACTAACTTCATTTTTTTCTCTCATCTTTAATACAATAAGATATTATTTTCCTTGTACGATTCATTTTATCATAGTTACCATTTTGTATTATATACCTTCTCTTAATCTTTTATCATTCATTTTGTACGTTTTTATTGATACACCACCCTTACAACATCTTTCTCTTTTTAACTTGTAACTTCATAATAATTTTACTAATTTGTATACAAATTATTTCTTTTATTTTTTATAATAGGTTTGTTAGGTTATCACTCATTACATGTCATTCCCCCAACCAAACCTTCATCACCGGGGACACATTCTGTAGTATATTTTAAGGTAGATAGAGCACAACCTTCTTCTAATATTTATTATAACCCCATATCTGTATATAAAAATATGTATCGAACAATAGAAGTGACAAATAAAGCAAAGAGGTAAAGGTAGATCAGACGACGCCATAGTCCAGACGACAAAGGCCAGACATGATAAACAACCCTGACTAACAGGTGTTTATGCTAATGAGTTCATTCCCCCGTCAGCAGATGGCCGACACGTGGCCAGACATAATTAATAACCCAGCGCTTGACAGGTGGCGTGATTACGGGATCCAATCAGAACTCGTCAGAGGCCAATATATAAGGTCCCCCAAGATGGGACAAAAAAGTAGTTGTTTCAGTTGTTTCAGAGCGACGCTGTCATACGGTCGGTCAGATCTCTCATCCCCCCTTCTAGGCTAGGGCATCCGTGACGTCCGTGGTCTTCCTCTACTTCTTGGAGTTACCCTCTAGACCTGCCTCTGTCTCTTGCTGTCCCAGCGCGGGAATCCCATCACTCACCCACTACCACGACTGCCCAGCACATTCCACTTCGGGATTACTACATATATATATATAATATTCTGCTTTTATATTCAACACTGAAGGGTGGAATCTTGAAAATGGTATTTAAGCGAACTATGGACATAAGCTTTTAAGACATTAGAATTACATTTAAATATTTGAATCGAGGGTTCACCATATATAGATGGCGCGTTATTGCTATGTATTAATGTATGCCTAACTGGCTTTGTCCTTATTTTTTGCGTAAGAGCATTGCTATTTTTATATATTTTTTATCACATATTCTTTATCTCTCTTCTAAAATACTGCAATGTTATTCTAAACCCTATTATATTATTCTACGTAGGCACGCCAATCAACCGTGGGGCCGAACCTTTATTTATTTAAACTTCATTTATTTTGGTATTTATTTGAATAAATTAATTTAATATTGGGTTTACCGTACTAAGTTTACCATACCCTATTGGGCAAGCAACAGCTATCTCGCAAAAACCTATATGAACATAAAATATAGATAACCCAGGCTCGTAAGTTAAACATGATAAAAAAATGCTTATACCTCTTCATTTTTGAAAATAAAATTAAATCCCATTAAAGCCCACTAGAAATTTGAGAAATGAATAAAGTCTGTTGGAAGAATGCTTTGTTGTTGATAGCGCGCGTGCCACCAGTCCGGGATTTCACTCGCCGGCCGCGGGTGCGTGATGAGGTGTTCTCTCAACTCGTGCTGACTGAGATATGGTGTGGTTACCACACTACTCCCTCTCCATAAATAAATGAAAATCTTTGAAGGCGGGCATGAGACGGTTGCTAGAAACACAGGAAGACCTTTTCCAATTTACAGCTTAGATAGAACTCGATATGGACCGTTGCATGGCGCGGTCAGCGGTGGCAGGTTTCGACATATCTCGAGTTGTTTGGGCATGTATACATTACCGTGTGACTTGTTTGGTGCAGGTTTGAGATAATCTGTGTGTATTTAAGGTTAAAATTTTGTTTGCGCCACTAAAGACAACATTGTATATATTTTACGATATTCTCGTATTTATACGTATATGATCAATTTTATATATTTATTTTTCTATATACATATTTTCTAATATTTAATCTTATCGTATATATATTGTTATATTTTGTATATTTACCTATATATATATATATATATATAATCCTGTCGTTGTGGAATCCTGTCGACTTAATCTATGGTGTGAGATTCTGTCGACTCTCGCTATACTGTGTTAACCGAGAGGGACAGTCAGAATGTAGAGAGTTTCCAGTACCTCTTTGCACCTTGGAAGACCTTTAACAGTTCTCACAGAGTACAGGCAGTCGTGGTCGAGGCAGAGTGGAAAGCATGGGAATGTCCAAACAAAACACGAAGAGACACAGTTGTACGAGGAAAGTTCCGTGAACCGATAAAAGTCTAGCTAGGAGCGTTAGATGGAGATAGAAGAGTTCTTACTGTTCTGCATGGTCGATGAGGTGAACCTTGGACAGAACCGACGAGGGCTCCCGCTTATGGCGAAGTGACTATATATTTCCGCAAATTGACAGCTTTATATATCTTTGCAGGGGAAGTATTGGATTTCAGCGGATGCAACTAGGGCGTGGATCGGAAGATGTCATTGTATACTCCTGGAAACGCCCTTAGATCTAGCTATCTTCAGTCCTCGTTGGACTTCTATCTTAATCTCTTGCTTCAGCTCAACTCTTAATCTATTACAGAGGTATATTTATTTATCCTCAGTTTGTACGAGGTACATTACATATGATGATGTAATGACACATGTCAATCATGCGTATAATCATTTACAGATGTGTTTCTTTTATACAACATGAAAATCTTGTTATATTATATTCATTATGAGGTTGTTGGATTAAATTATCATATATATATATATATCATAATATATACTCTTCCAGGAATAATAAAACAAACCTACAATCAACCCAAAGAGAGATGGGCAGCTAAAGTACGGTTACTTGAGATATCAGCGACATTCCAAGGGGCCCGTACTTGGAACCTCAGGACTAATTAAGACAGTTGGTGATTGTGTGCGACACGAACGGCCGGCCGCTCAGCGGTGGCCGGCCCCGGGCCTCTCCCATCTCTTTCTCTGGTTGTCAGGGTTCATCTTCCAAATTGTGGTGTGATTATTTATCTCTTTCCCCACCTTATTATTATATTATATTGCCACATTAAGTGTCGACAGGATAAGACCTGGCCGGGAAGCAAATCCCTCATATACCAGAGTATGAAGAAAAAAGAAGCAACACCACGATGATCGGACAAACTCACAACCAAGTTCCACAAGACTCAACGACCTACTCTACTGTAGCCGCTTCTCTTCGAGCTCTCACCCTCTGTCTCGACCAACTTTTGAACCGTGATCCCGAAGAACTAATCACATACGACGTTGATGAACCTGCCGCACACTTCTCCCAGCACTAGATCTGCCCAAGAACGATCACCGCGCCAGAGCAGGACACCTTCTATCATCATGGACAAGACTCCGCCATATCCCTGACACTACTGTGGCGGACAACACTGTCCCGTACAATATCAGCAGAAAGAACCCTCCCTCGATGAACTTAATGAATCTACTTGCGCCCTCAACCAGCATAACCTGTGAGTGTAATTGTTTCCACCCCTACCATTCATTCTTCAAAAAAGTCATTCCTTGTAAACTCTGATTACAATATTTTCTATAATTAGTTTAGTTCAATTTATTCTCTCCACGCCTATTAACAATGAATTTATTCTCAATACTATTTATCTAGATATTTGTAACCCATTAAATTTGTACCTTACCAATCGAATTAATAATAAACATTTCAATGAAATATTTTTATTTTAAAGTCATTCCTTAAAAATGGACTTCTACCTATTCATACTTTACGATTTTTAAGATTAACAATATATTTTCATAATCAAGTTATGTATTAAAATAGTGTCCCTCTACCTAACTATTTGTTCCACTTTGTATATGACCTTCTCTCCTACTTGTAAGCACGGCTCACGAAATATAATCGCTTGCCCTAACCGACCCAAATTTCACTCTGTAGCTCAGACGTCGAAGAATTCTAACCACCACGTGAGCCTTACTTACAACCAACCCTTATCAATCTTCCCCTGAAAGCCCCTCTCATTCTTATAACTTTGTCAATCTTCTACCAGCCCATGCCCCTCTATAGAATTATTGATTATTCAATTATCGAACTACTATTGCCACTAATCTCCACTCTTTATTTATGATAATATATTTTGTAGTTGCTCTTTAGCATATCCACCGACCCACACCATCTAGCCACTGGTGTGTTCGTCACAGGACGCAGATTGACTAACTGCTAGATGTTTATCAACTCCTTTTTGTTCGTACTTGAACAATCTGCATCGAGCGGCACAGTTCGCTCCTTCTTCTCGAGCCACACGTTCGCCACACGGACCCTGTCTTCAAATTTATGTTTGTCCCTTGTCCAAACCAGCACGATATAACCTACTTCCGATATTTCTCACGGATGTACGTTAAACATCGTCGCTGAATTTGTCCGGTCCGTCATTATTTCGCGCAGACAAGGGTTTTACGTTCAACCCATCGCGAATTCATCGCCTCGCACAAGCTCCCACGACGGGTCAAACACCTTGTGTACGAGTAGCTTGTCAATTGTGAAGGACAACACCGTCCTCGTCTCAATTTTTGGCACTGTGCGCGCAGAGTTTCCTCTAATTAGTTAAAACTACTAGAGTCCCTTAATATCGATATAATTAAGATGGAAAGGCCCAAAGCAAATTTCCCCTCGCTTTGTTCGCCTATATTCTACCTTTGTATCTCGAACTATTTTATCTTCTCAAATTAACTATAAGTCCATGCGACTTCTTCACCTACACACGGGAATTTTCTCCTCTGACTCGCTATACACGAGTAACTGCATAGATAAGGTAGAATGGCCCAAACAAGTTTCCCCTCGCTCTGTTCGCCAAAATTCTAACATTGTAGTTCTATATTTACCTCAGTCCTGAGCTCACGCAATTTCCAGCCTCAACCTCATTTCTCGTACTCTACATCTATAGCATAGAAAACCCATGCCAAGTCTTCCCCTTGCCATGTCCGCCTGAAAACATATCTTAAAGTGTAGAGTTCCCCAGTCTTAATGGCTCAATATTTTCATGTTCACACCTCTCAATAGCATTTCCCTTATAATACATTATAATTTATTGTATACTAGACGAAAGGCCCGGGCAACGCCCGGGGTTTACCCGAGTGCGAATATATTTTAAAAACGTTGTCTTGGGTGGTCGCTATTGACAGGGTGGTCTGTATAGACAGGTGGATGTATCACACAGCTGATAACAGGGTTGTCTAGAGTGGTCGCTATAGACAGGGTGGTCTGTATAGACAGGTGGATGTATCACACTGCTGATAACAGGGTTGCCTAAGGTGACCGCTATAGACAGGGTGGTCTGTATAGACAGGTGAATGTAACACACTGATGATAACAGGTTTGCCTAAGGTGACCGCTATAGACAGGGTGGTCTGTATAGACAGGCAGCTGATAACAGGGTTGTCTAGAGTGGTCGCTATAGTCAGGGTGGTCTGTATAGACAGGTGTATGTATCACACTGCTGTTAACAGGGTTGCCTAGAGTGACCGCTATAGACAGGGTGGTCTGTATAGACAGGTGAATTTAACACACTGATGATAACAGGGTTGTCTAGAGTGGCCGCTATAGACAGGTGTATGTATCACACAGCAGATAACAGGGTTGTCTAGAATGGCCGCCATATACAGGGAGGTCTGTATAGACAGGTGGATGTATCACACAGCTGATAACAGGGTTGCCTAGAGTGACCGCTATGACAGGGTGGTCTGTATAGACAGGTGGATGTATCACACAGCTGATATCAGGGTTGTCTAGAGTAGCCGCTATAGACAGAGTGGTCTGTTTAGACAGGTGGATGTAGCACACTGCTGATAACAGGGTTGTCTAGAGTGGCCGCTATAGACAGGTGTATGTATCGCACAGCTGATAACAGGGTTGTCTAGAGGGGGGCAGGGAGGCCACGTGTTCGCTGGCAGCCAATGGGCGCGCATTCTATCCGTGAGCTTCAGACATACAGACAAACAGACAGAATAAGGCAAATATATAAGTAGATAGCCTTTTATAACTTTGATATTTTCAAAATTTCCCTTAAATATCAAACTCTCCGGTGTTGTAAAACTACTTGTAAATAATATTTACTTGTGTACTATACAATATTTTATTTACATAAAACTATGTCACCATTACCTTAATTAATTTCAGCTGTAAAATTATTTTCTTTATTTCTGGCTTCTCCAGCTTTAAGTATACTCAAACCATGTTCAGCCTTCTTCAAAGGGGGCCATATGTCATAATATATATTCTTCCAGGAATAATAAAACAAACCTACAGTCAACCCAAAGAGAGATGGGCAGCTAAAGTACGGTCACTTGAGATATCAGCGACATTTCAAGGGGCCCGTACTTGGAACCTCAGGACTATTTAAAACAGTTGGTGATTGTGTGTGACACGAACGGCCGGCCGTTCAGCGGTGGCCGGCCCCGGGCCTCTCCCATCTCTCTCTCTGGTTGTCAGGGTTCATCTTCCAAATTGTGGTGTGATTATTTCTCTCTTTCCCCACCTTATTATTATATTATATTGCCACATATCTCTATATATATAAAAGTCAATTTCTGTCTGTCTGTTTCGCGATAAACTCAAAAACTACTGAACCAATTGGTACCAAATTTTGCATGTCGCTTTTTATAAACCTGAGGAAAATTTTCGGCTACATTTTGCTTAGTATTTTTGGCTATTTCTTTTTTTCATTTGAAGAACTTTTTTTACGCGGAGTAAATACGAGGCTTACGCGGAGTAAATACGAGGGAAAGTAACAACACGAGGCCAATTAAGCGACCAATGAGCGTTCTGCATATCTTTTCAAGTTGCTTGCGTACTTTTTTAAAAATATCTTTTTATACGAGTGTCACTTTTTTTAGAAAAGTATTGAGAGATAAATTTATATTACTAAGTTAAGGTAAGTTCAAACAATGCGAAATTTCACACAATTTGAAAAAAAAAAAAAAACTTTACAAAATTAACGTTACTGTATGTAAACAATGGCTTTCCTTTTTTTTATTAATTTTTGTTCTGGCCTTTGTTTTTTTTTACAGTCAATATGATATATAATTCTTAAAATTAAACAAATAATAGTCAATATGCAAAAAATTCAGTAGTGAAAATTTAATATGAATTACTGTCTCATTTAACAGCCAAAACATGTGTTTGCCTAAAATTTATATTACTAAGTTAAGGTAAGTTCACACAATGCCATTAAAAAAAAACTTTACAAAATTAACGTTACTGTATGTAAACAATGGCCTTCTTATTTTTTTTTTAATTTTTGTTCTGGCCTTTGTTTTCTTTTTTTACAGTCAATATGATAATATATATATAATTCTTAAAACTAAACAAACAATAGTCAATATGCAAAAAATACCGTAGTGAAAATTTAATATGAATTACTGTCTCATTTAACAGCCAAAACATGTGTTTGTCTATAATCCATATACCCTTTGGTTTTTATCAGCCTAAAATATTAACATGGCTATTTTGGCATTAGTTTTTTTTTTAGTATTATCATTTTTTTTCTGACATGTTGATAGGGCACTACATTTTACAAAGTTACGGTTAGTAAACAATGCAGATTTGACAATATTTACAAACTTTTATTACTGTATATAAACAATGGGCTTATGTTTTTTAATTGTTTTAATGGCCTTTGTTTTTATTCTTTTAAAAAAATCATATGTTTCATTGATAGTTTAAAATTTAGTCTGTTGTTGTCATTTATTTTATTCGCTTGCCATTTCTGTATATTTTATTTGTGGTAGTTCTATTATGCTGCTTTCTTTTTGTCTACGCCGATAATAGGCTAGGGAAAAAAATAGTTGAGCATTCTAAAGATTGACCTGTTTGACATGTTTTGCCATTAGTTTTTTTAGCCTTATTTTTTTCTGCTGAAATGTTGAGAGAAATTTGTTTTAGTTACCAAGTTATGGTTAGTGAACAATGTAGTTTTGAGATATTTACAAACTTTAAAATTTCTACTAGATAATCAGTTTTGTTCTGTAACTTATTCTGATACTTTGGATTTGTTTTGGGTTTGTACTGTTTTCCTTAAAAGCTTTTTTTATATATACAAATATATTTTTGGTACTGATTGTGCTATTTCTGTTTTTCAAGGACATATTTTCAAATTGAATCATCCCATTTGATATGCCTCGCAAAAGATCTGCAATTGGAGTAAGAACTCCTGCAGCTCGACGCATGGTTGCCCGAGCTGCTAGAGGCCAAAGTAGCCGCACATTGGAGAATCCCCAACAGTCTCAAGCCCAAGTTTCACCAAGTTATGGTGAAATAAAAGATAAATATTATCAGATAAGTTATTTGCACAATTTCATAATAATTTCTTAAAGATAAAACGATAAATGTCACTTCCAATAGTTTATCAAAGTATGATAAACTATGAAGAATTCTTAACACTAAGAGGCACTTGACATCAATTATATACTCTATATAATTTAAAATAATTTCCTATTTTAGGTAATGTGGTTCATCTATATAGATAATACCGTAACAGAGTTTTCCATTGTAAAGTCCTGAGCTATCTCCTCCGAAGATTCTGAACTACACATAACGATCTATATACCAAAATTTTCGTTATTTTTTTCTTCGTATGATAGGCCTGTTTTTATTTTCCTAATGTTAACAGTTTTTTTTTATTTTTTAATTTAATCTATTTTACAATCGTAGATTTATTGCATTTATCATCATCAATTCCTTTGTTTTGAATTGCGTACTTTTATAGAGCGAAATAAAGAAATACATAATTGATTAGATACAAAAGTGTGAACCAGAAAGTCGATTTTTAAAAATGTTATTATTTAATATAAACTTATTTTAATTTAATTTTGAAATGAAAAGGTAGTGTAAAAGTGTATATGAGGTTAGATTCAAATAGGTTAAATTATGTTAGTTTAATCGCTAAATAAGGTTAGTTTTAGATAAGTTGAATTAGGTTAGTTTCAGATAATTAAAAAAAATAATGTTCGTTTTCAGAAAAATAATTCGAAATAGTAAGTATATATATATTAATATAAAAGATCGAAATGTAAAAATCACTACGTCCAAAATCTTCGCTTTAACTCGTGTAAAACGGCTCGAAGGTACGGCGGTGTCAACGTACAGCGCCGCCTACCAAAGTTAACCTTTTCTGGGAACTCGTGTAAAACGGCTCGAAGGTACGGCGGTGTCAACGTACAGCGCCGCCTACCAAAGTTAACCTTTTCTGTGAACTCACCAGGTTATATTATTTTTCGAATTGTAGATTGAATTATTACTTTTATTCTATCTTTTATAAGTGTTTGTTATAGTTTTTCATTTGAATTTAGCACAATTTTTGTATCTGGTTATCTTTTTTGGCATCTTTTCATCTCTCTTTGGCATATTTTTTTTTCTCATTAATAAGACCTAATCCAAATAATTTAATAGTGTGTGCCGTTTTTTTATTAAATTATTTGGATTAGGTCTTATTTTCTTTTATTAATTTGTTATAGTTTTTCATTTGAATTTAGCTCCATTTTTGTGTCTGTCTTTTTTTTTCTTCTCATAAATAGGCTGATGCTGTATTTGTGTACTCAATTGTTGCTTTTTGTGTCTGGTTTCTTTTTTGCAGTATTTTTTTGGAATCCTTTTTTTTTCATCAATTGTTTCCTCACATGCTTGGAATTTTCTTTTTATGCCTGTCCTGGCTTTCAGTTTTATAGTTTTCCTCTGCTTCGGATACCAACTTTCGCTTCATTCTAGAGAGGCTTTATGTTTCACTAAGGTTGGCTTTTGCTATGACTATAAAGAGGGCTCAAGGCCAAACCTTTGCTACAAGAGCCTGGGTTTACGCACAGACGACTTTATGTGACTTTTGCAAGTGTGCGAACTTTGGATAGCATACATGTAAAGTTGAACCCAAGTATATATAAAATGTAGTTTTTAATGAGGTCATTTAAATGAATTCATTCCTTTTATATGTAGTCTTATCTGTGATATAGTAGTATTGTTTGCAATTTTATTTGCTGATTTGTGTCTTTTTTTTTCACTCAAAATATATATATTTTAAACTCTTGAATTACAGTTTTTTATATGATAGGCTGTAGGTCAGGACAACAAAACATGGTCGAATTATCGAGAGTGTCGAATTACAGTTTTTTTATATGATAGGCTGTAGGTCAGGACAACAAAACATGGTCGAATTATCGAGAGTGTCTAATTACAATTTTTTATATGATAGGCTGTAGGTCAGGACAACAAAACATGGTCGAATTATCTATAGTGTCAAATTAAATTTGTTATTTAATAGGCTGTAGGTAAGGACAACAATCCTTTTTTTATCAATTGTTTCCTCACATGCTTGGAATTTTCTTTTTATGCCTGTCCTGGCTTTCAGTTTTATAGTTTTCCTCTGCTTCGGATACCAACTTTCGCTTCATTCTAGAGAGGCTTTATGTTTCACTAAGGTTGGCTTTTGCTATGACTATAAAGAGGGCTCAAGGCCAAACCTTTGCTACAAGAGCCTGGGTTTACGCACAGACGACTTTATGTGACTTTTGCAAGTGTGCGAACTTTGGATAGCATACATGTAAAGTTGAACCCAAGTATATATAAAATGTAGTTTTTAATGAGGTCATTTAAATGAATTCATTCCTTTTATATGTAGTCTTATCTGTGATATAGTAGTATTGTTTGCAATTTTATTTGCTGATTTGTGTCTTTTTTTTTCACTCAAAATATATATTTTTAAACTCTTGAATTACAGTTTTTTATATGATAGGCTGTAGGTCAGGACAACAAAACATGGTCGAATTATCGAGTGTGTCGAATTACAGTTTTTTTATATGATAGGCTGTAGGTCAGGACAACAAAACATGGTCGAATTATCGAGAGTGTCTAATTACAGTTTTTTATATGATAGGCTGTAGGTCAGGACAACAAAACATGGTCGAATTATCTATAGTGTCAAATTAAATTTGTTATTTAATAGGCTGTAGGTAAGGACAACAAAACTTGGTCGAATTATCGAGGTTATATTTTTATATATAAAACTATAAATGTCGTTTTAATGAGGTCATTTAAATGAATTCATTCCTTTTATATGTTGTCTTATCTGTGATATAGTAGTATTGTTTGCAATTTTATTTGCTGATTTGTGTCTTTTTTTTTTCACTCAAAATATATATTTTTAAACTCTTCAACCAATATCTATAGTTTCTTTCTTGAAATTGCTTACCAAACACGAGTCAGTGTTTCCTCAGTGTTAACAGTGTGGAGTGTAAGATTGTGGAGGAGCAAAATAACTTCCTATTGAATTTTTCAATAGCCTTACTCCCAGAAGAATGCCTCCACACCAGTTATACTCTAGGTTGGTGCTATTGTTATGCTTCTGAGAAATTTTAATCTTAAGCAGGGTCTTTACAATGGTACATGTATGGTGATACAGTGCATGTGCTCTCATGTCCTTGAGGTACAAATACTGACAGGGGCCAATGTTGGACACACTGTATTGGTGTCAAAACATCTTTGGCTCCTTCAGATATCAACATTCCCTTCATTCTGAAGAGGCAAGAGTTTCCAATAGGGTTGGCTTTTCCTATGACTATAAATAAGGCTTAAGGCCAAACCTTTACTAGAGTGAGTTTCTTGCTATAAGAACCTGCATTTATGCATGGACAGCTCTATGTGGCTTTTTCACGTGTGTGAACTTTGGATGGCATACAAGTAGAGTTGAAGCACAAATACTGACCGGGACCAATGTTGGACACACTGTATTGGTGCCAAAAATATATTTTGCTCCTTCAGATATCAGCCTTCCCTTCATTCTTAAGAGGCATCAGTTTTCACTAAAGTTGGCTTTTGCTATGACTATAAATAATATTTGGGTTCTTACTACATACGCATGGAAAGCTCTATGCGGCTTTTTCACGTGTTTGAACTTTGGACAAAATACATATAAAGTTGAACCCATGTATGAATAAAAATAGAAATTAATTTTTAATGAGTTCTTTAGATTAATTCCTTTTATAAGTAGTCTCCTCTGCAATATAGTTGACAACCTCTTTTTTCTGATTTATTTTCATAAACTTTTTACTAATGTCTATAGTTTCTTACCTCAAAGGATTTTTTTTTGTATTAGTTGTTTGTTAATACACTATTATCAATTATTTAGATTTTGGACTTTTCTTTTTATTCACTAAATTCTCCCATTTCTCTATACATAAATTTTGTACATTTTCAGTGGCTGTCATCGCCTCTGTAATACCTTTTTACCGGTAAGGTTGTATTTAAACAACAATCGACTGTGTAAATTTGATTTTTAAAACGGTCGAATTATCGGAAGTGTCGAATTATTGATAGTGTCGAATTATCGGAAGTGTCGAATTATTGATAGTGTCGAATTACAGTTTGTTATATGATAGGCTATAGTTCAGGACATCAAAACATGGTCAATCTATACT
This sequence comes from Cordylochernes scorpioides, assembly GCA_030710605.1. NCBI lineage: Eukaryota > Metazoa > Arthropoda > Arachnida > Pseudoscorpiones > Chernetidae > Cordylochernes > Cordylochernes scorpioides. The sequence continues at coordinate 68,735,802 of CP092865.1, forward strand.
TTTAAAGTCTCTGCAGGCCCTTTGGGTAAACCCTGGGCGTTGCCCGGGTCACTCGGCTAGTTTTGGAAAGAATAACGTATTACCACTTCTAATAGAGAGTTAAGTGTAGGAATATTTGAAGCAGCTAGGACATCAATTGGTGTGTTGGGACACGTTGTTTAAGTTATAATTATGTTTTATATATGTGTAGGTTATATCACAATTTAGTGAACCTCTATCTAAATAATATTATAGAATAATACTACTAAGTATCCAACAGATACCTCACTCTTTTCTTCTCATTTATATGTTTGTGTAATCAAACTGGAGACCTTTAAACCTCTAACTGTATATATATATATATATATATATATATTAAAATTTGTTTAGAATTTCCATTTAAAATGAATGGTATCATCGAAAACAGAGTTTGAAGCGGCAAGTGTTGCTCAAAAATATCAAAATAAGACCATTTTGAGATGCTATATTGAAGGAACGTTACCACAATGTGTAAATTTGATATGATTTGAATACATTTAAATAGTTAACATTAGCTATAAGAGGTCGGTGGAAGAGTGGTCTAAACTGTTGGTTTTCGACCGCTACGACGCGGGATCGAATCCTGCATTGGGTTATTTTTATAGTAAGAAGGAAATACTCCAATGGCCTCCGATTCTAGCAAGGCTACAAACCCACCAGCCAGGTGAAAGTAACCAAACGGGGCTCTGGCACATTTGTAAGTGCAAAATCCAACTTCATTTTCAAATATGTACACATGTGGTGTAATTACAGTAATAGCAGTCGCCCAATTCTACCCTCCATGATTATCATGGCCTGTACCACGTGTACTTGGGATAAATTATAATAAAATAACGTAAGCTATTTTGTAGATTTATATAAACACAAGTTTTCAATGATGTTTTAAAATGGACATAGAAGAAAACAAGGAGAGCATATATATCCCAATGTTTCTGGGTTAACAGATTGGGAAGGTAAGATGTATACATCTTCACCTCTGCAGACAAGATGGCGGCCAAAGTGGGTGATGTTATAGCCAGCAATCATAACTCCTGTAGTTTATCATGTCATTGACTATAGCTCCAATAATATAGTGTTGTACTCAGTATAAATATGAGCGCTGAGTTATATATATCTTACCAGGATTAATTAACATACTAGCTAAAGTTAAGAATCTACAAACTCGTGCAAGTTCAACGGGATTCTAATGAGTACTCTCAGAATCTCTCTCGGGTCAAATTTGGGGTCATCCGCCAGGACTACCGCGTGTGCCACAGACTTCTTTCCAAGAAGCTAGGAGTTAGAGGCGATGGTTGGAGCAGGTGGGCAGGGAGCAGAGGCAGTATTTGTTTTTTGACACATTATGGGCGGCTTGTGGCTTTTTCTCTTCACGGCAGCAGGTGGGCTTTGCTGGAGCAGGAACGGGGGCAGGAGGCTTCACTGGGTCAGTTTGGCAGCAGGATTCAGCGGTCACCTTGAGAGGCATAATACGGGATTCCATAGACGCTTTGTAGTCGATGAACTCGTTGTGGCGTTCTAAAAGCTCGTTTCTCTCATCGATTAGGGTTTGGTACAGTTGGTAGATGTTAACCCTAGCTTCTTGGAAGGCGAGGAGCAGCTCGTTGTGTTTAGCGTGGCTTAGAGAGAAGCAGTCATGAAGTACGTAGATAAAGGGGCGCAGATTCTCTACATTATCTTTATGTAGCCAGAGTTTATTTTTTTAGCGCCGCTAAGGCGCAAGTTGGCAGGTAAAATATGGAACTTATAAGGAGCGGTGTGGCTGGAACAAAGCACTAGACGAAAACTGAAGTTTGTACTCAGGTCCTTTCGAACTGATGATCTTGTAATTTTTCACTTGGTAAACAATACTGTTGTGTCTTTGCATATTATCTCTTTGAATATTTGTTCTTCTTTAATTTACATAGTTTGAATATAACGTATTTTGTGTTATAAATAGGACGTAGGAATAAAGTTAGTAAGTCCAGCCTTTGGAATAGAGTACTCTTGTTGCCTTACACTTCTTTCGCGGTCCGGATCCACAAAACAATAATTTGGCGACGAGGACGGGATCGTGTCAAGGAGTCTGCGACTACGGGAGCGACTTTAGAATTTACAAAGGAGTCTGCGTCTAAAGGATGAACTTTGGAATTTACAAGGCTATAAAGGAGTCTGCGTCTACGGGAGCGACTTCGGAATATCCTAAGGAAGCGAAGAATCTACAAACTCGTGCAAGTTCAACAGGATTAATAGTACCATTTCGACCCTTCGTGCCATTGGAGGATTCTTTCGAAATATTTGTTCAAAAGTTTGAAGCGGCTTTTTAAGCAAACGAACTTGAAGATAAAAAGTAAGTACAAATTCTTCTTGCGCTGCTGGACCCTGAAATGCTTATGTTGGAAAATGATCTGTTCTATCTTTAAAAATTAAAAAATCAAAAGTACGAAATTATCATGTGGCAAAACTGACTGCCATTTCAGAAGGAAGCAGAAAGAGTGAAAGCTTCGATAGAAATAAAGGGCAGAAGAAATCTGCACCAAAAAGGAAATTGTTGTGCTTTCAATGTGGCGAGAGCTCGCACTTAGCACTTGCTTGTCCACATAGGACCAAGACTTGTTTTAAGTGTAAGAAGGTCGGTCATCTAAGTAGAATGTGTAGGACGAGGAAGTCACCATCAAATGATAGATCTTCAAGGAGAATGTCCTCTCACTACAGACTAATTCCGAGGCAAAAATAAATCTTACAGTTGATGTTTGCCGTTTGGACTTTATTGTAGACACGGGAAACCCAGTTACACTAATGCCCAATGATATTTTTAAAATTTTCGGAAAGGGCAAGAAACTTTTTCCTAAAAATATACAGCTGAAATCTTTGTGAAACTCCAATTGAGGTGATAGGAGAACGAAAGGTCTTCGTTAAAGCAAATAAATACCTAAGATTGTTGGTAGTGAATGAAAGAATTGCCGATATACTCTTAGGAAGAGAATGCTTGAGACATTTGCATATTGATTTAAGTAAAATTCTCAGTGTAAATAAATCGAATTCTAATTTGGGCGTCCATTCTCTGGTTGATAAATACGCAATATTTATTTAACAACGATTTAGGTTGTTTGAAAGGCGTAAAAATTTATTTTGAAATGAAGAATGATTTGGCGCCAGTATTTTGCAAAGCAAGAAGCCTACCTTTTTCTAAAAAAAAAAATATATATAGAGCCTAAATGGAGGAATTTTAGAGTCGATAGTGCATACACATTGGGCCGCACCTATAGTACCCGTTATAAAAAGGAACGGGAATATTAGGGCTGCATCCTTTGGTGGATAAATTACAAGCTGTGCGTGAAGCTCCAGAACCTAAAAATTCCACTCAGTTGAGATCCATTATCGACCTACTTATGTATTATTCACGATTTATAAAGAATATAGCGGGCATCCTAGCACCCTTTTACCTGTTGTTAAAGAAAAATTCAAGATGGCAATGGACAAAAGAACATCGAGTAATATTCAAGAGGTGCAAATCCTTGCTAACAACAGTCTGTCCTGGCCCATTGTGACGAAAGTAAGGAACTGGTTCTTGCCTGTGACGCCTCGAGTTACGGACTAGGCGTGATATTAAGTTATAGAAATGGCAGGAAAGTGTAAAGGCCAATTGCTTTCGCATCGAGGACATTAACTGAGGATGAAAAGCGCTATTCTCAATTAGAAAAGGAAGCTTTGTGTATCGTTTATGGGTGCGAAAAATTCATTTGTACCTTTTGGGAAGAAATTTTGTGCTGATTACGGACAATCGACCATTAATGCACATTCTGTCAACGCAGAAACCAATTCCAGTATTTGCGGCATCTAGAAAAAAAAAAGATGGTCGTTGAAACTTGCTGCTCTTAAATATACAGTTGATTTTCGTAGAACCAGTGAAAATTGAAATGTTGACGCCTTGTCACGTTTGCCTTTGGAAGCAAAATCTGATGAATCTTTGTATGAGGACCAGGATCTTTTGCTCCGGAAATTGAATGAGGTGCCTTTCTCCTTAAGGACTTGGCGTATGAAACACGTAGGGATAGGATACTTGCGGTAGTATTGAGAAATATCCGTGAGAAACCAAGAATGTTCAAAGAAGATCCGTTTTCCCCATATTTTAAAATACCAGACGAACTCGGTGCAGAGTTTGGCTGTATACAATGGAGAGAGCGTATAATTATTCCCCAAAAGTTGAAAAACTTGATACTAAAAGATTTGCATGAAATGCATTTGGGAATAGTAAAGATGAAAATGATTGCGAGGCGATACTTCTGGTGGCCAGGTTTGGACAAAAACATTGAAGATTTAGCTCACGAGTGCCAGGTATGCCAGGAATCGGCTAGTATGCCGCCTTCCACCATCTCCGAATGGACTTGGCCAGAGAAGCCGTGGCATCGATTGCATGTGAACTTGGCAGGCTCTTTTATAGGGAAAATGTTCATTGTGTTGGTGGATGCCTATACAAAATGGTTGGAAATTTTTATTATAGAAGAAATTTCCAGCAAGACCATCGTCAAAAGGCTCAGGGAGTGTGTTTGCTAGGTTTGGATTGCCAGAGTTCATAGTAACCGATAATGGAAGGCAGTTCATTTCGAAAGAATTTGATGATTTGACCAAAATTAATGGTATACGACACACCAAGACTAGTCCATATAATCCCAGCTCCAATGGATTGGCTGAAAGATATCTAAGAGAATTTAAAAATTCTCTAAGGAAAGATACTGGAAAAGATGAGTTGGAGGCAAATCTACATAGATTTCTGTTCGCTCATAGAGCTTTTACTCAGACCGTGGTGAAGGAATCTCCCGCTAAACTTCTGATGAAGAGAAGTTTAAAGTCCAGATTTTTTCGACTTTAATTCCAAAAATCGGAAAACGGGAGAGGTGTTTCACGAACCCGTGAGAATACAGGAATATTTCTCTACGGGTATGAGGTCTTCTACCGAAATTATGCTGAAGGGCCCAAGTGGAAGAGAGGTACCATCCTGAAACTTTTGAGCTGCCGCCACTACCGTATAGGTTGCGAGGGCCTCGCATTTAAAAGGTATATCAACCAACTGAGGCCTGCGAGGGAGAAACAAAAAGTGGAGGTTTGATCCTGCCTAACACCTCTAGAGAAAAGCTTACAGTTGGAGTGCAAGAGAGAATGTTTTAACAGGAGGTCTCGGATGTTGACGGAGAGTGTCAAGGAGAGGATTCCTCAAACCGGGAGACTACTCCTGATTTGGAGGTAGGACCGGCTGCTGTCCCAATGCCCGCCCACAGTTCTGGACCGCAGCGAGTCAGAAGACCACCAGACTTTGAACCAAGACCTGCTGTTGCTGTCCAAAAGCCCGCCCGCAGTCATAGACCGCAGCGAGTCAGAAGACCACCCGACCGGCTGGAATATTACTAGGAGGGGAGGGTTGTTGTCTTTGCATATTTTCTCTTTGAATATTTGTTCTTTAATTTACATAGTTTGAATTTAACGTATTTTGTGCTACAAATAGGACGTATGAATAAAGTTAGTGAGTCCAGCCTTAGGAATAGAGTAGTATTGTTGCCTTACACTTCTTTCGTGGCCCGGATCGACACGACAGTGTTTTATCTCTCAATTTAGATGAGATTACTTTAGCCAAGAGTTATTTTCTCTCTCAAAGATATTCTATTGTTGTGAAAATTATCATTGTTATTTTTATATTTTAAAAACACACCGAGTTTGGAGCGAGACGATTCACAAGGGTAACATTCACGGCACCAATTTAGAATTTTAACGAATATATTTGAATAAAAATATTTAATAGGGTAAAACCTGAGGTTGCCCGGGTCATTCGGCTAGTCAGTAATAAAATTAAAATTACACATCTAAAATTTGACCTTCTGTACTGAATCTGCATCTTGAATTTCAAATTCTTAGCCTAATCCAGATCCATTGCCAAACTAAAATTTGCACAATTTTCCCACGAATTAAAATTTTCATAGTTAAAAGTTGAGTGAAGCTTGTTTTGCAGTAAATTTAAACAAATCATGATAAAAATAACAATTGGACTCATGAGGATATAGATTTACCAATATCACCTCAATCAAACAAAAATAACTATATTTGATAAATTACAGATAAAAATCATCAAAATAAATTACCTAACAGGAGCTTTCGCTTCACGCAAACGTTCCGTTTGGCAACCTGCCGGATAATCATGGACAGCCAATCTAATGGTATGACTCAATTAAGGCTCTGGGGGTGAGACTTTACCGACGTCTTATCTTTCCACCAGCAGGTAATTGAATTTTGCGCCAAAGTCTGCGGCATGTTTCCGCGTTTGACCACAGCCGCTATTCTCCACTTTGGATTTGGTTACCGCGCCTTGATAACTCTGTATCTGCAAGTGGTTGTTCCTGTCATTGCCTACGCCTCGGCGGTATGGTTTTATAATCTTTCTAAACGCTCTTCAAATGTTATACTACGATCTCAAAGGCCTTTTCTAGTGAGAGCTTGTGGAGCTTTCAGTTTAACTAGCAACGCTGCTTTTATCTCCCTCCTAGAGTTCTTCCTCTCGATCTGTAAATCGCGGCTAAAACTTAATTATACTTGAAAAGGTATGGATTGGTTTTCGCTCAAATTCAACTCAAGCCTCCTCCTTTTCCTCACCTATTATTCCACTCCTAGTAATATTCCTACTCTTCCCTTCCACGTGGCATTTTATACAGATGGTTCCAAAACCAGAGATGGATTTGGCGCCGGCGTGTACAGCTTCTCTGGTCTCGATTGTGCACCTGGAATGCGTGAATCTCATGTCCTGTCCCCTCATTGTTTCGTCTTTCAGGAGGAAGCCCTTGGATTGGTTGAGGCACTTTACCAGAACATCTAACTTTAGGATTCCCCGTGGATAACCTCTCAGTCTTTAAGTCAGTTCTGAATTCTAAGACTGGTAATTACCTTATCAATAGAGATCTGCTACTTATTTAGCAATTGAATCGCAATGGGAATAGATGAACCATACAATGGTTCAAAAGCCACAGTGGGACGTGGGTAATAACATTACAGACACACTCGCAAAGCGGGGTGCGGAGTCTGCTAAGACAAGCTGCTACAAACTCGTTCCAATGTCGTTTGTAAAATCGGAAATCTTACGGGCCGGTCTTACTCGGCATAATTATCAGCCTACCAGGAAACCACGAATCACTTTAACAAAGCTGATCCAGACTGCCTTCTGCATTCTAGAGAGTATCTTAGAGAATTCCTTACATTGTGTTATTTCCCTTTTATGTGTGGTTCCACATAGGCCTTTGGCCCCTCCGATAAATTAGGAAAGAATTACGGAGGAACATAAATGCAGTCGACTCTTCAAAGTTCAATAACCGCTGCCACTTTACGTTTCTTGTGCACACTGATGTGCTTTAGTGTCTCTACTGTCCCAAAAACTAAACTACCAAGGTAATTTTGTAAACCCACCATGGACTCATATCAATAAAACGATTGTTTTGAAATCTCCAATGACCTCTCATTTATATTTTTGTGATACTGCAATGCATTCAGAATATTCTTCACATATTTTATAATCTTACATCAAGTGTGCTGCGTGACCCAGTGGAATAGACGGCATTTGGTTGCCTTTATGGAGGAGCAGATCTTTCAGGCTATTTTTTGAGTTGTCAATGAAAAGCCAACATTCTTGTGAGCTCCGTTTAATCCCAATGGTTTTGTAAAAACCAATCTCATTGTTGAAAAAGGCAATTCGATCTCAAAGTGTGTAGAAGTATGAGAATGTTTTGTGCCGTTTCTTCAAAATACAAAGCAATAACGCGCCATCTATTAATAACGAATAAATACATTAAGACGCGAATTTATCTTTTACAAATAAATCAATATTCTACTGCCTTTACTGCGATGAAAAATATTGGGAGGGCTTGGCTCATCAGTGGTGAACCCTCCCAGCAGTTCGCCAATTTTCTCTTTGCTTCGTATTAATGTATGCCTAACTTGTCCTTATTGTTTGCGGAAGAGCCTTGCTCGATGCAAATATTTAAAGGTAATTCTAGTGTCATAAAAGTTCATGTACATATTTCATTTTTAAAAGAATCATACGCGTCATAATAATTCAAATTTCTTTATATATATTAACATAAAGTTGCTGTAAGATATTCGTGTAGCAATCGAGCACCTCTCACTTTAATTGTGCATCAAAACGATGTACTGTGCATAAACCTAGTAAGAAATTTTACTAATGATGATAAAGAATGAGCCAGAACACCTGTTTCTTCAAATTTAGACAAAAGCTAATCTGTATATCATGGTTTCGGGCTTTGGCCCTCATCAATACATAGGCAACTTCGATTTCATGACATCCAAGGAGAGAGCTTATGAAATAGAGCCAATCTACCAAACAGGTTTCTTTTGAAACTCATTCTTTATCAGGACTAGTAAAGATATTTACAAAGGTGATTATCTCACGAGGGCATCGTTCTGATGCACAATTAGAGGGAAAATGCCTCCTTTGCTACATGAATATCATATTCCCGCAACTCTATGTTGTATTCTTACCTGAAAATCGGCCCCTGCCTCTTGACCAGCTAGAACGACTATTTGGTAAATTCGACCGATTTCATAGCGCCTCTCGTAGGATGCTACGAAATCGAAGCAGTCCCTGTACTGATTATGACCAAAGCCCGAAACAATGGTAAACAGGCTATATTTTTGTCTGAATTCGCCAAAATTGGTTTTGTTGCTCATTATTTATCATCACTAGTAAAGTTTTTAAAAGGGTGATGCACAATGCATCGTTCTGATCCATAATTAACAAGAGAGTTGCTTCGTTTAGTACATATATATAGATGAAAATTTTGTCGGGAGTATATTGATCTATAAAGATAAAGTTCGCTTCTCCCGTGAAAATAGACGTCAAATGGTCAGACGACAGACGTCAACAGATGGTGTCTATTTTGAAGGGAGTGGCGACCTTCACATATATATGTTACGATATACTAGAGCGCCATCTGTTATCAAATTATAAAACTTTTTTAGAGGCGTAATATTCTTTTTAAAATAAAACAATTTCTACTGTCCTTACTGCGATGGAAAAATTAAAGGGAGGGCCTGGCTCATCAGTGGTGAACCTTCCCAGCTTATGTCCATAGTTCTTCTAAAATACCCATTCCAAGAGTCTTACAACAGTCACCTATAAAAGGAAGTTCCAAAAATGCAATATAACAGCGGTATGGTAGATTAAACTGGCGAAACCGCTGGGAGGGTTCACCACTGATGAGCCAGGCCCTCCCTTTAATTTTTCCATCGCAGTAAGGACAGTAGAAATTGTTTTATTTTAAAAAGAATATTACGCCTCTAAAATAGTTTTATAACATATATATGTGTAAGATCACAAGCACTAGCAGTCATGGGGCCTCATTGTCAGGGGTCATTGGGTAACACGAAAGACGAGAAAGATTGGATGTCACCTCAAAGAGAGGTCGGTGCTGAAGACACGACAAGGTGTCTAGGAATAAGCTCGATAAACGATAAACTCAAAAACTACTGAACCAATTGGTACCAAATGTTGCATGCCGCTTTTTATAAGCCTGAAGAAAATATTCTGCTACATTTTGATTATTATTTTTCGATATTTATTTTATTCGTTTGAAGAACTTTTTTTACGCGGAGTAAATACGAGGCGAAGTAACAACACCAGGCCAATTAGGCGACCAATGAGCGTTCTCTTTTTTTTTTTTCAAGTTGCTTGCGTTCTTTTTTTGAAATATATTTTTATACGAGTGTTACTTTTTATTTAACAAAAGTATTGAGAGAAAAAAATGTATTACTAAGTTACGGTAAGTGCACATAATGCAATTAAAAAAACTTTACAAAATTAGCGTTACTGTATGTAAATAATGCTTTCGTATTTTTAATTAATTTTTGTTCTGGCCTTTGTTTTTTATCTATTTTTTTAAATCGTTTAAAATTCAGTCGCAGTCATTAGCATCATGTTTGCCTAATTTCCATGTGCTCTTTTTTTTTTACCGAAAAATATTTACATGACAATATTCTGGATTATTTTTTTAATAAACCTATTTTTTTCTTATTCTTACTGAGAAGATGGGCATCGCAGTCAATCACAAAAAAAAAAAAAAAAACTTTACAAAATTAGCGTTACTGTATGTAAATAATGTTTACGTATTTTTAATTAATTTTTTTCTAGCCTTTGTTTTTTATATATATATTTTTAAATCGTTTAAAATTCAGTCGCAGTCATTAGAATCATGTTTGCCTGATTTCCATGTGCTCTTTATTTTTTTACAGAAAAATATTTACATGACAATATTTTGGATTATTTTTTTCATAAACCTATTTTTTTCTTATTTTTACTGAGAAGATGGGCATCGCAGTCACTCACTCAACTCAGGGAAATTCAAGGGTTAATGCGTTGGGGCGGGTTCCTCGGGGGTTGGGTGGAAAAGCTGCCATTTATTTAAACTATATTGATTTTGAAACAACTAAATGGATTGCAAATATATATCCAATATATCCAATCGCAGTGAAATTTTGGGATATTATTAGGTATATCCCTGGGAAGGATTTTGAAAAATAATATCTTGAATATCCATAGAGTTATTTGCATATTTGTAGATTTAACTAAATGATGATGATTATTTATCGAAAGTAAGATTTTCTACCTATTAATTGCGCACAAGTCAAAGTTATTTTTATCGTTTATCTACAACATATATATTGGGAGAATAGATAAAATGATGATTTTGTAATGTAGAAAATTAGGAAAGACAAAATTCAGGATGACACGGCAATTTATTTGAGACAAGAATAATTATAATTAATATTGATTTTATTCAACTTATCGAGTATTTTTCAAGGGACCGGGAAAAAATGTTCACTTTATCGAGAGATTCAAATTTACGAGTTTCAAATTATCAAAATATATCTATTATTTTTTTACATATGTTATATTCCAATGACATTTATGTAGGGATAATTTTATTGTTAATTTTCATTTTGATGCATTGTATACATTTGATCATTAATAAATTATTATTTAGGTATTAAAACTGCCTTTTTGTTCAAAGACAGCAACGTTTGAACGGGTACAGCTAGGTGGAGCAGATAATCGAACATAAAGTTATCTTGCCAAGTATAGATTCAGTAGGGATTGGATGTTTTCTAGAATTGTTTTAACAAATGTTCGGTAGGTAAACTTTCACTAGGGTAAAACCCGGGCGAAGCCGGATACATCCGCTAGTATATATATAAAACTATAAATTTATTCGTTAATAAGGTCCTTTAAATGAATTAATTCCTTTTATATGACGTCTTATCTGCAATATAGTTGTATTGTTTGCAATTTTATTTTCTGATTTGTTATTTTATTCCTTTTTTTTTCACTATTAATATATTCATGTAAAAATTTCAACCAATGTTTCTTCCCTGAAATTGCTTACCAACCATGAGTATGTGTATTCTCAGTGTTGACAGTATGGAGTGCAAAAATGTGGAGGAGCAAAATAACTACCCTACCAAATTTATCAATAGTCTTACTCCCAGAGGAATTCCTCCACACCTGTTAAACTCAAGATTGGTACTATTGTTATGCTTCTGAGAATTTGGATCCTAAGCAGGGTCTTTGCAATGGCACATGCATGGTGATACAGCGCATGTGCTCTCAAGTCCTTGAAACACAAATACTGACAGAGACCAAAGTTGGAACGACTGTATTGGTGTCAAAAATACATTTGGCTCCTTCAGATAGTTTTCACTAAGGTTGGCTTTTGTTATGAATATAAATAAGGCTCAACGCCAAACCTTTGAGTCTCTTGTTACAAGAGCCTGTGTTTACGCATGGATAGCTCTATATGGATTTTTCATGTGTGCGAACTTTTTAGATAGCAAACATTTAAAGTTGACGCCATGTATAAATGAAATTAGAAATGTATTTTTAATGAGGTCCTTTAGATGATTTCCTTTAATAAGTAGTAGTCTCCTTTGCAATATAGTTTGCAACTTCTTTTTTCTGATTTATTTTCTCATATTTATTTTTCATTTTAAATGTATTTATTCGAACTTTTCAGTAATGTGTAGTTTCTCACCTGAAAGGAATTTTATTTTGTATTATTTGTTTGCTAATCTTATATACAAAAGTCAATGTCTGTTGTCTGTTTCGCGATAAACTCAAAAACTACTGAACCAATTGGTACCAAATTTTGCATGTTGCTTTTATAAACCTGAGGAAAACTTTCGGTTACATTTTGATTATAATTTTTTGCTATTTATTTTTTTCATTTGAAGATTTTTTTTACGCGGAGTAAATATGAGGCGAAGTAACAACACCGGGCAAATTAAGCGACCAATGAGCAGCGTTCTACATTTTTTTTTTCAAGTTGCTTGCGTACTTTTTTTAAAATATCTTTTTATACGAGTGTTACTTTTTTTTACAAAATTATTGAGTATTTAGAGCGAAATTTATATTACTAAGTTACAGTTAGTGCACACAATGTAATAAAAAAAAACATTAACAAAATTAGCGTTACTGTATGTAAATAATGACTTTCGTATTTTTTAAATTAATTTTTGCTCTGGCCTTTTTTTTTAAATCTCTTTTTTTTTTAATAAATCGATTAAAATGCAGTCGCAGTCATTAGCTAATACATATGTTTGCCTAATTTCCATGTGCTCTTTTATTTTTTACAGAAAAATATTCACATTCCAGTATTTTGGATTATTTTATGAACCTATTTTTTCTTATACTTACTGAGAAGATGGGCATCGCAGTCAAGATCCATCGCAGTAACTCACTCAACTCAGGCAATTTCAAGGGTAAATGCGTTGGGGCGGGTACCTCGGGGGTTGGGTGAAAAAGCTGCCAACTATTTAAACTATATTGATTTTAAAACAACTAAATGGATTGCAAAAAAATAATTAAATCAAATACCTAAACACTAATATAATACAATTTTGCCATCACACACACTTTTTGCCTGTGGTTTATGTGTTACTTCTTTATTGCTATTCTATGGCACTTCTACTATTTATTATTGATGTAATTTCAGTATGAAGGAAATTGCACTCGGAGGAATTCTCGGGCGAAGCCGGGTCATTCGTCTAATAAACTATATATTATCAATTATTTTGATTTTTATTTTCTTATTTTTCCCACTGCTCTATATATAAATTTTGTACATTTTCAGATGGCGCCGCCCCCCTATTTTATACCATTTTAGGGGTGAGGTTGTATTTAAACAACAATCACTATCGAAATTTGAATTTTAAAATGGTCAAATTATCGAAAGAGTCGAATAGTGTTGATTTAAAGTTTTCTTTATGATAGGCCGTAGGTCGGGACATCAAAACATGGTCGAATTAATGAGGTTAATTCATATAATAATAATAATAATAATATAAAACTAGAAATGTAGTTTTTTATATTGTTCTTTAAATAAATTCATTGCTTTTATTAGTTGTCTTATCTACAATATAGTTGTGTTGATTGAAATTTTATTTTCTGATTTGATATTTTTTTTTCAACTCTGAATATATTTATTCAAACTTTCCAACCAATGCCTATAGTTTCTTCCCTGAAATTGCTTACCAAACATGAGTAAGTGTTTTCTCAGTGTTAACAGTGTGGAGTCTGAGAATGTGGACGAGCAAAATTTCCTCTTTTTTTTACATATTGAATATATTTATAAATATTTTACCAATGTCTTTTTTTTATCACCTGAAGTATTTTTTGTATTATTTGTTTGCTAATAAACTATTTATTATCAATTATTTTGATTTTAGTCTTCTCTTTATTCTCTATTTTTTCCACTTCCCTTTACATATATTTTGTACATTTTCAGTGGCCACCGTCACCTCTGTAATAATTTTAGGCGGTAAAGTTGTATTTAAACAACAATCAACTGTCGATATTTGGATTTTGAAGTTGTTGAAATATCGATAGTGTCGAATTACAGTTTGTTATCTTTAAATTAATTCATTCATTTTATTCGTTGTCTTATCTTAAATATAGTTGTGTTGTTTGCAATTTTATTTTCTGATCTGTTAATTTTTTTTCTTCTTTTTTCATTTTAAATATATTTTTAAAAATTTCACCAATGCCTTTAATTTCTCAACTGAAAGGATATTTTTTTGTATTAGGAAAAGTTATCACAGTAAACTTATTACTATATAAATAAATAGAAGCATAGACACCTCTCCCGTCAATACAAACGTCAAAACCTGATGCCATCTATTGTCCGTCGCTGCAACTAGCGGCCTCGGGTCGGTGACAAAGCCACAACACCAGCTTTGGAAAACTGAGAAGCGTCCACCTAGAGACCATGGTTTCGGGCTAATGGCCCTCGTCAGTCTAGGGCGGACTTTATTTCATGGGATCCACACGGGATCTAATGTAATCTTCACAATCTACCAGTTTGCCAAAGCTGGTGTTGAAGCTTTGTCACTGACCCGAGGCCGCTAGTTGCGACGACGGTCAATAGATGGCGTCAGGTTTTGACGCTTATTTTGACGGGAAAGGCGCCCTATTGTCTAAAGATCAATTTCCTCCCGGCAAAATTTCCATCTATATTCAAACTATAGATTTGGCCCAGCCAGCTTGCCAGCAAAACACCTCTTTGGTAGATTGTGAAGATTCTATTAGATCCCGTGTGGATCCCCTGGAATAAAGTCCGTCCTAGACTGACGAGGGCCATTAGCCCGAAATCATGGTCTCTAGGTGGACGCTTCTCAGTTTGCCAAAGCTGGTGTTGTGGCTTTGGCACCGACCCGAGGCCGCTAGTTAGGGCGACGGTCAATAGATGGCGTCAGGTTTTGACGGTAGAGGCGCCCTATGCTTCTATGGATCAATTTCCTCCCGGAAAATTTTCCATATATAAATAAATGCGCCAAAGATAGTGCAAATGAATAAACAATATTGTACATATATGCATGTGCATATATTTTACTTCAATAACTGCCCTTAGATATATATATTTATCAAACTACTTACCCAATCCATATAAATTTCATTTAAAAATCTAATTTCTTTCCCTTTATTTTTCAAAATTATCAGGATAATTGTTTTTATATATAAGATGGAAGGTCTTAACAAAAGGCTGTGTATGCGAAAAAACATTTTATTCGGTTTAATAAATATTATTTATAAAGATGCAGTAATATTTAGGAAGTAATAAAAATTATATTCATGGATTTAAATATTTCTTTTCTGTGATGTCTATTATATTTTGCTTGTTTGTCATCACACATCAGATTCCAACCGTATTCCGCCACCATATGTTGATGTTGGGTGGATCGTAATAATTACTATATATTAAAACATAAATCTTTATTGAAGGCACAAAAATGATTAAAATAAATTTCTATAATGAATCTATGAACTCATATGCCTAAGCCTCTCCACATATACTCTCTCACACCTCCCTCTCAAAGAAATATATGTAAATATATATACACTCAACACCACAGAATAAATTGAGTCACAGATTAATTCAATCATAGAATGAAATTTGATATTTTAAATAAATAACATCAACAAATCTCCCCTTCAAATTTTCAATTTTCATTTTTCGAAAATAACTCCACCACTTATGCAGTTCTTAAGCTTGACAGCATCCACAGTCTTGGTGAGATGGTCCGCTTTCATTTCCTCTGATGGGATATGCAAAACATCAATTTCTTCATCTTCCACAATTTGTCTAATGAAGTGGCACTTTCTATTCAAGTACTTCGTACTTGCTTTCATATTTTTTTAATTAATCATTGAAATGGCATTCAGGCTGTCACAATAAACAGTAATTTGATCTTTCAAATTAATCTTCATTTCTCTAATGATGTTACGGGTCCAAATTAATTCTTTAATTCCTTCAGATAAGGCTTCGAATTCACTCTCTGCAGTTGACAAGGCAACAGATCTTTGTTTATTACTCTTCCAGTTAAGTAAATTGTTTCCCATTTCTATAATAAAACCAGAATACGATCTCGCATCAGCTGTTCTGTCCCAACTCGCATCAGTATAAGTCACAATACTTGAATCTCCCCTAGAGTAAATCAATTCATAGTTCATAGTTCCCTTTAAATATCTTAATATTTTCTTCAATCCATTCATGTGAACCTCTCTAGGATCTTTATTAAATCTACTCATATTGCTTATTGCATAACATATGTCCGGTCTTGTTCTAGTTGCTATGTAAATCAACTTTCCAACAATTTCTTGATAATATTTTTGATCAATCGATTTACTATTTTCAAATAAATCATAATTTGTAAAATGCATAACGGAGTTTTCGCAGGATTACAATCATGCAAATTATAGGCTTTTGATTTCTTTTGATTTATAAAAATGCTATCATCCCTATATTCAAATTCCATTACAAGAATGTTTTTCGCAGCTCCTAAATCCGTGATATCAATCTCTCTTTTTATATTTTTCCATATATTTTCCTCATAATCATCACCAGATCCTACACTAAGTATATCATCCACATGAATTCCCAGATATAAGAAATGACTTTCAAAATTGCTATATTATAAACATGGATCATTCGCAGATTGTTTCATTCCAGCATTGGTTAATAATTCATCTAGTTTCTTATTCCACATTCTACTTGCTTGTTTTAGGCCATAAATACTCTTCATCAGATAACAAATCTTATTGTTTCTTTTTTCGAATCCTGGAGGTTGAAGCATGAATATTTCTTCTTCTAAATCACCATATAAAAAAGCTGTTTGAATGTCCTTTTGTTGAGGAATCACATTTTTAATTGCTGCTATTTTTATTAGAATTCTTATGGTCTCAGGTCTTATAGTAGGAGAATAAATTTCTTGGTAATCACTACCTAGTTTTTGATCATATCCTGTAGCTACAAGCCTCGCTTTGAAGTTTTTAATTGATCCATCACTATTTTTCTTAATTGAAAAAATCCATTTATTTTTGATTAATTTTTTATCTTTAGGCTTATCTATTAATTTCCAAACTTTTAACTTAGTAATCCTTTGCATCTTATCTTCCATGGCTTTAATCCATTGTTCTCTATTATCAGACTTCAGTGCTTCTTGGTAATCTTTCGGACATTTAATTTCATATGTTCTATCGGAAACATTTTCCTTATTCTTTATTAGTCGTAATCTTTCAGATCTCCTCACTCCCCTTTTTCAAAGTTCTTCTTCCTCGGTGTCTCTCAAACGAAGATCTCGTTCTTTTCTCATTTCTCTCTCGTCATTCCTGGTTCTGGTCCTCTTCTACGTAGAGTAATTATTTCATCAGGAGGTATTTCTTCTATTTCAATCAAATCTACATCATTATCATCTTGAGGAATATGTCCATCATCGATGTTAAAGTTTTCTACTTGGTCTTCTCTATTGTAGACATCACCACCAGAGTCTTCATTCCCGTGAGAAATCAAATTTGGGTCTTCTCTACTAAAAAGAAATAGTTCATTTTCATCGAGATTTCTTCCACTATTATTCATTAAATAATATTTCTTAGTTTAGATTCATTAAATTTTACATCTGATACTTCATGAATTTCATCTATTTCTGGTAAAAATATTCTATAACCTTTTCTTATCATACTGTATCTCATCATAATCCCTTTATGAGCTTTTGGTTCCATATTCTTTCTCTTTTCTTTCCTTATATGAACATAAGCTTCGCTTCCGAACCTTTTTAAGTAAACAATGTTTGGTTTCGATCCCTTGTATATCTCGAAAGGAGTTGTATTCATTTCTTTAATTTTAATTCTGTTATTTGTATGAACAGCTACTTTGACACTTTCACTCCAAAATTTTATAAGTAATTTAGAATCAATTAGCATGGTTCTTGCTGACTCAACTATGGTTCTATTGAATCTTTCGGCTCTTTCATTACTTTCAGGAGTATAGGCTGTGGTGAATTCTTGTTTGACACCTCTACTAGATAACAATCGCTTCAAATAATTTGAAACATACTCTCCTCCATTATCATTTTGAATTCTCTTTAATTTCTTTCCAGTCTGTCTTTCTTCTTGTATAATCAAATTTATTATGGAATCTGCAGTTTGAGATTTGTTTTCAATTGGTATAACGAAAGTAAAATTACTATTATCATCAACGATAGTAATGAAATATTTATATCCAAAAGAATTATTCAAAGGTCCAACTATGTCGGTATGCCAGAGATCTAAAATATTTTCAGATTGTTTATATTGAATACTTTTGTAAGATTTTCTATGTATTTTCCTAATGTACAAGATTCACAATTCCCTTTGATATTATGTAAATTTTTCAATCCTAATACCGTTGAATTATCATACATTTCTTTCAATTTCTGGAAATTTACATGAGCAAGTCTTTGATGCCATAAAATATCATTTACTTCTGCTTTTCTTACAATTTCCATATTTAGTATTCCTTCAACTTCGAATTTATCTCCTAATCTTTTTGCTTCATATAAAATCTCACCATTTTTGTCTATTACTTCACCTTTATTTTTACTAAATAATACATTTAAATCATGATCCACAATTTTTGAAACTGATAATAGATTTTCTCTTAAATTTGGCGCGTGTAAAACATTTTCAACTTTTAAGAATCTTTCATTCACATTCGAATTCATACTTATTGATCCAATTCCTGAATATTTTATTGTCGCATCCTTTTCAGCTGTCGCAATAATTATTTCATCCTCCTCATACTCAACAACAACAACACAACAAAAAGCTTTATTAAGACAATTCAGTCTTACACGGATTCTCCAAGCACAGAAATGTAGGGTACATACAAGAATAGCCGTATTAACAACAACAAAAGTACCTGTTATGACCCTTTGGTCTTATACAACTTCTCCAAGTAGAAGAGGGTATATACAGGAACAATAGTTACAATAATGCTATTTACAACGTGTCAAGGGAGAGAGAAGCAAAAAAGGGCTTGCTGGGGAACTAGAATATTATCATGGGTAGATGTTATTATATCTCTTGAGGAAAGATCTCGCGACAATAAAGTTGAGATATCCAGCAGGTTAAGAAAGTCTCCAAGGTGGTTGATGCGAATGTTTAGTTCACCATATAAATTATCTCCAGTCCATTGTGTATCTTGATCGTGATATATATATTCTCTAGTTGGAGTTCGTTAGGAGGTAGATACGTGAAGGTTATACAAGTCAGCAATGAATCTATGCTTGGGTTCATTTTAAGTAACCGAAATCCAATTAGTTTTCTCTTCAACATTGTCCAGTATGTGTTTATTTTTTATATAAATTCCCACAATGATGTCTTCAGAGCTTCTTCCCTGACCCGAGATTTTTCTGGCAAGTGATTGGTAAACCTGGAAATTCTCGATCTCGAGTTTTAGATCAAATTGGCACTAAGTTTCCGTTATAGCAAATATTTCAAATTGTTTTAAATAATTAATGAAAGGGAAAACGTATAAATTGGAAAAATTCCAATACATAATATTTACATAATTGTGACCAAGTTTTAATAGTTGTTAAATCGAGTAGTTTAGTTTTCCATTCCTATTAGCTATATGTGATTGATGGTGATATTTTCTTGCCTGTAAAAAGAGATATGATGTGATCCTTCCAGTTCCTTTCTGAGTGTTTGCTATATCTCAGTTCCTTCTGAACTCATGATCTTATCATTTATAACTTGGTAAACAGTACTTCCCACAATCAACTTGCTATCTCGAAGTCTAGATGAGATTCCTTTAGCCAAAAGTTCTTTTCTCTTATTAATCAACAATCGACGCTGTTCTCTAACTTTTAAGGTGTAATCCTTATTTATGTAAATCCTTAATTGCTTAAGCTTGAATGCATTCCTAAATAATTTTATTCTGTCTTCATATTTGGGTATTTCAACCAGTAGGGGTGCGCTCGGCCTTTTAGATAATCGATGACATTTAAGGATGTTAATATTCTCGGAGATTTGCATATTATCCGTAATTATCTGTTTTATTTTTGCGAGAGATTCATCGCTTGTTTCATTTTCTTTCTTTTCGACTCCGTAAAAAATTAAATTACTTTCTCTCATTTTCATCTCCGTGAAATCTATTCTTTTCTCAATTTCTTGGATCCTTTCAGAATTCTTCGAGACAGATTTTACCGTGTTTTCCATAGTATTCTCCAGTTGTTGTATACGTCGATTTAATTTATCAACTCCTTGCTCTATAGAAAGTAATCTTGTCTCTAATTTATCCCCCCAGTTATCCATTTTATTTGAGATTGCACCAATCAATTGTCGAATATCACCTTCCATACATGACTCGAGCGTAGTTTGCCTAGTGGGCCTAGGTCCCGGGTTTTGCTCTATGCCAGATATCAGTTTATCCCCCCAGTTATCCATTTTATTTGAGATTGCACCAATCAATTGTCGAATATCACCTTCCATACATGACTCGAGCGTAGTTTGCCTAGTGGGCCTAGGTCCCGGGTTTTGCTCTATGCCAGATATCAGTAATAACATCAAAATTATACATCTAAGCTTTGGCCTTCTGTACTGAATCTGAATCTTGAATTTCAGATTCTCAACATAACCCAGATCCACTGCCAAACTATAATTTGCACAATTTTCACACGAATCAAAATTTGCATAGATAAAAGTTGAGCGAAGCTTGTTTCGCTGTAAATTTAAATAAATTATGATAAGAATTACAATTGGCCTCATATTATGAAGATATAAATTTACCAATATCACCTCAATAAAAAAATAGCTCTTTTTTATAAAGTACGGCGAAAAAGCTTTAAAAATAAATTACCTAGCAGGAGCTGTCGTTTCACGCAACCTTTCCCTTTGGCCACCTGGCGGAGAATCTCCTCATACTCTATAAATAGTTCTTTTTTACTAACCATATGGCTAGAGGCTCCTGAATCAATAGTCCATCTAATTTTGTCTTCCTTTTGTTCTTCCTCTTCGTAATTGTCTTCATTTTTTTCTATCACACGATTTGTAGCCTCATTATATCTACATTTAGGCCCATAATAGTTATGTTTGGCATGATCATTTCTTTTCTTTTTACATATTGTCGACTTATGTCCAAATCCTCCACAACTAAAACATTTTATCTTGTTTCTACATTCCTTAGAAATATGACCCATCTTTCCACAGTTATAGCACTTAATATTAGGATTTCTTCTTTCCGTCCAGCCTTCTCTAGCTTTTAATGCAATTTCTATTTGCCGTTTTTCTTCTTTCCTATATTTTAATTTTTCTTCAGTTTCCTTCAGGATTTGTCTTATTGTGTTCATATTCTTTTCTTTATCAGATTTGATAATTTTCACGTCAAAATCAAATTCTATTCTTAAACCTTCTAAAGCAAAACAGATCAATTATCTATCTTTTATTTCATCTCCTGCTTGAATGCTTCTGCTCTTTATAATCACTGCTCTATTCAAGTAGTCATCAACTGTTTCATCTTGTTTCATCTTCAATTGAGACAATTCTATTCTATTCTTAATTTGCAAGTCTTCATTCTTAGATGCCATTTCTTCCTTAATGCTATACCATAATCGTTTAGGACTTCTTTCGCTCGAGTATTTTAAAGTTTGAGTGTCATTCATTTATAGCAATTGCATTGTCGTCATCCCAGTCTTCCCAGATTTTCAACTTTTGTTCGAAATTTTCATCTTTGGTTTCTTGAGGCTTTTCTATTTCTTTTCCTTCTATAATTCGTCTCCATAATTTCAATCCTCTTGATTAACTTTCAATTCTGTTAGCCCAGATCAAGTAGTTATTGTCTGATAACTTTTCTATTTGCGACAAATTGCTGAAATTTTGCATGTTTTCGTCTTTCTTTACAATTATTCAAGCTCAATTTGCATTCAATTTAAATTCAACCGCTCTCTGCTACCATTTGTTGGGTGGATCGTAATAATTACTATCTATTAAAACATAAATCTTCTCTATTGAAGGTACAAAAATGATGAAAATAAATTTCTATAATCTACTTATATAATTGCCTTATTCTGTCTGTGTGAAGTTCACTGTCTGAAGTTCACGGATAGATTTTGGTCATCAACGCGCGCATCATCATTATGATCATTATCATTATTATCTATGTGAAAAAATAGTACAAATGTAATATTGTACTGGGATAAGGTGCATAAATTAAGAAAAAGGCTTCTTCTTATCGAGCAACTGAAAGTTGCTGATGGCTTGCGCCATCTATCGGAATAAATATCAACTATTCTCGTTGATTTTTAATTATTCTAGAATTGGCCAAATACCCATTCTTGATTAATCAAGAAAAGCTTATTATCTACTTATATAATTGCCTTATTCTGTCTGTGTGAAGTTCACTGTGTGAAGTTCACGGATAGATTTTGGTCATCAACGCGCGCATCATTATGATCATTATCATTATCTAATGATAATTATTTATTTATTATATATTATCTACTTATATATTTGCCTTATTCTGTCTGTTTGTCTGTTTGTCTGAAGCTCACGGATGGGATTTTTCATAACCATCGGTAGTTCAGTGGTAGAATGTTCGCCTGCCACGCGGGCGGCCCGGGTTCGATTCCCGGCCGATGCATTTTTTTTTTTTTTTACAATTTTTAAAACTCATTTATATATTACTAGACGAATGGCCCGGGCAACGCCCGGGTTTAACCCGAGTGCGTATATATTTTAAAAACGTTTTAATTCAAATACTATTCGTTACAATTATAAATTGGCGCCATGGATGTCACTCTTGTGAAACGTCGCGTTCCAAATTGTGTGTTTTTGAAACGTTTTAATTAAAATACTATTCGTTACAATTATAAATTGGCGCCGTGGATATCTCTCTTGTGAAACGTCCCGCCCCAAACTGTGTGTGTCTTGAAAATATAAAAATAAAAATATGAATTTTCATAAAGATTATATCATGTCGATTTTTTTTTTTTTGCATTTCACCTACTAAATCGATAGAGATAATTACATTTTCAACATGAACTTAGGTATATTGACTAAATAGAAAACTGCATAGTAATAAAGATCATTTTTTAAAGGCACCATATCGTTTTTTTTTCAATAAAATCGAAACAAAAATTAACGATAAATAACGATAATTGCCTTAAAAAGAAATTGCCTTAAAAAAAAAGAAACATTCGCGGTGATTTTGTCTTGCATTCGTTTATACAATTATTATATACGAATGACCCGGGCAACGCCCGGGTTTTACCCGATTAAATGCTTTTGTTCAAATACTATTCGTTACAATTACAATTGGATGTCATTCTTGTATAATATATAAATGAGTTTTAGAAATTGTAAAAAAAAAAAAAAATGCATCGGCCGGGAATCGAACCCGGGCCGCTCGCGTGGCAGGCGAGCATTCTACCACTGAACCACCGATGGTTATGAAAAATCCCATCCGTGAGCTTCAGACAAACAAACAGACAAACAGACAGAATAAGGCAAATATATAAGTAGAATACAAGAATGACATCCACGGCGCCAATTTATAATTGTAACGAATAGTATTTGAATAAAAGCATTTAATCGGGTAAAACCCGGGCGTTGCCCGGGTCATTCGTATCTACTTATATATTTGCCTTATTCTGTTTGTTTGTTTGTCTGAAGCTCACGGATGGGAATTTTCATAACCATCGGTGGTTCAGTGGTAGAATGCTCGCCTGCCACGCGGGCGGCCCGGGTTCGATTCCCGGCCGATGCATTTTTTTTTTTTCAATTTTTAAAACTCATTTATATATTATACAAGAATGACATCCACGGCGCCAATTTATAATTGTAACGAATCGTATTTGAATAAAAGCATTTAATCGGGTAAAACCCGGGCGTTGCCCGGGTCATTCGTATATAAAAATTGTATAAACGAATGCAAGACAAAATCACCGCGAATGTTTCTTTTTTTTAAGGCAATTTCTTTTTAAGGCAATTATCGTTATTTATCGTTAATTTTTGTTTCGATTTTATTGAAAAAAAAACGATATGGTGCCTTTAAAAAATGATCTTTATTACTATGCAGTTTTCTATTTAGTCAATATACCTAAGTTCATGTTGCAAATGTAATTATCTCTATCGATTTAGTAGGTGAAATGCAAAAAAAAAATCGACATTATGAAATCTTTATGAAAATTCACATTTTTATTTTTATATTTTCAAGACACACAGTTTGGGGCGGGACGTTTCACAAGAGAGACATCCACGGCGCCAATTTATAATTGTAACGAATTTCAATTAAAACATTTCAAAAACACACAGTTTGGAACGGGACGTTTCACAAGAGTGACATCCATGGCGCCAATTTATAATTGTAACGAATAGTATTTGAATTAAAACGTTTTTAAAATATATACGCACTCGGGTAAAACCCGGGCGTTGCCCGGGCCATTCGTCTAGTCTATTTATATAATTGCCTTATTCTGTCTGTGTGAAGTTCACTGTGTGAAGTTCACGGATAGATTTTGGTCAGAATGGATAAAATAAAAAAGTGTCAAGGGATGGGAATCGAACCCACGACCTTCCACTTACCGGCCAGATGCCATGACCACTAGGCCACAAGTACAATACTTAAATGAAAATATTGTTACGCGTGATCTCTCCGATCTCACGGCACGATTCGCTCCCTCGCTCGCGGTGTAGCTCCTCCTTGCTGGCACCCCGATCTCGTCCCGAGTTCCACCGCTCAAGTGGACACTCCTTTCCTCTGGCAGTATCTCTCGGCCTTACCACTGGTGGGGGGACACGAAAGACTTACCAGAAGAGTTGTAGCAGCTGCAGTAGCCCGGTGACGATGGCAGTGGCGATAATAACGACAGGAGGCGACACGGAGACTAGAAGCACTTGTCCTTTATTGTAATCTATTACTAACATTAAATATAACTGGAATAACAAACAACGGGTATTTACATTATGCCACCTCCTGGGGCCAATATAAAAAGGTATTTACAGTCAGGAGAGGTAGCCTCCCCAGGAAACGGGACCACAGCAGTCGGCGACTCCCGTATCAGTTGCAGATGCGAAACAGGCGAACGCGCCATCTACCAGCGGAGGTTGCAAGTGCTCTTCTCGTAACACTACCTCCCCCTTAAACCAGATCGTCCCGATCAGGTCCAATTAGTCCTATCTCCTTGGTAACAAGCCAGTCGTCCCAAATGCACCACCTTGGCCTTAGATTTAGAACTTCGCTGGATACGGTAGACCAAATCATTGATCCTTTTGATGATCTTGTAGGGCCCTTCCCAAACTGGCATTAATTTTGGCGAAAGTCCTTTTTTTCTTTTCGGATCGAAGAGCCACACTAAATCATTTTGTCTAAATCCATCGTGGTTCGCCCTTTGGTCATAGCGAGTCTTCATCCGGTGGCTTGCCGTGCGAATCTTGGCCCTAACCAATTCGTGAGTCTCCAACAGAATACTCCTCAGATTGTTTACATAAGCAGTTACCTCTGCCGGCGGCTCCCCAGGACTGCCGAACTCCAAATCACATGGAAGTCGTAATTCTCTTCCAAACATTATATTGGCCGGTGTCTGCCCAGTTGTCTCGTGAATGGCGGCTCGGTACGCCATAAGAAATGGCGGCAGTCTTACGTCCCAATCCCTTTGGTGCTGCTCCACAACTTTAGACAGATGTTCCTCCATCGTTTTATTGAACCTTTCAACCATTCCATCAGACTGGGGGTGAAGGGGAGTAGTTCTTGTCTTCCGAATCCCCAACAGCCTACACAATTCTTGGAACACCCCTGCCTCGAAGTTTCGCCCTTGATCCGAATGCAGTTCCAGTGGCACTCCAAACCGACAAATCAGGTTGTCCATTAGAACTTTCGCAACCGTCGTAGCCTCCTGATTCGGGATTGCGTAGGCCTCAGGCCACTTAGTGGAATAGTCCATGGCGACCAAAATATATTTGTTGCCGCCTTCTGTGACTGGGAATGGACCGGCCACATCGATCGCGATTCTCTCGAACGGTGCGCCCATATTGTATTCCCTCATCACTCCTCTGGACCTAGTTTTTGGTCCTTTGCTGGCGGCACACCTGTCGCATTCCTTGCACCACCTTTCAACATCCTCGTGATAGTAGACCCAATAAAATCTCTCCCTAACTTTCTTTAGCGTTTTATTAATGCCAAAATGAGCCCCCGAGACCCCATCGTGTATATCCCGCAGGACATTGGGAACCTGGACCTTAGGAACTACTAGCTGCATGGTTTTACTCCTTCCATCGGCACTTTCCCAAATTCTTTTCAGCAGTCCGTTATCTATACTGAGGGAGTCCCATTGTGACCACAAGGTCTTCAATTCGGGGCTCTTGTCGGATATCACTTCCCAGCTTGGTCTTTCATTCCCCCTTTCTTTCCATTCCAAGATTGGGCCGATGTTGCGATCCCGTTGCTGGATAGTCCTACAACTTTCAGCGGTCCAATCGTTACTCGGCACCATAGTTGTCCTCCTTGAGGTTACATCAT
Organism: Cordylochernes scorpioides; assembly: GCA_030710605.1. Lineage (NCBI taxonomy): Eukaryota > Metazoa > Arthropoda > Arachnida > Pseudoscorpiones > Chernetidae > Cordylochernes > Cordylochernes scorpioides. The sequence goes on from CP092865.1 coordinate 68,762,171, forward strand.
GTTCATCAATTCTCTCACAATGCTTGCAGTCGCCACAAGGTCTTCTGGAGAGAGCATCTGCATTGTTATGTTTTCTTCCAGGCCGGTGTTTGATCTGAAAATGGTATTGCTGCAATTTTTCCAGCCACCTCGCCACTTGGCCTTCAGGATTCTTCATCCGCAACAGCCACGTGAGGGCGGCATGATCTGTCCTGATCAGGAAGTTCTGCCCATAAAGATATTTATGGAAATGCTCCACTGCTTTTATAATAGCCAAAAGTTCCTTCCGCGTGGCACAGTAATTCCGTTCCGCTTTAGTCAGTACCCTACTAAAGAATTCAATAACCCGTTCATCCTCATCCTGAACCTGGGATAACACAGCTCCGATACCAAGGTTACTGGCGTCCGTATCCAAAATGAAATTTGTTCCCGGCTGAGGATACGCCAAAATTGGACTAGAACAAAGGCTTCTTTTTAGAGCTCGGAATGCTTTATCACATTCTTCATTCCAATGAAATGATGCCCTGGCCTCTGTTAATCGATGCAACGGGGCAGCAATATCGGCATATCCCTCCACGAAGCGTCGATAGTACGTACACAGCCCAAGGAAGCTCCGTAATTCATGTTTATCTCTTGGTTCGGGCCAATTTTTGATGGCGGAGATCTTGTCGTCACTGGTCCTGATTCCCTCAGTGGACACTATATGACCCAGGAACTTTACACTCTTCTGAAATAGTTGGCATTTCTTTGGATTCAATGCCAAGTTGTTTGCCCTAAATCGATCGAAGACCTCTTGCAAATTCCGAAGATGTTCCTCGAAAGTCCTGCCCATGACCATTATGTCGTCAAGGTAAACCAAACAGGTCTTCCAGGTCAAACCTTTAAGTACGAGCTCTATCAATCTTTCGAAAGTGGCCGGCGCATTACACAAGCCAAAAGGCATCACGGTGAACTGATAGAGCCCGATGCCCGTACTGAACGCCGTCTTTTCTTTGTCCTCTGGATGCATGCCAACCTGCCAGTACCCACTCTTGAGATCTAGAGTAGAGAACCACGACGACCCCGCTAGTGTTGTTAGAGTGTCATCGATCCGCGGCAAGGGGTAGCTGTCCTTCTTGGTTGTGTCGTTTAGCCGCCTATAGTCTACACAAAATCTTGTAGTACCGTCCTTCTTTGTCACCAGAACCACGGGCTTCTTCACATTCTTCATTCCAATGAAATGATGCCCTGGCCTCTGTTAATCGATGCAACGGGGCAGCAATATCGGCATATCCCTCCACGAAGCGTCGATAGTACGTACACAGCCCAAGGAAGCTCCGTAAGGGCCGTTGGATTCCTCGATTATTCCGTCCCGTTTCATTTTCCTTAATAATCCAGTCACTTCTTCTTGTTTCGCCATAGGCAGCCGTCTAGGTGGTTGCCGGATAGGCCGAGCATCGCCAGTATTTATCCGGTGCCGGACCAGATCTGTCCTCCCCAAGTTTCCATCTCCAGACGAAAATACGTCCTGGTTCTTCTTGAGAAACGCCCGAGCATTCCGAGCCTCTTCTTCCGACAGATCCTTTAAGTCCAGTTCCAACCTCGTCTGCCTTATTATTTTGTGTTGACCGTCTTCTTTCGTAGAAATTCTTGAAATGGGTGCACAAGTCGCCAAGAGGTCTCCTTTTCTTATGCGAACTCCACTAAAAAAAACGTTGGCCACTCTAATGGGGACTTTCCCGTGAATAGTATTGACGAGTGTTCTGGCCACCGAGAGATTTTTCGCCGAGTTATCAGTTGGTTCCGCTAATCCAATGCAACATCCCAAAGGCTCCTCCGCGACAGCCCTGACCACCCCCTCGCTGTTTCCATCAATGTGCTTATCCTCACAGGCAAACAGTCGAACTCCTTCATCTTTTTGGCCCTCTTTTGACAGCACAAAGCTTTCGCTGCCCAATGTCAAAACTCCTTGCGTTGGATCGAACGTAAAATCCTGTCTCCTGAGGATATCCATTCCAAGAATGAACTCGTCATCAATCTCCGCCACCAGCACTCGATGATTAAATCGAATTCCTCCGAGGCAGATCTCCACGTCCAGTCCTCCCAAGATTGGCGATGTGTCTCCTGTGACTGTTTTCAGCATCATGCCACGCCGCAACGGAGTTGGCGCACTCCTTATCACATCCTTTTTTATGAGGGAAACCATTGCCCCAGTGTCGACAGTGGCCTTCATCCTTATTGAGTTTACAAGTATTTCTATCATCAGAGTGTCATAAGTCCTTTTTATTTCACGGATAGACACAATATTGTGGGGCGGGTTCACCACAGCCAACGGTTGCCCCATAACGTTGGCAGAATTTAGTTTTCCGGTTGTCTCTGGTCGGACAGTCTGACGGTGCACTGCCTCTTTAGATGACCATATCGCCCACAGCGGAAACAGGGCCCAACCGATCGTCTGCCAGGCCTGCCAGTCTCTACTAGCTGTTCTAGTTTCTTCAGTATCTCCTTAATGTCGTCCGATTCCCCACCGCCTCCAGTGGTGCTTTGCTCCGCAATTAGTTCTGCACCACGGACCCGTGAGTGCCCCGATTCGCTCGCTCGGTAGGCCGCCTCCACCTCCAGGGCGCGAACCAGCGCCTCTCTTGATTTATCGAAAGAAGCAAGTCGTAGCACTCTCTGGACTTCCACGTCTCGAATACCATCGTAAACGTCTGGGCGGCCAATTGGTCAAGGAAATCAATGGGAGCACCAGGGTAGGCCAGATGACAGAGCCTCTTGACATCAGCTTCAAACCCCTGCAAACTTTCCCCGACTTTTTGTCTTCTCAGCTTAAGTTGAGCTTGGTATACTTGCCTTAGATGTTGTTCTCCATATCTCAACTCAAGTTCTCCCATCAACATCGCATAACTCTGTAGATCTGCACGCGGAACCGCCTGAAGCAGATCTAAGGCCGGTCCCCGAAGAGCTACAATCAAATTTGTCACTTTTTCGGTCTCTCCCCAGCCATTGTTGAGAGTCACTGCTTCGAATTGTCGCCTAAAACCCTCGAGGGAAGTTTGTCCGTCAAAGGTAGGCGGAGGTATGTTGCGGCCTGTAGGGGAGATCACAGCACCCTCTAGACTCTTCATGCGCGCCAGCTCGATCTCCAGCATCCGGACTTCGCCAATATTATTCTCTAAGGCTGCCTGGACCCCCCCCCCCCCCCGATCTCACTCTGGAATCTAATCTCCAAATTTGTCACTTTCTGGTGGAACTCTTCCCTCTCCTGTTGTCGAAGAAGCCTTTCTTCCTCTTTCTCTTTTTCTTTGAGAACTCTTCTTTTTTCTTTAAGAAGCTTTTCTTTCTCTTTCTCTTCTTCCTTAAGAACTCTTCTTTTTTCTTTCTCTTCTTTCTCTTTTTCTCTAAGGAGCTTTTCTCTCTCTTTCTCTTCTTCCTTAAGAACTCTTCTTTTTTCTTTCTCTTCTTTCTCTTTTTCCCTAAGAAGCTTTTCTTCCTGAAGCCCTTGCATCATCTGGGTGATTGTGGCCAGCAAGTTCTGCTCCGAGGCCATTTTTTGACCTCTAGTCTCGATGGGCATTCGTCAGCAACCAAAGAAATATCAAAAAGGAGCCTCCTGGTGACCTCCACGAGGAAGAAGCCCACCTCTGACACCAGTGTTACGCGTGATCCCTCCGATCTCACGGCACGATTCGCTCCCTCGCTCGCGGTGTAGCTCCTCCTTGCTGGCACCCCGATCTCGTCCCGAGTTCCACCGCTCAAGTGGACACTCCTTTCCTCTGGCAGTATCTCTCGGCCTTACCACTGGTGGGGGGACACGAGAGACTTACCAGAAGAGTTGTAGCAGCTGCAGTAGCCCGGTGACGATGGCAGTGGCGATAATAACGACAGGAGGCGACACGGAGACTAGAAGCACTTGTCCTTTATTGTAATCTATTACTAACATTAAATATAACTGGAATAACAAACAACGGGTATTTACATTATGCCACCTCCTGGGGCCAATATAAAAAGGTATTTACAGTCAGGAGAGGTAGCCTCCCCAGGAAACGGGACCACAGCAGTCGGCGACTCCCGTATCAGTTGCAGATGCGAAACAGGCGAACGCGCCATCTACCGGCGGAGGTTGCAAGTGCTCTTCTCGTAACAATATGTTTATTATACAATCTAAAATTATAAAATAGACTTTTAAATCGGTGTAACCTTTATATATTATATATTTCATATATTTTTATATATTTTATATAAATTATATTATATATAAGTACCTTTATAAGAATAAAATATGATATTCATTAAATAGGTATTTAATTTTTAGTATCTCATTTGTATTTATTCGAATTTTATATTTGAACGATAGGCTCATTATTTCTTTTGATGTTTATATATCGTATATACCGTTTTGCACAATTATTTAATCTTTTTTATATAAAAAATCGACATGATGAAATCTTTATGAAAATCCATATTTTTATTTTTATATTTTCAAGACACACACAGTTTGGGGCGGGACGTTTCACAAGAGAGACATCCACGGCGCCAATTTATAATTGTAACGAATAGTATTTTAATTAAAACATTTTAAAAACACACAGTTTGGAACGGGCGTTTCTCTGGTTCAAATTCACATAAATAGGTACCGCTCAGCAAGAGCGACCTAGTTCATGATAATTGAACATTGAATAATATGTGAAGGGTATTCACATATTAAACAAAATTTAAACGCGGGATTCAATCCCGGTTCATGACTGTCGGGAATCGAGGGGTTACCCACTCGTCCACCGACTTTTATGATTGGGACGTTTCACAAGAGTGACATCCATGGCGCCAATTTATAATTGAAACGAATAGTATTTGAATTAAAACATTTTTAAAATATATACGCACTCGGGTAAAACCCGGGCGTTGCCCGTGCCATTCGTCTAGTAAATCTATAAACTCATACGCCTAAACCTCTCCACATATACTCTCTCACACCTCCCTCTCAAAGAAATATATATACACTCAACACCACAGAATAAATTAAGCCACAGATTAATTCAATCATAGAATGAAAATTGATATTTTAAATAAATAACTTCAACAGTTGATTCCAAAGACCATTGTATCGTTGCTCTATAATTTTAAATTTTGGTTAAAGCGTTCACACTTTTCTACCGCTCTCTGAACCGAGATTATCAGGGAAAAAGTTTAAACGTGAATTCATAAAATGCAATTTTATATTCATTAAGCACCCGAACTTATGGAATTTGAAAATAATATTTTCTACAATTCTCGCATAATTCTGTAACTTATTATTGCCTGAAAAGTGTTTGACAACGTCAATGAATGCAAGCCAAGCATTTTTCTCATCTTCTTTCAATGTTGCAATAAACTCTTCGTCATTTATTAGTTTACGAATTTGAGGTCCTATGAAAAACCTTCCGTTATCTTAGAACAACTAATCTTCGGAAATTTAGTCATTAAATATTTGACAGCATTGTAATCTCTTTCTTTAAAGCCTTTACATAATTTTTTATTAAACCTGATTTGATATGTAAAGGGAGAAGAAGCATTTTTAGTAGACAGTCGGTTCATTTTCAACATTTTGTTCACCTAAGCGAAACATACTTCTTTCAGGCCAAATTTTTTATATACACCCATACCTCGCTTTGCGTCGGGGTTACGTTCCAAAAAAAAAAAAAAAAAAAAACACGATGCAAATTGAAACGACGCAAAGTGAAAATAAATTTTCTATAGGAAACCATTTAATGATCGAAGATTGGTTCCAGGCTTACGAAAAAACTACCTTTTAAAAATAAAATTGAACAAAGTAAAATATTTTCAAACAAAAATAATATACAAAAAACGTATTCAATTATACACAAAATAAACCACATATTCATTTAATTATTATTATTATTTTTTTATTTATTTCAATTCAAAACGCTATGTCCCCCTAGGGACACTTGCGCTAAATGTACAAACAAATATAACAAAGAAAATATTCAACATGGAAAGATACATAGAAAGTAATTTAGAAAGATTCATAAATATTATTTACATATAGAGATATTCTTTGAATTTTATTTACAGTTACATCATTAAATTTAAAATATATACATATATACACACATATACACGCATACACCTATATATTGTTTACAACCATATAATATGTCCAATATTTCCTTGAGATCGTTACATCAAAGACCATTTTTCTTAATAATATCCAAAATTTTTTTACAAAGGAAATTGAATTTTATATATGTGTCTTTACTTGAAATTAAATCACTAGGGCCTAAAGCTATTAAATCGTTGTTGACTCTGTAATCTTGAAAGACAGGGCACTCTAGCAAGAGATGTATTGAAGTTTGTTCCCCCAATCCACAGAAACATGTCGAATCTTGCACAGCCTGAATTTTCTTAAGAAAAAACCTGAAATTTCCATGATTTGTGATAAATTGTGAATTATAATAGTTTGGTCGAAAATATTTCGGAATTGCATAAGGAAAGAAACTTTGAAATGTTTGATTAGTATTATTTTTCAGTAAATTAATCCTTGATATAATGAAATCTTTGAGTATACCTGGAATATAAAAATCATAAAATTGTTTATCTTCTGTTGATAAATTATTCAACCCATATATATAACCTATAATTCTAGATTCCATATAATCAGTGATCAAAGGAATATTGGCTAAGGTGTGAACACAGTTATAACTGGTTGTTTTATATGTTTGGGTACACCATAGCAGAATTTGATATTGCATTGAGTTCAGTTTGTATTTATATTTTTTGCTAATAAATTGAAACCATATTTATGTTCCGCAAGTTAACGTTGGTCTTATTATAGATTTATAAAGTGTAAGCCTTTTTTGGGTGCTAAGACCCCAAGATTTTCCACATATTGAAAAAAGAAGGTTTTTCAATCTTTGGGTTTTGTTTAGTATAATGTTAAGGTGAGGGCCAAAATTCAATTTGTTTTTCCATCTATGATTCGCAATCGTAATTCCAAGAATTTTAATTTCTTCTACGGGCATAATAAAATTGTCTCTAAAATTAATTGAAATTTTGTCTTTATTGTGCAAGTGTGAAATACTAGTTTTATCAAGATTGATATTCAGCTTATTATCATTTCACCATTGATCTATCTTTTCCAAATTAAACTCAATCGACTTTTTTAGATTTGTTAACACATTATTCCAACATATAATAGTTACATCATCAGCATAGCAAATGATTTAAGAGTTTGGTGATTGCAAATTAGTTAGCAAATCATTTAAATATATCAGCCATAACAACGGAATTTATGAAAATATAATTAAATTAATCACTGTCTAATGAGGCCATAGTGGCTGTTGTCGTAGGTCGGCTTTCTTTCACAAAAAAATTGGCCCATTGTTTGTTGAACAGCTTTTTTTTTTTTCAATGTAAGATAAATTTCCTTGTAGCAATCGATATTCGTAGCTACCGCCTGGGACACTTTTAAACTCCTTTCGCTGTCAGGATCGTTTTCTAAAAAAATCTCCATAGCTTCGTCAATGAAACACATCGCTTTAGAAATTTGTTTGGAGGTTAAATTTTGTTCTTTGGAGATTTCTATTAAACGGTCACTGTCTTCTTCATTAGCAAAATGCAATTCTAGTTGCAATAGTTCTTTATTAGAGAATTATTGGTTGTGCGAGATTAGCAATTCATTTATGTCGGTCTCCTCCATACCTTCAAAATTAGACTCTCTAGCTAAATTGGAAATTTCATGACGAACAGCTGGTGTACCATCAACTTCCGCAGCGCTTCGGTGAACATATTCAGGCCATATTTTGCGCCAAACACCATTCATGCAAGATGGTTTAACCTCTCCCACGAATCAGAAATTATTTTTATGGCTTTCATAATGCTGAACTTTTTCCAAAACTCTAACATGGTAGGCTTATCTTGTCCATCAGTCTCACTTAAAAGAAGTTTAAATGTTCGTCGAAGGTAATAACTTTTGAAAGTCGATATTACTCCCTGATCCATCGGCTGAATAATTGGTGTCGTATTAGGCGAAAAAAAAAACAAATTTCACGTTTTCTGACAACTCATCAACATAAACTGGGTGGCTAGGAGAATTATCTACTAGAACCAAAGCCTTGAAGTTTAAGTTTTCCTTGATGCAATAAGCTTTAATTTCTGGAATAGCACAAGTTGTAACCGAGTTTTTAAATAATGATGTTGTCATCCATGCTTTTTTGTTTGCTCGCCAGTGGACAGGAAGCAGATTTTTTGAACAACCTTTCATAGCTCTTGGATTTTCTAATTTATGAATGAGAAATGGTTCAAATTTAAAATCACCATTGGCATTACCACCAAGAAGAGTCAGTCTATCCTTGCTAGCTTTAAATCCTGGCACAGATTTTTCTGTTTTAGATATGAACGTTCTGTCAGGCAGACGTTTCCAAAATAACCCAGTCTCGTCAACATTAAAGACTTGTTTCGAATAATAGCCCCCCTCATGAATTAATGATTTTAACTCTGTCGGGTAGCGTTCTGCAGCAGTTATATCAGCGCTAGCTGCTTCACCTTTAAGAGCAATGCTGTGCAGATTTTCTCGAACCTTAAATCTCTCAAACCAGCCCTGACTAGCTTCAAATGTTTCATTCTCACTACCATTGGCATTATCGTCGGATACTACTTTACTTTTTATGTCATCAAATAAGCTTTTTGCTTTCTTCTGAATTACCATTTTACTTAATGGTATTCTCTCCGCAACTTGATTTTCAATCCAAATAGAAAGCAAGGACTCCATTTTGATGATCAAAGCACTCCTTGTACGCGTCACCATTTTAGCATCTAGTGATGTTGCAAATTCTGCAGCCTCTCTTATATTATCTCCATCTCGATCTCTAATAGTTCTGACAGTTGTTGCAGCCAAACCAACAGCCTTTGCTATCTCCACAGCCTTTTCTCCCTTATCAAATCGTCGCAGAATATCTAATTTTGTCTCCAAGCTAATAGTTTTTTTAGTATTTTTGGAAATTCTACCAGCAGCGCCCTTTACCTTCATATCTGTGTAAAAAAATACAAATTTATGTAAAAAAGAATATAACTCTGCCAATAAATAAATTGGGGAAATATTTACATTTTGTATAAATATTTGTATCTTTTTTTGTAACCAAAAACACCATGTAAAACTTTATATATATATAAATTTATTATTCTCTTTTAAAAAAAAGCACAACACACTACATTACCTCACACTACGTAATTAAACTGATCTCTAAAATAAGCAAAACAAAGCGAAAATAAAATTGTATTAAATTTGCGTTGATTTTTAGTTAGAAAGGGAATCCCCAAATTTTGATAACATGGCGTAATCAAAAACAAAGGTGTTGCCATATTTTTGGAAAAAAAAGTCGAAAAAAAATTAAAGACTCGAATCCAAAACAACGCAACTTCGAAAATCTAACGACGCACAGTGATAATTAGTAAAAATTAAGCAGCGACGCAACTTCGAAAAAACGCAAAACGAAACGACGCAAAGCGAGGTATTGGTGTATAATGATTCTTTCTGTCTCTGCTGTCCCACTTGCATAAAAGCAAGAATACTTTGTGTTTGCTTTCTGCAAACCCTGTAAAATTCCTATTATTATTCGTATATCTGCAGTAGTCGTCAGTGAAGGTGATAAAGTATCTCTTACCGCTAAGAGAGTTAGTTGGTATTGGACCGCAAACATCACTTTGGAAATGGGGTTTTGGTAAGTTTTTCTTGAATGCACTAAACGCAGTCTGTGCTGTGCGAACAGTTATTTAGACTTAGTCCTCTTGCTAGGTTCTCATTTTGAATTTTCTAAATTGATTCTTTATTTCTGTATCCTAGTCTATCGTGCCAGAGCATGACGCAATTTAAATTCTTGCAGTGGTTTTAATTTGCTACATTTGCTTTGAATGTGCGAGTTTGGAGGTTGTCATCCAGGTGGAGTCGGTATATTCCATTGTCAAGTATACCGTTCGCGAGGGCGTTGTTGTCTCTTTCGATGGTACACCAATCTCTTTTGAACGCTACTTTACATTCGTTGGATGTGGCCGAACTTACTGACAGAAGGTTGTTTGATAGTTCGGGGATGTAGAGGAATTTTGTGAGAAGTAAGGCATCAGTGTTTCCTTGGGGTGTGATGACCTTTTGATTATTCCTTGTCCTATCCCTTTGACCTGCAGTTTACTGCCTTCTGTGACCACAACATTTTGTGCTTGTTCTCTGTTAAGTTCAGTAAAGAAGCTTTCATTGTACGTCATATGAGATGTGGCTCGAGAGTCGATGAACCAGTTGTGTACACTTGCTTATCGTTGTGTGCAATTGAGAGCTTTTGGGTTAGGTCCTTTTGTTGTTCTATGATTTGTTGAGTGTTTTTGGGTGAAGCTCAACTGATTTGTGTACTTTAGTACGTTTACTTTTTGAATATCTCATATTTGTACTCTTTGTTGCTGTTGTTTCGCTTTTGATAGTGCCAACATTCTTCCTTAGAATGGTTAGGTTTGTGATAGAAAGAACAGAATTTCTTCTCTTTTTCTCTTATTTGGCTTGAAGCTCTGTAAAAGCTTTAGAAGGATTTTGATTTAGTGCTTTCGTCTTTCGAGCTTTCTACTCTGCGCTTGTGTTTATCAAGGAGTTTGTTCTTGGTGAATTCAAGCGTTAGCTGGTCATAAGGCCTTGATTCCAACATCGTGATGAGATTGGAATAGCTCTTTGGAAGCGAGCAAAGCAGTATAGCCGTGATGTAAGAGTCCTTTAGTGTTTCTCCAATGTTTCGCAGTTTGTCAACTAGTTCCATCATGGTAGTAATGTGTTGTTTCATGTCGTTTTCTTCTTCGAGTTTTAAGCTGTATAGTTTCCTTAGCAATTGTTTTTCCTGAGAGCGTTTTTATTTCATAGATATTTTAAGAGTGTCCCAGGTAGCTTTGATTGTTGATAGATTTTTTCCATGCACTATTTGTGAGTTGGGGATGCTTAGATTAATGATTGCTCTAGCTTTTGGGTCTTTCTTTTTCCATTCGATTTTAGGTTCGTCTGGAGTATTTTTGGCGAGAACTTCCCAAAGATCTTACTTTTGCAAGAGCATTTCAAGTTTAAAATACCATAGTGGGTAGTTATAGCCGTCGAGCTTATCTAGGGTTACATCGTGACTCGAGAGTGACGCCATTTTTCCTAAGACTTTTTTGTTTTGTTTTGTTTTAACTCGTCAGTTCAATTGCATGTACTATTCAGTCTCATAATATGATTGTTGTAAGATTTAGCTACTTACAGCTTGTTTGAAGGCATGAGGCCGTTGATGATTATAGGACAATATCCTTTATTATCCATTTAGGAAAAGATAGTTAAAATAGTGAACACATTTACAGTATATAGATAAGTGAGAAGAAGTGAACAAACTGTGGTGGTGATGATGAGGCCTGTGTGGCGCTAGCTGTAGTCGTAGCATTCAGTTTTCAACAGAGCTGTCCAGGTTATGCATTTTTTGCTTTTAGTATCCTTTTTATACTCTAAATTCAGAAGCGAGAAAAAAAATGAAGATATATCCTCCCCAGAATTTATAAACATATAATAGCATTTTAATAAGAATATATTTCTTAAGCCATGCAATGATTGCATCTCGTGTCTAGTCTCGCGTTTTGAAACTTGTTATTTTAGACTTACAACAATAAAAAATAACTAGCACCAATCATGAGCTCGGTCAAACCCAGTCCCCAAAGTTGTCGCTATAAGAACTCCAAAAGCCGCCTCCTGAGAATTCTCACGTCCTTCTTTACGTGTAACTCTTCTGACACCTCGTCTGAACATTCAAAAGAGAAAGGTAAGATTTCACAAGAACGTTTGAGATGGAGACTCAATATAGAAGTTATAAATCAATAGAATGAGAAACTATGTGATTATTGTTCACATATCATAAAATGGAATTTATATTTTGCGGGAAAATAAGAAATATATATAGAATGCTAGAAAAATTGATCTTATTATGATAGTTGTATTCGCAATTTTACCAACACTCACTTAGTTCCAGCCTTTTACCGCTTGGCGGCAGCATTGGTCGCGACGATAAATGAATTTGATTGGTTAATAATTTTACACGTAGTTTGTTTACACGATGAATGTTTTTAAAAGGTAAGATTATCCAATCTATATATCATATTTAGGAAGTTATGTATTTACTATACTACTGGGAAGGTTTCTGGTTTTAAATATTCGTTGCGATTTCATTTGCAAATTTACTACTTTCACTCGCAAGCAGCGCCTCTCGTAGCATCTGGTGAAATTACATTTATAAATTTAAAAAATGCTAAAATGTGTTCCAAGTATACTAAATTTAATTTGAGAATTTAGTAATATAATATTCCAATGACGTTGTAAAAAAAACTTGGCATTTCAATATTAATATATATTTTAAAAAAATATTATAAGGTTTTTGTGTTAAATGTTAGAATTTTGTAATGTTATAATAAATATTTTACACTGTTAATTTAATTTGTTGCTGTTTTATAATAATGAAAATGCAAATTACATTTTGTTGTTGTTTATTATCGTTTGTTTATATAAAAATTACATTTTATGTGATGATGATAACAAAAATGAATTTTTAAATTAATATACATAAAAAAATTGAGAAAAAAAGGAATAATCAATTATAAAATTCAAAAACGTGACAATATATTTTTCAAAATTTAATAAATATTTTTAAAAATATTATGTTACAAAAATATATTTAAACGCATATAACAATGTTTATATACGTTTATAAATCTATATATAGGTAGATTGAATGTTTTCTGGAATCGTTCTAACAGAGATTCGTTAGGCAAACTTTTACTCGGGTAAAAACCGGGCGAAGCCGGGTACATTCGCTAAATACAGTTATTTAAAAATGTTCGTTTGTGGCAAAATACTATTCCTTTAACTTCAAATTACCAGGTGGACCAATTGATATTGATTTTATTCAACTTAACCGAGAAAATTCAAATTATCGAGAGTATAGACAAGTATAGATTCAGTAGGGATTAGATGTTTGCTGGAATCGTTTTAACAAATGTTCGTTAGGCAAATTTTTCCTCGGGTAAAAACCGGGCGAAGCCGGGAACATATATATATATATATATGTGTGTATGTTTGTCGGCTATGCACGCCCTCAATATGTAACTAATCTCGCTGAAATTTGAACAGAAAAGAGAGTTGAATCTGGAAGAGTTTTTGTCGCACTTTTGACGAAGAAAAATTATAATTAACCAAGTACTGAGCAACAATTATTTTTTAGTCAGAAATGATTATGACAATATTGCTGTATCATGCTTAATTGACATAATTTTTTTTTTTAGGGGAATAATCACTATATCAGACCACGGGCGAAGCCAGATAATAATTTTTAGTAGGCAGGAACAAAATCTACCAGATAAACATTCACTCGAGCAGAAGACACACGACGCCAGGTCATCTCTATATATAAAATTTCGTTTTTCGGCCTTTTATCTAAGATCATGTAGTTTATCTCTAGATATTTTTATTTATATATATCTTTTTAAAAATCTATTCAGTAGAGAGAGTGGATAAGTTTGTTCGAAAAATATATAATATAAAAAAAATCGAATATAATAAAAAAAAATCCATCTATATATAAATACTAGCGGATATACCCGGCTTCGCCCGGGTTTTACCCGAGTAAAGGTTTGTCTAACGAACATTTGTTAAAACAATTCTTTATACACTTATAAAAACTATAATAGATATATTTTGATAATTTGAAATCGTAAATTTGAATATCTCGATAAAGTGAACATTTTTTCCCGGTCCCTTGAAAATTACTCGATAAGTTTAATAAAATCAATATTAATTGGTTCCCTCGGTAATTGGAAGTTAAAGGAATAGTATCTTGCTTTGGAATTGTATCATTATTCTTGTCTCAAATAAATTGCCGTGCCATCCTGAATTTTGTCATTCCTAATTTTCTACATAACAAAATCATTATTTTATCTAGTGAACATTTTTCCCGGTCCCTTGAAAAATACTCGATAAGTTGAATAAAATCAATATTAATTGGTTCCCTCGGTAATTGGAAGTTAAAGGAATATTATCTTGCCTTGGAATTGTATAATTATTCTTGTCTCAAATAAATTGCCGTGTCATCCTGAATTTTGTTTTTCCTAATTTTCTACATTACAAAATAATCATTTTATCTAGTGAACATTTTTTCCCGGTCCCTTGAAAAATACTCGATAAGTTGAATAAAATCAATATAAATTGGTTCCCTCGGTAATTGGAAGTTAAAGGAATAGTATCTTGCCTTGGAATTGTATAATTATTCTTGTCTCAAATAAATTGCCGTGTCATCCTGAATTTTGTCTTTCCTAATTTTCTTCATTACAAAATCATCATTTTATCTATTCTCCCAATATAGTATATGTTGTAGATAAATGATAACACTAACTTTGACTTGTGCGCAATTAATAGGCAGAAAATCTTACTTTTGATAAATAATCTTTAAGATAATAAACTTAGTGATAATAAAACTTATAGATAAAAAAACTTGTTATCATCGTCGCAATGGGGGCGCTGCTTGCGAGTTAAATCTACAAATCTGCAAATAACTCTAAGGATATTCAAGATATTCAAGAAATTATTTTTCAAAAACCTTCCCGGGGATATACCTAATAATATCTCAACTTTTCACGGCAATTGGATGTATGGTTTTTGAATCTATAGAGTACAAACATACAGACAGACATTCAATTTTATATATATACTAGCGGACCCGCCCGGCTTCGCCCGGGTTTTACCCGAGTGAATGTTTGTCTAACGAACATTTGTTAAAACAATTCTCTTTAAACTTATAAAACGTACTCGGCTTCGCCCGGGGTTTTACCCGAGTAAAGGTTTGTCTAGCGAACATTTGTTAAAACAATTCTCTAAAAACTTATTAAAAAATAAAAAAGATATATTTTGATAATTTGAAACTCGTAAATTTGAATCTCTCGATAAAGTGAACATTTTTTCCCGGTCCCTGTGTGCCTTGTCATCCTGAATTTTGTCTTTCCTAATTTTCTACTTTAGAAAATCATAGTTTTATCTAGTGAACATTTTTTCCCGGTCCCTTGAGAAATACTCGATAAGTTGAATAAAATCAATATTAATTGGTTCCCTCGGTAATTGGAAGTTAAAGGAATAATATCTTCGCCTTGGAATTGTATCATTATTCTTGTCGCAAATAAATTGCCGTGTCATCCTGAGATAATCTTACTTTTGATAAATAATATTTAAGATAACAAACTTAGTGATAAGAAAACTTGTTAACATCGTCACAATGGGGGCGCTGCTTGCGAGTTAAATCTACAAATCTGCAAAAAACTCTAAGGATATTCAAGATATTCATGAAATTATTTTTCAAAAACCTTCCCGGTGATATACCAATAATATCCCAAAATTTCACGGCGATTGGATGTATGGTTTTTGAATCTATAGAGTACAGACAGACAGACATTCAATTATATATATTTAAGATAATATAAAAGAGTTTTAAAAATTGTAAAAAAAAAAAAATGCATCGGCCGGGAATCGAACCCGGGCCGCCCGCGTGGCAGGCGAGCATTCTACCACTGAACCATCGATGCTTAAAAAAATGGCCATATTTAGGTATTCATTCCATTCCGGATTAGTCCGCGTAAAAAAAGTTCTTCAAATGAAAAAAAAAAGAAATAGCCAAAAAACTAATCAAAATGCAGCCGAAAATTTTCCTCAGGTTTATAAAAAGCGACATGCAAAATATGGTACCAATTGGTTCAGTAGTTTTTGAGTTTATCGCGAAACAGACAGACAGACAGAAATTGACTTTTATATATATATAATAAATATAATATAATATAATAATATAATAATATAATATAGAGATCTACTCTTCATTGTTGGCTTTTTATCTTACATTCATTCTTCATTGTTGACTTTTTATATTACATTTACTCTTCATTGTTTGCTTTTTATCTTACATTCACTCTTCATTGTTGGCTTTTTATCTTACATTCATTCTTCATTGTTGGCTTTTTATATTACATTCACTCTTCATTGTTGGCTTTTTATCTTACATTCATTCTTCATTGTTGGCTTTTTATATTACATTCACTCTTCATTGTTGGCTTTTTATCTTACATTCATTCTTCATTGTTGGCTTTTTATATTACATTCACTCTACATTGTTGGCTTTTTATCTTACATTCATTCTTCATTGTTGGCTTTTTATATTACATTCACTCTTCATTGTTGGCTTTTTATCTTACATTCACTCTTCATTGTTGGCTTTTTATATTATATTCACTCTTCATTGTTGGCTTTTTATCTTACATTCATTCTTCATTGTTGGCTTTTTATATTATATTTACTCTTCATTGTTGGCTTTTTATCTTACATTCATTCTTCATTGTTGGCTTTTTATATTACATTTACTATTCATTGTTGGCTTTTTATCTTACATTCACTCTTCATTGTTGGCTTTTTATCTTACATTCATTCTTCATTGTTGGCTTTTTATATTACATTCACTCTTCATTGTTGGCTTTTTATCTTACATTCATTCTTCATTGTTGGCTTTTTATATTACATTCACTCGTCATTGTTGGCTTTTTATATCATATAGAAAATCATAGTTTTATCTAGTGAACATTTTTTCCCGTGTCACATTGCCGTGTCATCCTGAGATAATCTTACTTTTGATAAATAATATTTAAGATAACAAACTTAGTGATAAGAAAACTTGTTATCATCGTCACAATGGGGGCGCTGCTTGCGAGTTAAATCTACAAATCTGCAAATAACTCTAAGGATATTCAAGATATTCATGAAATTATTTTTCTAAAACCTTCCCGGTGATATACCTAATAATATCCCAAAATTTCACGGCGATTGGATGTATGGTTTTTGAATCTATAGAGTACAAACAAACAGACAGACAAACAGACAGACAGACATTCAATTTTATATATATAGATAAAGACTAGACATATGACCCGTCTTCGCCCGAGAATTCCCTCGATTGTAATTTCCTTCATACTGAAAGTACATCAATAATAAATATTAGAATTGCCATATAAGAGCAATACAGAAGTAACACGTAAACTACAGGAAAAAAGTGTGTGTGATGGCAAAAATTGTATTATATTAGTGTTTAGGTATTTGATTTAATTAATATATTTGATATTTTAATATATATTTATATTATATATAATACTAGCGGATGTACCCGGCTTCGCCCGGGCTTTACCCTAGTGAAAGTTTACCTAACGAACATTAGTTAAAACAATTCTAGAAAACATACAATCCCTACTGAATCTATACTTGGCAAGATAACTTTATGTTTGATTATCTGCTCCACCTAGCTGTACCCGTTCAAACGTTGCTGTCTTTGAACAAAAAGGCAGTTTTTAATACCTAAATAATAATTTATTAATGATCAAATGTATACAATACATCAAAATGAAATTTAACACTAAAATTATCCCTACATAAATGTCATTTGAATATAACATAAGTAAAAAATAATAGATATATTTTGATAATTCGACACTCGTAAATTTGAATCTCTCGATAAAGTGAACATTTTTCCCGGTCCCTTGAAAAATACTCGATAAGTTGAATAAAATCAATATTAATTATCATTATTCTTGTCTCAAATAAATTGCCGTGTCATCTGAATTTTGTCTTTCCTAATTTTCTACATTACAAAATCACCATTTTATTTATTCTCCCAATATATATGTTTTAGATAAATGATAAAACTAACTTTGACTTGTGCGCAATTAATAGGTAAAAAATCTTACTTTTGATAAATAATCTTTAAGATAATTAACTCAGTGATAATAAAACTTATAGATTAAAAAAACTTGTTATCATCGTCGCTGCTTGCGAGTTAAATCTACAAATCTGAAAATAACTCTAAGGATATTCGGGATAATCAAGAAATTATTTTTCAAAAACCTTCCCGGGGATATACCTAATAATATCCCAAAATTTGACGGCGATTGGATGAATGGTTTTTGAATCTATAGAGTACACACAGACAGACATTCAATTTTATATATATATATAGATATAGATATAATGTGATGAAAATTATTATCATTATTATCATAATATTCTGTGTGTTCATGAGTATTATTATCAATAATATACGGTAAGCAAACTTTAACTCGGATAAAACCCGGGCGAAGCCGGGTACACATCTGCTAGTATATATATATATATATATGTCATAATATATGCTCTTCCAGGAATAATAAAGTAAATCTACAGTCGACCAGAGAGATAGAGAACGCAGCTAAAGTACGGTCATTTGGGACACAAACGACCACATTCCGGGGGGCGACCGCAGGGCTTTTCTTGGAACCCTCAGGACCTATTTTTACAAAGTCGGGGGGAGGGGGCGACACAAAACGGTCGTTCAGCGGGCAGCCTCTCGCGCTAGCTCTCTCTCGCTGATTGCCTGGAATTCCTCTTCCAAACTTGTTGTTTCCTTATTTCTCTCTCCCCACATTATTATCATATTGCCACATTGAAAGTCGACAGGATCATATCACAGAAGAGTCGACAGGATTCTACAAGAGTCAACAGTAACTCAACTTATTACAGGATTACTATCGTATTACAGGATTCTACAGAGGCTTACCAGACCTCATCTTATTACAGAAAGAGTCGACAGGATCATATCACAGAAGAGTCGACAGGATCATATCACATATATATACTATATATGTTAATACTATATATGGTAATTTAAACCAACAACCTCATATTGTATATAATATAACAAGATTTTCATGTTGTATAATAGAAACAGATCTATAAATAATTATACGCATGATTGACATGTGTCATTCCATCATCACATGTAATGTACTTTGTACAAACTAAGGATAAATAAATAAAACTCTGTAATAGATTAAGATCTGAGCTAAAGCAAGAGATTGATATAAAAGTCCAAAGAGGCCTAAAAATAGCAAGATCTCAGGGCGTTTCCAGGAGTATACAACGACATATTCCGATCAACGCCCTTGTTACATCCGCTGAAATCCAATACCTCCTCTCTGCAAATATATATAAAGCTGTCAATTTAGCGAAAATATATAGTCACTTCATCATCAGCGGGAGCCCTCGTCACTTCATCTTCTGATGCTCGACCATGCCGTAGACCAATAAGAAACTTATTATCTCTCCATCTTTTGTTGCTCAGCTCGACTCCTATCTGTTCACGGAAATTTCCTAGTACAACTGTGTCCCTTCATTTTTGGTGTGGACATTTCCAAGTTTCCACTCTGCCTCGACCACGACTGCTTGTACTCTGTGAGAACTGTTAAAGGTCTTCCAAGGTGCAGAGAGGTACTGGAAAACTCTCAGCCCTGACTGTCCCTCTCGGTTACTACAGGTTTGCCCCTCTCGGTTACCCCACCGCAGCGAGAGATCCTCGGTTATCACAGTATAGCGTAAGTCGACAGGATAACAATCAAGAAGGTAAGAAGACTGTCCAGATAGAAGCGAGAAAGAGCAAACTTCACACTTTACATATCAAACATTTTACATGCTAAATTGAGATCACAATAGACAACATTTGAGTAACCAATCCAACCAATAAATTGCGCTTCTGAAATTTCTATTTTTACAACCGACACAGCGCATCACAATTTATTATTGGTACAATACAATTAATTTTACAATCATATTTCACTGTACATCTAAAAAGGCAGCGTCTGAACATTTTTTATTAGTCAACCATTAGAAGAAAAAAAATGTACAACTCCCACACATATGTATATCACCAACGAGACCTCATCAATTTAAAAAGCTTTGCTAGCAATTACAATTAAAACAATTTGTTTAAGTTTGATCTAGACCTTATAACGTGAAAGATAAATCATTCTCTACATATCACCATTTTGGACAAACGAAAAGATCATTTCACATATTCCCAGCTTAAGAGTCATAAAAACACCGATGCTTAACAAGAGATATGATCTAGTTACACACCACAGTTGTAACTCCTTTTAGAAGAAATATTTTTTTTTCAATTCTACTCTAACTAACATTTATCTAATATAATAATATAATTATAATATTTAATTATATTCGATTTCTTGTATAAAATCTTGGATATTATTTTTATTTTTACTTTTCCATTATATGTTCCATTTTTAATCAAAAATTAATTTAAAAAAAAAACTTTAATCAATTTTACTTTAATTTTCATAATATTATTTTAGTATTTCAAAACATTTATTTGCTTTCAAAATAATTTTGATTTTTCATTATTATAACTTTTATATATTACATGTTTAATTTTGTCCATTAAATTTTATTCACCCTCAAGCATATTTATATATTTTTATAAATTTTATACTTTATACCTTTATTATATGACAATGTTTATCGTTAACTATCGGGCATCCACAGCAATCGCTTGCAACAATCATATTCTCTAACCACTTCAGAGTACTTTTCACCATCTTTTTCAGCCACTGCTTCACATCATCGTAGAAAAATGACAGCACTGCTTGACAATTTTTTTTTCGTAATTTCAACAAACTCTTTGAACACATCCCAAGATTTAAAAATCCCAACTTCAGGCCTGAACATTTTTTAAAAGTGTATTTCAATCATCCGCAGAGCACAATCACCAACGCATGCACAAAGCGTTCACTTTTTTAAACTTTCAACTTTTTTTCAGCTCTAGCGGACCACAATCAACCTTTGATTTCAAGTCAAGTCAGATCACATACTGTCGCAACAAGTATTCTACTTATCGCATGGCTCTACACACTCCTTTCAACCATATTAATAAAAAAACTATATCTTCAACAACTTTTAACCTAATAAATCTAAAATCGTGACAAAGTACTGTAACCCTTATACAGGATCGCAAGTGAAACATTGCCTAGGAAGACGCTCAAGTCTATATCCTCGCTTTGCACCTGGATCTAAGTATTTGGTTGCATGTGTAATACTTACAATTGCATATTATTCAACCCATAACCTTTCCAACGTTCACCAATGTCAATTTATTATTTTATCAACATTTTGTTTTAATCATCATTGTTGTTTATTTATTGAACAAACGTTTTATCTAAATTTCACTATTATATAAACATTATTTTAACTTTTCGATTAAACATAAGTTTTATTTCTATTATTTTCAGATATATCCAAACAAACCATCTTGTTATAGCCTTTTTTAATCCTCACAGTTTAAATTAATTGAAGGAAATTTTAAATACTTACCTGTGTTAGAGAGGCTTTACCTGTTTAAACCCGGATAAGCCATTTCACTCCCGGGGCCCATCTATGGTAATTTAAACTAACAACTTCATATTGTATATAATATAACAAGATTTTCATGTTGTATAATAGAAACAGATCTATAAATAATTATACGCATGATTGACATGTGTCATTACATCATCACATTGTAATGTACTTTGTACAAACTAAGGATAAATAAATAAAACTCTGTAATATATTAAGAGCTGAGCTGAAGCAAGAGATTGAGATAGAAATCCAACGAGGCCTAAAAATAGCAAGATCTCAGGGCGTTTCCTGGAGTATACAATGACATCTTCCGATCAACGCCCATGTTGCATCCGCTGAAATCCAATATTTCATCTCTGCAAAGATATATAAAGCTGTCAATTCGCAGAAATATATAGTCACTTCACCATCAGCGGGAGCCCTCGTCACTTCATCTTCTGATGCTCGACCATGTCGTAGACCAGTAAGAAACTTCTTATCTCTCCATCTTCCACTGCTTAACTCGACTCCTATCTTTCCACGGAACTTTCCTAGTACAACTGTGTCCCTTAGTGTTTTGTGTGGACATTTCCAAGCTTTCCACTCTGCCTCGACCACGACTGCCTGTACTCTATGAGAACTGTTAAAGGTCTTCCAAGGTGCAGAGAGGTACTGGAAAACTCTCCACGCCCTGACTGTCCCTCTCGGTTATTACAGGTTTTCCCCTCTCGGTTATCACACCATGTTACCATACAATACACCCTGTACATAAAAATGAACATGAGCCCATTATTAAATCATAGTAAGAAGACTATCCCTGTACAACCACTAAAAATGTCCATGGTTATTTCAAAACACCCATTTACCGTATTCAATAACAAATTAGGGTAGATAAAAGAGCTAGTTTAATACATTCGTAGAGCTTTCTGGAATTTAAAATGTCGAAACCGCTTGGGAGGGTCATCACTGTTGAGCTATGACCTCCCTCATCTTTTTTCTTTATTTGAGCACAAGATCTTTAGAAGTATATTTCAATTAAATATATTCAAAATAGGTAGCGTTGAAAAATCTTATTCTCAGCGCTAGAAGGCTCTAAATTTGCATATATGAAACATTTTTGTTTGTGCTCGGGATGCCACGAATTTAAGTTACCATGAAATTAGTTATTTTGTTCTTTAGAATGTCATAAATATGTATATACAAGAATATACCTGAATAGAAAATTCACTAAAATTTAGTTAAATAAATTTACTGTACGTACTGTACCCTAGTAGTTCAGCCAATTTAAGGCTAATTTCTTGTGACTCGACAAATGTAATTATAGTCCTAATAAAGTAAAAAGTTTGTGAATTCCATATAAAGAACTAATAGGCACTGTCCAGGGTCTTCGCTCGCAACCAAATCACAATATAGCAAGTACAATAACCTGTCCATAATGTTGGAAGGCAAAGTTCCCATCCATCCTGACACTTATTCCAGTTAATATTGTTGTGTTATAGAGCCAAATTACTGGAATGATCTTTTCTGTTTGCCTCAAACAGATATAAAGGAAGACACGCCATACTTCCTCTCTCTAAATGTAAGTGGTTCCACCTATTTAAGAGTCAATCGTAGTTAGATATTGCCCTTATGACAGAAAGATAAATAAATATAAATTAAATTTATATTTGAAATATATTAAATTGGTTTATCGAACACAAATGAAATATGCCGATAGTTTTACCTTTTATGAAATTCCCCGAATTTAATTATATTTAGCTTACAGCAATATGTTAGGAAATATAGATATGAAGGTTCATTAGTAGAAAATCCTCCTTAATTTGACAAAATCTAAAAAGACTTATTTATAATTTTAAAATAAAGTTTTAAAAAAAATTCTAAGATAGATGAAAATTGAAAATAATCTCGTTTTATCAATAAATGTCATTAACCCGTAAAACCAAATTCCTATATTTATTCTTTAGAAATTATATACTATTTGTTATTTAGATTATTTAATATTTTTATTAATAAATAGCATTTTTTTAAACGTCTTTTTGCTCTAGATCTTTGCGAAAGTATATTAAGTGGCGGTCAAAAATTAGGCGAGCTAATTTTATTATAATTATTTAAATTGACTTTTATTAATATTGGGTGCGCCATAATAAATGAAATATCTAAAAAGACTTAGAATATCGCAGATATCACTTGAAAAATAATTCAAATATATTTATGGATTAATAATTAACTTCGAATGGATATTAAAGAGTCAATATAACCAAGTGGCGATTTCTACGAAGAATCATAAACTTTGCTTTTCATAATATCACAAAATTTGCATAAATATGACCAACTCTATATATTTTTTTTTGAAATCATTGATTGGTTTATTTTTAAAGGTCTATTAATATTAATTAAAGTTTTAAGTATAATAAATTATAGAAGAAGGAAGCGTAGGAATCGTCGGAAGCCGCTTAATGGCGCTACTTCGAAACTGAACTATGGGCATTGCAATCCGACGATTATATATATATTAACCCGACTAAATAAATATTTTTCAATTACATCATTATGTTCGAACGCGGATCTACAAAATGGCAGCCAGACGTGGTTAGCGTGTAAAAAGAACAAAAGGAAAGTGAATCCAACAAGGCGTCGTTTTCTCTAGCTAAACTCAAACTAACAACCGCTGAGGACTCATGTATAGTGTTTCACGGAGTAACCAATCATGTATGCCAAAACTGGTTCGTGGCGGTGTCATCTGATCCCATCATGACCTCGAATGAGACACCTGAAGCTAAAGGATGCGTGCATATGTTTCTCAAGACGTCTATTCATAATGCACGAGCATCGAAATCAATTCAATCAATATACTCAACGTCCCAAATGTACAAAATATCGGCTGTCAGTCTCCCAGACAGAAGAGAACATAATCGTGGGACGTTCAGTAATATGGTAGCTCCTATTCTCAACCCATAAATGAGTATTATAGCGGGAGCAATAAATATAAATGGTCTCTAATTCCAGTATAGAATAATATTCAATAGTGAAAGGGTTCATTTTCAGAGCCTTAAAAACGTTGCTTTGACAGTACCGCCATTGAAAGGATGGCGAGGGATGAGCAGGCAATAGGCCTAGAAATTTCCTCAGGAGACAAAGATTTATGCGACGATTTATCGATAGATCCAATAAAGCACCATACAAAACATAGGTAGCATTAGATCTCAAAACAAACTTTGGAGGTAATTCACACTGATATTTGCGGTCCAAAACTGGTAAAATTAACCCCCTGCGATAAATAATTCCTATATTTCGTTGATGATCTCCCAAAAAGGAATGCTGTGTACTGTCTTAAAAACAAATATGAAGTATTAAATTATTTTTATATTCGGCGCCCGTAAAGAAACAGACTGGAAACAAAATTAAAGTGTTACAATTGGATAATGGGTTTGAGTTTTACAATAGATAATTCCAAAACAAACTAACAAAATCGGGATAAAACATGAGCGTATGAACGGGTATTCTCCGCAAATTAACTGTTTGGCGGAGAGAGTAAATCGAACGCTTTATATAAGGCTAGTGCTTGTTTAAATAACGCCAATCACCCTCAAATGATTTAGCAGAGGCGGTAAATACAGCTTCTTACAAAAAAAAAAGGTTATAATAGTGCCCTGAATGAAATATTACCTGATGGACTCTGGTTCGGAATAAATCCTAGAGTAAGACAAAAGTATTTCTATGTTCCGAAAATAGCCAAGCTGATGAAAACGTTTCAAGATATTTACGCGGCGGGGTAAATTTATCGCTTATATATCTCCGGACTGATTCCAATGATATTTGTGTAAACAGTGACGCAGATTGGGCTCTTTCTCTCTGTCTATCACTATATTATTTCGTCATATGGAAGACTAGCAGATAAAAGTTTGTCTCACTTTCCACAATAGAGGCAGAATATCTAGCACTACCCCAAATCACTAAAGAACCAATTTTTATCCCTACCATCTTGAAATATTTGAAATTATTATAGAATGTTTCCCTTCCCGCGCGCGCGAGATGATTCATTGCAAAACTAGATCCAAAATAGACTTTTACCAAAACAATATGGAGAATAACGGTAAACAAACACATTAATATAATATTTCATCACGTCAGGGAAAATGTAAACGGCGGAGAAGTCTAGATTGGCTGCATAACTACAAAGGAGAACCTGACCGACGTCTTCACCAAGACTAAACAAAGTGGCTCACAAGAATACTTGTGACATCATAAACTGTTCGGAATTTCTTCTGTACAACGCTTCCAGTGTGAGAATGATAAAAGAAAGAAGCGCAAGAAAAACCCGTTGCAACCGGCGCCGCTTCAAAATAGTTCAATGGGCGTTGACTGAAAACTATTGCCTATTTTCTCTTTTTCTTTTCCTAACACTCTTATATACCGCTTGAAGCGGATATTTTTTTTTCTATTCATGATATGTATTTTCATTTAACTAAAAATATATATTCACTTACTCTCATAAAGTTATTTCAAACGCGGACCTACAATAATTATAAATCAATACTTAGAAAAACAACCTTCGGATATTACTGCATTGATCGATTGCACAGGAATTGGAAGAATTCAACCTAGAATTTATCGCCAGTCATCCAGAAGCAATGGCTCTTCACAAGCGCTGCCGTGAAATGTCTGAAGAGATTTGTTTGAAAGATGACCTCATCAACCGCCTCCAGCAACAGGTATATAGTTTTCCTTATTTTATAACTTATCCTTATACTTAATGACGTAGGTTGTTACAGCTGAGCGAGGTTCGTTCCAAGATAGCCAACAGGGTAAGATTAAAATATATCTCTTTCTCTATATTCTTTAGCAGACTGATTTCCCGTGCAGGCTGAATTGAAAGAGGCTTGTGTTGGCACTGCACAGGTAAGTCGATATCAAATAGAATGAATTTTCGCTTAGAAAAATATTCAAAATCGCCATACAAGATGGCTGTGCAGGTTCCGAATCTCACCCTTGGCACACTTCCTAGAAAACAGAAAAGAAGAATATAAAACCTTTAAAGCTATTTTGTATTGGGTTTTTTAATCAAGTCATTTTAAAAAATTAACAATCTGTATCATTTTTAATTCTAAAGTGTCATTTTATCCGGATAAAGTTAAGCTTTATTGTATTTATTATTATTTATGCTTTCAATATTTTTAGCACTCAATATCCGCGACAAACATTATTCGTAATTAACATTTATAGATCAAAATATCATTTAAAAATTATATTATTGTTTAATTATATATATTTTATAATATACGTGTATATATCGTATATATCGTAATTTAAACAATGTGATATGTAAGTAATAAAGTATGACGTATTTTCTAGTCGTCTCAAAGTGGCACCAGCTTGCCACTGGATACCCGGGGGATCCAGAGAAGGACAAAGAAGGGACATTGGTCCGGATGTTGACAGCTTGTTAGGTTACAGTGGATATTTTCGGAGAGGCCCGCTCAGTTGACTTTGCTTAGAATTTTTAATGAAACTGATTCCAATAATTATTAATTAAACATTATATTTATTGCGATGTACTAGAGCGCCATCTGTTATCAAATTATAAAACTATTTTAGAGGGGTAATATTCTTTTTTAAAATAAAACAATTTCTACTGTCCTTAATTTTTCCATCGCAGTAAGGACAGTAGAAATTGTTTTATTTTAAAAAAGAATATTACGCCTCTAAAATAGTTTTATAATTATATTTATTGATTTACGAAAGAGAGAACAAAATATAAAAGGCAAACTAATATTGAACAAAGGAACTTTTTTTCTGTTTCGGTTAGCGCCTATTTACCTGTGAGTTTACACACACTGTGTGGAACAATTAATTAATATATTGTCGCGTGTTTACCCTCTGGTTCTTTGCGACAACGCGCTTCTTCCCTTCGTGGTTCAACTACTCGGGCTCCGGTTGCTCTTCCTTGCGGCCTTTCCCGCACGCCACCCAAAGACTTCCTGAGTTCCACCTCTCCTGTGGAAACTCCCTTCTTCTGGCAGTATCTCTCGGCCTTACCACTGGTGGGGGGACACGAGAGACTTACCAGAAGAGTAGTAGCAGCTGCAGTAGCCCGGTGACGATGAGAGTGGCGATAATAACGACAGGAGGCGACACGGTGACTAGAAGCACACTTTTTTTTATTGTAATCTATTACTAACATTAAATATAAATAAAACAACAGACAATGGGTATTTACATGACCCTACATCCTGGGGCCAACACAAAAGCGTATTTACATCCAAACTCCCCAGGAAACGGGACCACAGCAGTCGGCGACTCCCTCATCAGCCAGCAAGGGAATCCGGCGAAAGCGCCATCTATTGGCGGAGGTTTTAACCGTTTAGAGGCCTTACACGTAACACTGCCTCCCCCTCAAGGCGGATCGTCCCGATCCGGTCTCATCGCTTCCGCCGCCCCGATGTCACGCTTCTCGCTGGTGCCGCTTCTCTTGCCAGAACTGCCCATCTCGCTGGAATCGCCTTTCCCGCAGGAGCCAATCTTTCTCGCTGGAGCCGCCCCTCTCGCCGGAGTCGCCCCCTCGCCGGAGCCGTCCCTCTCGCCGGAGCCGTCCCTCTCGCCGGAGCCGCCCCTTTCTCCGGAGCCGTCCCTCTCGCCGGAGCCGCCCCTTTCGCCGGTACCGCTTCTCACGTCGGAACCGCTTCTCACGCCGGAGGCACCTCTCATGCTGACTCAGCCTCTTATGCCGACTCCGCTTCTTATAGCGGTACCGCCTTTCGTGCCGGAGGCGCCTCTCATGCCGGCACCGCCTCTTATGCTGGTACCACCTTTCTCGCCGAGACCACCTCTCTCGCCAGGACCATTCATCCCGCCGGGTCTCCTCTCGCCGGTACCGCTTTTCTCGCTGGCACCGTTTCTCTTGCCGGGACCACTCCTTTCGCCGGGACCATTCATCTCGCCGGGACCATTCATCTCGCCGGGACCATTCCTCTCGCCGGGGGCACCGCTTCTCTCGCCGTAGCCGCTTTTCTCGCTGGCACCGCTTCTCCCGAGGGCACTGCTTCCCTCGACGGTACCGCTTTTCTCGCTGGGGCCACTTCATTCGCGAGTCCGCGTGACGCAGATTCAAGGTCTGTCCAGGAGGCTCTTCAATCAGGCCCTCCACTCCACGCAATTCCCCCCTGTGACCCGGCTCGACTTCCAGTCCTCGGGACTCTGCCCGGCCCTCGCTCTCATCATCCAAAGCTGTCTCGGCCATAACTGTCCCATTCTGCAAGTGGGCCCTCACCTGAGACAGTAGCCTCTCCATCTCTAAGTTTCTGCGAAGCCTTTTCTCATCGCTTTCCTTTTTCAACAGAAGCAATTCCTCTTTTCTTCGACGCATTCTTTCTTCACTTTCCCTTTTCAACAGAAGCAATTCCTCTTTTCCTCGACGCCTTCTTTCTTCGAACTCTTTTTTCATCCGAAGTATTTCCTCCTCCGTTCGGCGCTTTATTCCGTCCCACTTCTCCCGGTGTTCCTGCAGCCTCCGGTCGATTTCGGCCAGCGAATCCTGCTCAGAGGCCATCCCTTGGCCTCTCACGTCAATGGGCCTTTGTCAGCAACCCCAAAAAAAACTTTTTAATAAAAAAAGCTCTCTGGTGACCTCCACGAGGAAGAATCCCACTTCTGACACCAGTTGTCGCGTGTTTACCCTCTGGTTCTTTGCGACAACGCGCTTCTTCCCTTCGTGGTTCACCTACTCGGGCTCCGGTTGCTCTTCCTTGCGGCCTTTCCCGCACGCCACCCAAAGACTTCCTGAGTTCCACCTCTCCTGTGGAAACTCCCTTCTTCTGGCAGTATCTCTCGGCCTTACCACTGGTGGGGGGACACGAGAGACTTACCAGAAGAGTAGTAGCAGCTGCAGTAGCCCGGTGACGATGGCAGTGGCGATAATAACGACAGGAGGCGACACGGTGACTAGAAGCACACTTTTTTTATTGTAATCTATTACTAACATTAAATATAAATAAAACAACAGACAATGGGCGGAGGTTTTAACCGTTTAGAGGCCTTACACGTAACAATATATACAACATACGCTCCCCTGTGTGTAAGCTCTAACCAGCAAGTCCAAGTCTATCTTCATATTTCCGTATTTTGTCCTTATAGTCCACACCATATCTTTGATTGCATCCAATAGCAACCGGTCTGGCCTTTCTTTTATATATGCCGTCACTAGTGTCCATACTTTATGCTTCTCTATCTCACTGAGCTCTTCTTCCATTGCTTTGTGCCATTCATTTCTTTCTCCACTATCCATTGCTTCTTTAAAGTTCTCCGGGATATAATGATCTATTTCCATAATTAAGTTTGCATCATTCCTATATTTTATTCTTTGTGAGCGTCGAACTCCTTCTTTGATCAATTTTCTTTCTTGTTCTTCAAGTCTTGCTTCATGCCGTTCTTCTAAGATCCTCTTTGTTTCTCCTTTCCTACTTCCTCCTTTTACGCATCTTTCCTTTATCAATTCAGTTTCTGATGAATCATTTTCACAGTCACCACCTGGTTTTAATGAAGTATCCTCCTGAACTTCATTTCACTCTCTGTGACAGGATTATCTTCTTTCAAGATAAGAAGGTCTTTAGCAACTATTTCTTCACCATTTCCTTTATAGGTCAAATTATAACAATTAGTTTCTTCTTGAATATCATTTGCATAATCAATTCCTTTCTTATCTTCACTGAATTTTACTAATCTGACTTCATGGATTCTCTCTGTCATTATATCATATATTCTGTGGCTTTTCTTTTAATGGAATAACCAATAAATATTCCCTTTCTACCCTTTGGTGAAAACTTGTTTCTTCTTTGTTTGCTCTCAAGCCAATGTGTCAAACATCCAAATATTCGAATGTGTTTGACCGATGGTTTCCTGCCAAACCATCTCTGCATAGGTGCATGGTGCTTGATATACCTGTGGGGGGTACAATTCTTAATGTATGCAGCTGTAGCAATTGCCTCTTCCCAAAACCTCTTGGGTGATTTTGAGTCAATTAGTAAGGTTCTCGCTGTATCTATTCACTCTCTCTGCGACTCCATTAGTTTGTGGTGAGTATGTGGTGGTAAGTTGGTGATGGATCCCACTTCTCTTGAAAAGTCCTTCAAATCTAGAGTTACAAAATTCAGTTCCATTGTCCGTTCTTACATCTTTTATTCTAAGACTTAATTCGTTTTCGGCTCTTGCTTTAAATTCTTCGAATCTTTCAAAGGTCTCATCTTTTGATCTCAGGATATATACAAAGATTCTTCTACTGTAGTCATCTACTATAACAAGAAAATACTTAGATTCTCCTAAAGATTGTAATGACATTGGTCCACATAAATCCATATGAATCAACTGCAGGGGCTCAAATGTATAATTTTCTGTAATATTATATGGCTTCTGGACCTGTTTTTCCATTATGCATGCTTCGCACTCTGGTAACCTTTCATATTTTAGATCCAATCCTCTTACAATATGTCCTTGAATCATTTTTCCATGTATTCTTCATTTAAATGGTTTATTCTTTTATGCCATAAACTTATATTGCTATTTTAATTTGATAAATGTGTATTCATAACCATGCCATTTTAATTTTTTGCTATTGATACATTTCTAAGTTTTGTTTCCATCATAAACATTCTATCTTTAAAATATGCTTTAGCAACTAAATCATTCCCTTCATTATAAAATTTTGCTCCATCTCATTGAAAATAACTCAATTTCCTTTGTTGAACAATTCGTGTACTGACAAGAAATTATTTCTTAGATTTGGTACGTGTAAGATATCTTTGATGCGAATATTTTCTTGACCTTCACTTGTGCATGTAGTGAGTCTCATAATTCCTTTGGTTATGGATTGGGTAGTTTTGCCCTTCTCAGCTAGGTTGATTTCACTTTTGTACTCTGTCACATTTTCCATCAAAGTTAGGTTTGTAGTTCCATGTTCGGTGCATCCTGAATCTACACACCATATTTGCTTATCATTTTTCCCATCTGGTGAATCTTCAAATTCTTTTACATATGTTTCAACATAATTTTTCCTACTGTATTTGTGAATTCTATAATCAGTAGTCCATTTCTTTTGATATCCTTGTTTCTGTTTATCCTGAAACCAGAAATAATTTTCTAAATGTTCCTTTTTATTACAAACAAAACATATTTTTGTCTGAATTTTTTTAATTTTTCTATCTTTTATTCTGTATGCTTGTTCATTCTCATTTTCAACAGATTGATTTAATCTCATATTTCTTCTTTACTCTACTTCTCTCAGAGTTTGTTGAATCTCTTCAATTGTTATCCTCTTTCTTAGATCGTAAGACAATAGCAATATTTTCATACCTTGGATGTATGCCTCTGACAATATGAAATTAAAGTTATCTTGAGGGAAATTGATGCCCCAATGATGAACTTCAAGCAGCAATATTTTTGCCCTCGTTATATATTCATCTGCAGTTTCATTATCTTTCATTTTAATGTTCTTTAATTCTAAACCTATATCAATAATTTTATCTTCCAAATTGCCTGTGTATGTTTTTCTCAGTGAGTCCCATACTTTCTTAGCATTTTTTTCTCCTATGAACATTCCAGCTTGTTCATTTGTCAACGCAGTGATGATTATCCCAAATTCTTCATCATTTTTATCACTCCAAATCTCCCAAGAACTTTTGTCTTCCATATCAGGTTCTGGATAGGAAATTTCACATTTAAATAATTTTCTTCCTCTTTTCAACGCCCATATTTGATAATTAGTTCCTGTTAATGGTTCAATTTTTGTTTGGGATAAAAAATTATATTCAGCCATTTTCGCATTTTGAGCTAATATAAACAAACCAATATAATTTAAAAACAAATAAATATTTCAAATTTATTTAAATATTGGGTAGCTTTTGAACATGCAATACATAGATATAATTTAACTTAATTTATATAAATACCTTTAATATTCTCCGAAGTGCTTCAGTTTACCGATCAGAATAAACTTCTTGCTTAATATTCAGATTAAATATTTTCCGCTTTTGAGCTTTATATTGAACAACCACGCTCTGCTACCAATTGTGGACTTTGCTCAGAATTTTTATTGAAACTAATTTTAATAATTATTAATTAAACGACATATCTATTGATTTACAAGAGAGAGAACAAAATATAAAAGGGAAACTAAAATTGAACAAAGGAACTTTTTTTCTGTTTCGGTTAGCGCCTATTTACCTGTGAGCTTACACACACTCTGTGGAACAATTAATTAATATATATACAACACCAACACAGAGCGCCAACGTCTGGAGCAAGCTGACAGCCCCAACGACACAGCCGAAAATCTCGCAAGACATCGGAACCGAAAAGCAGATTGACGCAAACTCGGTGAGAAGTTCTTCACCTTCGACCTGACATCGTCGAGACAATGCTCAAGGCGACAAGCCGCCGTCGCCAAACAGAAGCTACAAGCTTCTACGAGCCCTACATGGAGCGCTTTCCACGTCAGCAGGAAAACAATCAAAGACCAAGTTTCCTGACTGGCAATCATCACACAATTTTATATTTTTTTAAAAACCTACCTTAACTTTATACTCAAGTTCACAACTTGATTCCCCATAAATTTTGTTTTTTATTTTCACTTTAAGCATTTTAAAATTAATTTCTACCTTTTTCATATCATTTTTATTAAATTTTTAAAACTTTCATGGCAACTCTGGCACATTTGTAAGTGCAAAGTCGAACTGCTTTCACATGTGTAGACATGTGGTGCGCTTACAGTAAAAAGCAGTCGCTAACTACCCACCATGCTTATCATGGTCTGTACCACGTGTACTAGGAATAAGCAAAAAAAAAAAAAAACTTTCATACTCTCATTTATCAAATTCACTTTAATTTTTAATTAGATTATGAATTTCAAATTATTACTCTCAACTTTACTATAAAAATAAATAAAGGTTTTCGCCAATTACACATTTTTATCAACTTATTAATTTTACCACTTTTCCTAAATTTACCTAAAATGGTACTATCCAAATCTACAACTTAAAAAAAAATTGATATTACTTTAAAAAAAATTATCATATCATAATTCTAAACCTATTTTTGCTTTTTTTTTTAAAGATTTTATCTTTATACCAAAATACCAATATCTTAATCAATTCTTCAAATTTTACAAAATTCATTGTCATATTCACCATTTTATGACGCCCCAATATCTATATATATAAAAATGAATGTTTGTCTGTTTGTTTGTTGGTTTGTATGTCCGGTATACAAATTCGCAGTAGTTCACTAATTCAAACCAAAATTTCCATACATAGGTAAAAGAAATACGGGGAAGACGATAGGCTATTTTAAAAAAATATATAAATCAATTATTAAAACTATATATTTTTAGTCAGAAAATGATGATGACGATATTGCTGTATCATCTTTGATTATAAGATACATAATTGTATCGGGAAAAATTCCAAAAAGCAGAGACCACGGGTGAAACCAGTTCATTATTTTGTACGCAGGAACAAAATTCTAACAGAAAAACATTCATTCGAGCAGAAAACAAAAGCCAGATCATCTTTCTATAAAAATATCGCTTCTCAGACACAAAGTTTGGAGCGGGACGTTTCACAAAAGTGACATCCACGGTGCCAATTTATAATTGTAACGAATATTATTTGAATAAAAACATTTAATTGGGTAAAACCCGGGCGTTGCCCGGGTCATTCGGCTAGTAAACAATATAAACGCCCCAATTAAAATTATTTGTCAAAATCACACCATTGCCTTTTTAACAAGGATCATTTTAACTAACATAATCAACGATTTAAAAATATATTTAAATTTTAAATATAAATTAACATAGGTGGAACGCATTTTATTTTTAAATTGAAAAAAATCGAAAGATACAATATCTTCAAAATCCCAACTAGGAAAAACAACTATCTTTCCCAAAACAAGTGAAAAATAAAAATCCCATCAACTACCACGCCAGTAGCTAAATTAAGTCACAGCCTTCCAACACTATTACAATCGTTAAATTCCAACATAGCTACACTCCCTCGTACTTTCCTTTAACATGTATAATTAATCAACCATACATCTCTCTCCATAAAATCTACAACACCCTCACACATCACTTTCTCCAATTGGCAACAATTATTAGTGCGCGATTTCACAAAATAATCCAAATCTTGAGCCACACAAGCTCCACTTAGCTTGTCGCCACAATAAATATTTTTACATTAAGCGTGCCACATCCACTAACAGTCAAAATTATTTTCGATATGTGTTTGTACAACCACCCCCCATGACTCTAGTAAACTTGTTATTCATGGTGAAACAGTTCAGATTTTGTACTAAACAACGACTTCACGTGACACGTTTTCATTCACAATTTTCCACTTCGTGTCTCAGCGCCACACCACAGAACCTTTTCACTTTTCAGGCCAAAGACGCCTTCATGCCTTGACACATCTCACCCCAAAGCGTGTCCACGTCGAAAGTCGCACTTTCACTCACATCTAAACCTGACATCACTGAATAACATTTTAAATAAATCTAAACAACTTCGAAACACAACAACTACGAACACCGAGAAAACCACATATTTCAATTATAACAGAAAATTGCCAACCTCAACAAAAGAAGAAAGTCAGTTACAAGTAAATGACAAAAATAACAAACACCCCGCACGAGTGACCCCCCAGTAATAGGATCCCTGAATCTATTTCAGTTTCATATCCCTGTCCAACGTCCTCTCACAAAACTATCATCTTGACGGCTATCTTCATGATCGCAATTTTTTATGCACATTTTTCACACTAACCATTTAGGTTTTCTTACAAATTTCACTAACGCCTTAATCACAACACAACACACACAACATACATTAAACATTTTACATGTTAATTGATATCACCAATTAAATCAACTTGGTTAAGTCTGATCTAGACTTTATAACGCGAAAGAGAAATCATTCTCTACATACCACCATTTTGGACAAACCGATATTTACCAAAGGGATATGATCTAGTTACACATCACAGCTTCAAATTCTCCTTAAAAGAGGCAATTTTTGTTCAATTTTTCACTACTTAACATTTATCTAATATTTTAATTTAGTTATATTCTATTTTTTGCATAAAATATAGAAAAATTATTTTTATTTTTTATCTTTCAATTATATAATCAAATTTTTAATCCAACATTATTTTAAAAAAAAACTTTAATCAAATATACTTTTATTTTTCATTATATTATTTTATAGTATTATAAAATATTTATTGCTTTAAAAAATCATTTTTATTTCATTATTATATCTTTTATATATTACATGTTTAATTTTGTCCACTCACACTTTTTTTTACCCGCAATCATATTTCTATCTTTTTATTCAATATATTTTATATTTGTTTAAATAGCTTTATTATATGACAATGTGTATCATCAACTATCAGGCATCTACAACAATTATATTCTCCAACCATTTCAGTATACTTTTCATCACTATCTTTTCAGCCATTGCTTAACTTTATTGTAGAAAAACGACAGCACTGCTTGGCAATTTATAATTATTTTTTTTAATTCGTAATTTCAACAAACTCTTTGAACGCAGTTCCTCTGATTTAAAAATCCCAACTTCTGGTCTGAACACGCTTCAAGAATTTATTTCAATCATCCCCAGCGCAAAATCACCAACGCCTGCACAAAGCGTTCACTTTTTTTCAATTTTCAACTTTTTTTCAGCTCTAGCGGACCACAATCAACCTTTGATTTGATGTCAAGTAAGATCACCTACTGTCGCTACAATTCTACTTATCGCATGGCACTACCACCCCTTTAAATCATATCAATAAGCAATTTTTCTTCGACAACTTTTAACCCAATAACCCTTAAATTGTAACAAAGTACTGTAACCCTTATATAGGATCGCAAATGAAACATTGCCTAGGAAGACGCTCAAGTCTATATCCTCGCTTTGCACCTGGATCTGAGTATTTGGTTTACATGTGCACTCCTAACAATTGCATATTCTTTAACCCCTAACCCTTTCCAACGCCCTCCAATATTATCTTAGAATTTTTAATTCCCTTTCACATAATCATATCATTATGTATTTAATTAAAACAACGGTCTTTTTATATAACCAATATTATAACTTTTTAATCGAACAAGCTTTATTTTTATTATTTTCAGATATATCCAAACAAATCATCTTGTTATAGCCCCTTTAACCCTCAGAGTTTGAATTAATTAAAAGGAATTTAAATTACTTACCTGTGTTAGAGAGGCTTTATTCGCTTAAACCCGGATAAACCCTTTCACTCCCGGGCCCATCTATGGTAATTTAAACCAAAACCCCATATTGTATATAACTTATAACAAGATTTTCATGTTGTATAATCAAAACACATCTGTAAATTATTATACACATGATTGACATGTGTCATTACATCATCATATGTAATGTACTTTGTACAAACTGAGGATAAATGAACAAAACTCTGTAATACGTATATTAAGAGTTGAGCTAAAGTAGAGATCGAGCATAGAGCAGTCCCAAAACAACAAGGTCTAAAGTTGGAAACTGCCACGGCGCCAGTGTAGAATTTCGCCAGACGATCCACGCTCTTCGCATCTGCTGAAATGCAATACTCTTTTTCTCGGAAAAGATATAAAAGGCCTCCGTCCTAGCTAAAAATATAGTCACTTCACCATCAGCGGAAGCCCTCGTCGGTTGTCACCAAGGTCCCCTCATCCACCATGTAGACCAGTAAGAGCACTTCTATCTTCATCTTTCGCTCTATAGCTCAACTTTTATCTGTTCACGGACTTTTCTAGTGCAACTGTCTTCCTTTTTTGTGAATGGACATTCCCAAGCTTTCCACTCTTCCTCGTCCACGACTGTCTGTACTCTGTGAGAACTGTTAAAGGTCTCCCAAGGTGCAGAGAGGTACTGGAAAACTCCCCATCCTGACTGTTCCTATCGGTTAACACAGTATAGCGAGAATTACGGGGACTCACACTATAGTTTAAGTCGACTGGATACCTCACCACAGTTTTAGTTGGCAGTATTCTACAAGAGTCAACAGGACCTCACCACTAATATATAAAAATTTAATAACTGAATATCCAAACTTATTTATTTCCAAACACTCCTCTCTTTCAGATATTTCAAAGTTTGTCAATGACTCTCTGAGGGGGTCTACTAGTCTTGGTTGAGTTTATTCTGAGAATTAAGTAAAAGATTTGAAGCGTACGAGGATAATTTTCTTTTAATCTTTAATAAAGATTCGAGCTTTCGGGCGAAAACAGCCCTTTCGAAAAGCTCTCTCTCTTTGGAATAATTTAGAAGTAGCGGAACCTTTCTGCGGAGAGGTTACTATAATAGATTAAGTAGATCTAGTAGGAACAACTAGTTTTTCTTCAATAAACCTTATCCTTTTGTGAATTTTATATATTTAGTATGCCCTTCATGCAGCTTGCCAATGCATTCAACTAAGAAAATATTTATTCTGAGTTTTTTTTTTACAGATTCACCCTGTAACTACTTTGTGTGTATGGGGGTAAGTTAAATATATTAAATAAAACACATAAATAATAAAAGTTGCTTCTCTCGTCAAAAAATAGGTCAAACTAAACGTCATATATTGACCGTCGCCGCAAATTAACAGCCACGGGTCGATAAAATAATCCACAACAGCTTTGGACACCATTATATTAGGCTAATTGCCCTTGTCAGTCCAGGGCGGGCTTTATTCCATAAGATCCACAAGGGGTCTAATTGAATATTCGCAATCTGCCAAAGAGGTGCTCTGCTAGCAAAGTGGCTAGGCCAAATTTATAGCCGAAATTTAGATGCATATTTTTCCTGTAGGAAATTGACCTATGTTTGTAAAGGTCGCCTCTCCTTTCGAAATAAACTTCAAAAGTAGACGCCATTTGGCCTTGGGTACTTTGCCAGCTAAGCACCTTTTTGATAGATCAGGAAGATTTAATTAGATCTCTTGTGGATCTCGTGGAATTAAGTTCACCCAGAGATGAAGAGGGACATTAGTCCGAAACCATGGTCTCCCACTGGACGCTTATCAGTTTGCAAAAGCTGATGTTGTGGCTTTGTCCCCGACCAGTGGCCGCTAGTTTGCGGCGAGGGTCAATATATGGAATCTGGTTTTGACGTTTATTTTAACGGGAGAGGCGACCTTATATATATATACTAGCGGGTGTACCCGGCTCCGCCTGGGTTTTACTCGAGGGAATGTTTGTAGTCTAGTATGTTGATATAATAAATCTATCTGAATATTAGGAAAGGTCAGATAATTTTTTTGTAGGGTGATGCTCTGAAAAAGAACGCTATACCACTTTATCACTAAACAAATTGGCGAGTCAAAAATAAGCAACCAAAACAATCCATTAGCTTTGCAAGATAAGAAAAGAAATAGAGAAATGCATGCAAAATTCTCAACACAAATCAAAATCTTTAATCCTCAGAAGTAATGTATATTAGGTAGGATGAGGTTTATTTTGTGTCTATTACATTACATCATCTTTAAATCTCAAAGCAGAGCAAAACTGGCATACCCGAGACATTTCGCCTATATCGACAGATGAATCAGCTTTATAATCAATATGGGCATTATACTGCAAACCTGAAAACGGCTTATGAGTCCAAAGCTGAATACGCTGAACAGGAACTTGCATAGTTTGTGTAGCTGCGACGCGGGCTTCAGAATACCTAAAACGGTGAAGCGCACGACGCGTCTCACTTTGAAGTGGTGTCTCAATAGCTCTAGCATTCCTATATCTCCTGGAAGCAGTCGTATTCCTACCAAATAAACGTCGGCTGTGGCGAGGCATATTCTGAAAAAAAATTTAGATTGAGATTAATAACAAAAGCTTCAAAACCAGCAATTTCTAAACAAAGCATAAAAATTTCCTGTCTTTTTGAGGTAAAAATCAAATTTTTTAAATTTTTTATTCAGAATAACCTTCAGATATGTTAAAAAGATTTTAATAAACTAAAATCATAATATTATATATTACCAAAAAATTAATGTACAAAACCAGTTATCATTAAAAAGCTTCAAAAATAGACCAACCGCTGGATACGGCAATGAAAAAGCATGCTTTTTTTTTAGGTAAAAAATAGAAATAATTTTCTAAAATACAAAATACAACCCCTATATGTTAAAAAAAACTATAAATAATCTAAATATAAAATATTTAATCAAATAAATTAAAATATCTTTTAAAAAAAATTTTGAAAAAGGACTTAAAAAAGACAAATAAATGAATCCGTAAAAGAAATCCCTTGCTTATTTAAAAATATAAATAACCTATTTTTTAGATACAACCCATATATGTAGAAAATATAATAAATAAACTGTATGGCATATTCTGAAAAAAATTTAGATTGAGATTAATAACAAAAGCTTCAAAACCAGCAATTTCTAAACAAAGCATAAAAATTTCCTGTCTTTTTGAGGTAAAAATCAAAATTTTTAAATTTTTTAGTCAAAATAACCTTCAGATATGTTAAAAAGATTTAAAAAACTAAAATGATAATATTATATATTACCAAAAAATTAATGTACAAAACCAGTTATCATTAAAAAGCTTCAAAAATAGACCAACCGCTGGATACGGCAATGAAAAAGCATGCTTTTTTGAGGTAAAAAATATAAATAATTTTCTAAAATACAAAATACAACCCCTATATGTTAAAAAAAACTATAAATAATCTAAATATAAAATATTTAATCAAATAAATTAAAATATCTTTTAAAAAATTTTGAAAGAGGACTTCAAAAAGACAAATAAATGAATCCGTAAAAGAAATCCCTTGCTTATTTAAAAATATAAATAACCTATTTTTTAGATACAAACTATATATGTAGAAAATATAATAAATAAACTGTATTTAAAAGATCAAAGCAATAATTAAAAAATTTCATAAGAAAATTTAAAAAAGGACCTCAAAATGACCCATAATTGAACACAATGAAATTGCTTGCTCTTTTTTGCGATTAATAATAAAAAAAAAATATTTTGAAAAACACAACACCTATATGTTATAAATACCACAAATAATTTGTATTTGAAAGATCTAAATAATTAAATAAAAATTTCTTAAGAAATATTTGAGAAGGGCCTCATAATGACAATCACATAAACATATCAATAAAATATCTTGCATCTTAGTGAAAAAATTAGAAATAACCCAAAATTTGTTTACAAAACAACCCATATATGTGGAAAACACCATAAATAATCTACTTTTGAAATATCTAAGCAATTAATTAAAATTTTGTTAAGGTCTTCAAAAAACACATAAAATTGAGCACATTAATTAAATTTCAAGCTTTTTAGTGAAAAAAAAAATAACCCTATTTTTTTTACAAAACAACCCATACAGGTGGAAAACACCATAAATAATCTGTTATTAAAATTTCTAAACAATTAATTAAAAATTTTGTTAAGGTCCTCAAAAAAGACATAAAATTGAGCACATTAATGAAATTGCAATCTTTTTTTGTAAAAAATAATATAAATAACCTTAGTCTTATAAAAATACTAACCACGTAAGTTAGAAATAGCATATATAATCTGTATATAAAATAAAAAGAAATAAATTAAAATTAGCCTAAAAATTTATCTAAAATATAAAATTGATCTCATCAAGTAAGGCTTCAACTTTTTTTGGTATAAAATATGAAAACTATAAAATAAAAGTATTTTACCATGTATAAAAGTTATTAAAATATATATATAAAAAGATTAAAACTAATTTTCCAAGAAGCGCAAAAGTGTAAACACTTTTGAAAAGCCTAAAAATTTATCTAAAAAATAAAATCGATCTCATCAAGTAAGGCTTCAACTTTTTTTGGTATAAAATATGAAAACTATAAAATAAAAGTATCTTACCATGTATAAAAGTTATATTAAAATATATATAAAAAAGATTAAAACTAATTTTCCAAGAAGCGCAAAAGTGTAAACACTTTTGAAAGTGTAAACACTTTAACTCTGTAGATTTTTTTTTTGTATTTTATCGATAACAGCAAAGTTATGTATGTTAAAGTTAGGAAAAATATTTTGATGTTAAGCAAAACCTGCTCCATCTCGTTTTACATAAATGTTGAAAATTTGGTCGAAATTGATGCATTGTAACGAAAGTTTTTAGTGATGCCCACTTATGAAATTTCCATTTTATTAATATAGATAAATAGATATATGGTAATTTACACCAACAACCCCATATTGTATATAACTTATAACAAGATTTTCATGTTGTATAATAGAAACACATCTGTAAATGATTATACGCATGATTGACATGTGTCATTACATCACTATATGTAATGTACTTTGTACAAACTGAGGATATATAAATAAAACTCTGTAATAGATTAAGAGTTGAGCTGAAGCAAGAGATAGAAATCAAAAACGTCTAAAATCGAGATAAATGGAAGTCACAAAACAACATCTAAAGATAGATTGGAAACTGTCAGGACGGCGCCAGCTTAGAATTTCACCAGACAATCCACGCCCCTGTCGCATAAGGCCCCCGTCTTAACCTAAAAATATAGTCACTTGACAGTCACTTCACCATCTGCGTGTGCCCTCGTCGGTTGTACCCCAGGTCCACCTCATCCACCATGTAGCCCAGTAAGAACTCTTCTATCTCCATCTTTCACTCCTAGCTCAACTTTTATCTGTTCACGGAACTTTCTTAGTGCAACTGTGTCTTCGTTTTTTGTGTATGGACATTCCCAAGCTTTCCACTCTGCCTCGACCACGACTGCCTGTACTTTGTGAGAACTTTTAAAGGTCTTCCAAGGTGCAGAGAGGTACTGGAAAACTTCCCATCCTGACTGTTCCTCTCGGTCAACACAGTATAGCGAGTGTTGACAGGGACTCACACCATATGTTGAAAATA
The DNA here is from genome assembly GCA_030710605.1 of Cordylochernes scorpioides. Taxonomy (NCBI): domain Eukaryota; kingdom Metazoa; phylum Arthropoda; class Arachnida; order Pseudoscorpiones; family Chernetidae; genus Cordylochernes; species Cordylochernes scorpioides. The sequence goes on from CP092865.1 coordinate 68,804,305, forward strand.
ATTTTTAAAAAATGTCGTGGTTCACCAGCCGTGTTCGCGCAAGTCGAGGAAATGTAAAATAGACCAAATTGGCATAAATTATATATATATATTTTGCCTATCTGCAAAATCTTGATCTTAACAGGTTTTATTTACATATATATGTTTTGATTTAAGACCATGAAATTGTTGTAAATAGTCGAGATATCGACTACCACATGTTCCACGACGTAATTGTATATAACTTGTTATTTACTGCAAATATAAAGCATCACATAATATCATTCTGTACCGCGTAAGACTCTAATAAAGTATAGCATCTGTACAGATAGAAGGAATGGAGAATAACAGGCGAAAATTAAGGTTAAAACTAATCAGGCTTAGGTGAAAATAGGAAAGCAGGTCTAGCAAACCCAGTCCAACTTTTACGAGGTAGTGGCCCTCCTAAATAATAAACTTTCCCCTCTGTTTACGTCAGAAAAGGGCAGTGACCTTTCCGGACCTCGCTCAGCTATAAAAAGAGGCCCCGATCCTCAGTTAGTCATTCCTTAGTTAGTCTTTGTTTCAGCCCCAGTGCGCCAGACGCTCCGATGAAAGGCAAACCCTTTCCTGCCAGAAATCTCCTCGTCCCATTCCTTCTTGACGTTCAGACGCTTCTAAGTGGAATCTCTGTTTGCCTATTTCACCTTTGGTCCAGCTGTGTCGCCTTCCACCACGACTGCACGGTAGAGTTGACATCGAGGTTCTTCTAGCATCAGGTAACACTGGTCCCAGAGGTCCCAAGATATCACATATACATTCAACTTTAACTTCTCAAATTCATCTTCTCTAGCTTTAACTTTGACTTCTTTGAGTTCTTTAAATTTATCATTAACTTCTTTGAGTTCTTTAAATCTATCCTTAACTTCCTTGAGTTCCTTAACTTCTCTGAGTTCTTTATCCTTCCTTGAGTTCTTTAACTTCTCTGAGTTCTTTAGCTTCCTTGAGTTCTTTAACTTCTCCGAGTTATTTAACTTCCTTGAGTTCTTTAACTTCCTTGAGTTCTTTAACTTCTCTGAGTTCTTTAACTTCTCTGAGTTCTTTAACGTCTCTGAGTTCTTTAACCACTTTGAGTTTTTTAACTTCCCCTACTTCTTTGAGTTCTTCCACCTACCGCCACACACCTCACTCTCTCAGCGAATATGCCCTGTCCTCTCTTCACCCCCTTGTTCCACCTTCCGCCGCACACCTTACTCCGAACTAATACCTTCTCCTCGCCTCGCGCCTATGTCCTGTCCTCTCTTCTCACACACCTTTGTTCCACCTTCCGCCGCAAACCTTACTCCGATCTAATACCTTCTCTCTTCTGCTCTTTCTCGCCGCGACTTTTATAGTCGTATAAAGGGTCACGTGGACGGACTCTGTGGATTTACTCTGTTGCGCATCCCGTGATGCACGCCATCTAGAGCCGTTTTTTCCTCTCTTAATCAAAATTTAAAATTATGAATTTCCAACACCATAGTTTAAGTCGACTGGATACCTCATCACATTATAGTCGACAGGATTCTACAAGAGGCTACAAAACCTTCACCACAGATATAGCCGACAGGATGACCAAAACGAAGGATGACACAACGAAGAAGATAGGAAGCCTGGTCAGATAGAAGTGTGAAAGTGCGAAGATGGAGGAACAAGTCGACCATTCCAACGATACGACCAAGCAATCTCTCCCCAACAAGTGATATTTACGGAAGACACGCCGTTCCAAGGGACCTCCGCATGCCCGCTAACAGATCGCCAGCGCCAGGAGCAAGCTGTTTGACCACCCCAACGACACAGTCGAAATTCCCGCAAGTCATGGAAACCGAGGAGCAGCGATGTGGCGTAAACCCAGTGAGAAGTTACCCACCTTCGACCTGACATCGTCGAAACAATGTTCAAGGTGACAAGCCGCCATCAACTTCACAGAAGCTACAAGCTTTCTACAAGCCCTACATGGAGTGACTTCCACGTCAGCAGGAAAACAACCAAAGACCAAGTTTACTGACTGAACAATCATCACACATTTGTAAGTTTTAAAAAACCATAAATTTTGCATTTATATTTTCACTTTAAGCATTTTAAAATCAATTTTTATCTTTTTATATCATTTTTATTCAATTTTTAAAACTTTCACACTCTTTTATTAAATTTACTTTAATATCAATCAATATAAAATTTCAATTCATTACTTTCAATTTTACTTTTAAAAAAATTCGCCAATCACACATTTTTAGCAATTTACTAATCTTACATGCCTTTTTTAAATAATCTAAAATAACATTATCCAAATATACAACTTGAAAAAAATCATTATTAATTTAAAATAAAAAGCTCTCATCATATCAGCTCTCATATCATAATTCTAAACTATTTTTGTTTTTATTAATCTTTTATTTTCATACCAAAATATCATTATTTTAATCAAATGCTCAAATGTTAAAATCATTGTCATAATTACCATTTTATGTAAGCGCATCAATTCAAAATATTCTTGTCACTATCACGACATTGTCCTTTTAAAATAATCATTTTAACTGCCATAATCAACAATTTAAAAAATATATTCAAATTTTAAATATAAATCAACATAGGGGTGAAACGCATTTTTTTCAATTGCAAAAATCTAAAGATACAATATCTTAAAAAACATCACTAGGAAAAACAACTATCTTTCCCAAAACAAGTTAAAAATAAAAATCCCATCAACTACCACGCCAGTAGCTAAATCAAGTCACAGCCTTCCAAAACGATTACAATCGTCAATATTCGAGGATATATACACTCCCTCGTCTTTTCCTTTTACATGCATATTTAATCATCAACAAATCTCTCTCAACAAACGTTGCAACATTCACACATCACTTTATCCAATTGGCAACAAATATTAGTGCGCGATTTCACAAAAAAATCCGAATCTCGAGCCACACAAGCTCCACTTAGCTCTATATCGTCGCCACAATAAAAAATTATCACATTAAGCGTCCCACATCCACTAACAGTCAAAAATATGCTCGATATGTGTTCATACAACCACCACCCATGACTCTAGTAAACTCGTTATTCATGGTGAAACAGGTTAGATTCTGAACCAAACAACAACTTCACGTGACACCTTTTCATTCACAATTTTTCACTTCGTGTCACAGCGCCACACCACAAAACCTTTTCACTTTTCAGGCCAAAGACGCCTTCACGCCTGTGAAACATCTCACCCCAAAGCGTGTCCACGTCGAAAGTCGCACTTTCACCACACATCTATTCTGACATCACCGAATAACACAAAAACTACGAACACCGAGAAAACCATATATTTCAATTATAACAGTAATATGCCAAACTCAACAAAAGAAGATAGAACAATTAGTTTCAAGTAAATGACAAATCTCAAAATCCCGCACAAGTGACCATACCAGAAATAGAACCATCGACGATACCGAGAAAGATAGAAAGTGGAGGCCCTTTAGGCGTCACTCCCCCAAGTCGAATCTATTTCAGTTACATGTCCCCGCTCAAGGCAGATGTAAATGACCGTTATCTTCATGATCGCCATTTTCCTTTTAAACACATGTTTCAAACCAACCATTTAGATTTTTTCGAGAATCACAAATCTCTCTAACGCCTTAATCACAACACACACACAACATACATTAAACATTTTACATGTTAATTGATACCCCCAATTAAAACAACTTGGTTAAGTCTAATATAGACTTTTAACGGAAAAGAGATATAATTATTATACATATCACCTTTTTGGATAAACGAGAATATTGTCCAATTTTTCACTACTCAACATTTATTTAATCATTATAATAACCTTTAATTATATTAAAATTTTCGCATAAAATCTTTAAATTTTGATTCTTTATTTTTTTACCTTCCAAATATGTAATCAAATTTTTAATCCAACATGATTTTCTAAAAAAAAACTTTAATTAAATTTACTTTTATTTTTCATGATATCATTTTAGTATTGCAAAACATCTAATTGTTTCAAAAATCATTTTTAATTCTTAATTATTATATATTTTATATATTACATGTTTGATTTTGTCCACTTACACTTTTTTTACCCACAATCATATTACTATATTTTATTCATTGTGTATTTGTTTGAATACCTTTATAATAGAACAATGAATATCACAACTGTCGGGCATGCAACAACCGCTTACAACAATCATATTCTTTAACCAATTCCCTATACTTTATTAGAACTATCTCTTTCAGCCATTGCTTCACATCAACGTAGAAAAACGACAGTTCTGCTTAACAATTTTTTTATTTCGTATTTCAACAAACTCTTTGAACACAGTTCCCCAGGTTTAAAAATCCCAACTTCTGGCCTGAACACGCTTCAAGAGTTAATTTCAATCATTCGCAGAACACAATCACCAACGCATGCACAAAGCGTTCACTTTTTTCAACTTTCAATTTTTTTTCAGCTCTAGCGGACCACAATCAACCTTTGATTTCATGTCAAGTCAGACCACCTACTGTCGCTACAATTCTACTTATCGCATGTCTCTACATCACCCCCTTCACAATCATATTAATGAACAACCTTTTCTTCAACAACTTTTAACCCAATAACCCTAAAATTGTGACAAAGCACTGTAACCCTTATAGAGGATCGCAAGTGAAACATTGCTTAGGAAGACGCTCAAGTCTATTTCCTCGCTTTGCACCTGGATCTGAGTATTTGGTTTACATGTGCACTCCTAACTATTGCTTATTCTTCAACTACTAACCATTTCCAACGCCCGCCAATATTCTCTATGAATGTGAATTTTTATGTCATCATTTTATTTTAATCATCATTTTTTAAAAATCGAACAAAAATTTCATTTTTGTATCACTTTTATATATCCAAACAAATCATCTTGTTATAGCTCTTTTCAACCCTCACAGTTTAAATTAATTAGAAGAAATTTTAATTACTTACCTGTGTTAGAGAGGCTTTACCCGTTTAAACCTGGATAAACCCTTTCACTCCCAAGGCCCATCTATGGTAATTTAAATCAACAATCCCATATTGTATATAACTTATAACAATATGTTCATGTTGTATAATAGAAACACATCTGTAAATGATTATACGCATGATTGACAGGTGTCATTACATCACTAAATGTAATGTACTTTGTACAAACTGAGGATGAATAAATAAAATTCTGTAATAGATTAAGAGTTGAGCTGAAGCAAGAGATAGAAGTCAGAAACGTCTAAAATCGAGATAAATGGAAGTCACAAAACAACATCTGAAGATATATTGGATACTGTCAGGACGGCGCCAGTTTAGAATTCACCTGACGATCCACACTTTTCGCATCTGTTGAAATGCAATACTCCCTTTTTCGGGAAAGATATATATAAGGCCCTCGTCTTAACCTATAAATACAGTCACTTTAAGTCACTTGACAGTCACTTCACCATCTGCGTGTGCCCTCGTTGGTTGTACCCCAGGTCCACCTCATCCACCATGTAGACCAGTAAGAACTCTTTTATCTCCATCTTTCGCTCCTAGCTTAACCTTTATCTGTTCACGGAACTTTCTTAGTGCAACTGTGTCTTCGTTTTTTGTTTGGACATCCCAAGCTTTCCACTCTGCCTCGACCACGACTGCCTGTACTTTGTGAGAACTTTAAAAGGTCTTCCAAGGTGCAGAGAGGTACTGGAAAAATCCTTATCCTGACTGTTCCTCTCGGTCAACACAGTATAGCGAGAGTCAACAGGGACTCATTACATTTATAGTCGACAGGATAACCAAAACGAAGAACGACACAACGAAGAAGGTGAGACGACTGTCCAGATAGAAGCGAGAAGGAGCGAAGATGGAGGAACAAACCGGCCATTCCAACGAAACGATCAAGCAATCTCTCCCCAACAAGAAAAATTTACGGAAGAAACGCCGCCCCAAGGGACCTCCGCTGACCCGCTGACAAAGATCGCCAAACATCAGGAGCAAGCTGTCTGACCACCCCAACGACACAGTCGAAATTCTCGCAAGTTATGGAAACCGAAGATCAGAATGACGCAAACCCTGTGAGAAGTTCACCACCTTCGGCCTGACATCGAGACAATGTTCAAAGCGACAAGCTGCAAATCAACTTTGGAGAAGCTACAAGCTTCTACAAGCCCTACATGGAGCGTCTTTCACGTCAGCAGGACAACAACCAAAGACCAAGTTTCCTGACTGAACAATCATCACACAATTGCAAGTTTTTAAAAACCTACCTTACCTTTATCCTCAAATTCACAACTTGATTCCCCATAAATTTTATATTTATATTTTCACTTTAAGCATTTTATAACCAATTTTTACCTTTTTTATATAATTTTTTATTCAATTTTTAAAACTTTCACACTCTCATTTTTTATCAAATTTACTTTAATTTTTAATCAGATCATAAATTTCAAGTTATTACTCTCAATTTTACTTTTAAAAAATTCGCCCATTACACATTTTTACTAATTTAATAATTTTACATGTCTTTCCAAAATTTACCTAAAATAGCATTATCCAAATCTACAACTTGAAAAAAAAATCATTATTATTATTTTTAAAAATCTCTCATTCATCAGATTTCTAAACTTATTTAGTTTTTCTTATTAGTTATCTTTATTCCAAAACACCCATTTCCTAAAAAAATTCTTGAAATTTTGTAAAAATCATGGTCCTATTCACCATTTTATGTAAACGCCCAAATCCAAATTATTTGTCACTCTCACGACGTTGCCCTTTAACAAGAATCATTTTAGCAACCATAATCAACGATAAAAAAATCAAAATTTTGAATATAAATCAAATTAGTCTCAATAAATCTCTAAGAGAGAAGCAACAATTGAAGAGATTCAACAAACTCTGAGAGAAGAGGAGTCAAGAATAAATATGAGATTAAATCAATCAGTTAAGAATGGCCATAAACAAGCATACAGAATTAAAGATAGAAAAGGTGAACAATTTCAGACAAAAATATGTTTTGTTTGTAATAAAAAGGGACATTTAGCAAATGATTGCTGGTTTCAGATAAACAGAAACAAGTATACCAAATAAAATGGACTCCTGATTAGAGAAATCACAAAAACAGTAGGGAACATTCAAATAACCTAGTGGATACTATGAAAAGTGCAATTATTGAGCAAGCATTTGAAACATATGTAAAAGAATTTGAAGATTTACCAGATGGGAGAAATGATAGGCAAATATGGTCTATAGATTTAAAATGCACCGCACATTTAACCCCAAACCTAACTTTGATGGAAAATGTGACGGAGTACAAAAGTGAAATCAACCTAGCTGAGAAGGGCAAAACAACCCAGGCCATAGCCAAAGGAGATATGAGACTTACTGCATGCACAAGTGAAGGCCAAAAAAATATTCGCATCAAAGATATCTTACATGTACCAAGTTTAAGGAATAATTTCTTGTCAGTATACGAATTATTCAACAAAGGAAATTCAGTTATTTTCAATAAGGGTGGAGCAAAAATTTATAATGAAGGGAATGATTTAGTTGCTGAAGCACATATTAAAGAGAGAATGTTTATAATGGAAACAAAACTAAGAAATGTACCAATAGCAAAAAAATGAGAATGTTATGGTGATAAATGAACATTTATCAAATAAGAATAGCAATACAAGTTTATGGCATAAAAGTTTAAACCATATAAATGAAGGATACATGAAAAAAAAAATATTCAAGGACATATTGTAAAAGGATTGGATCTAAAATTTGAAAGGTTACCAGAGTGTGAAGCATGCATAATGGGAAAACTGGTTCAGAAGCCATATAATATTACGGAAATTATACAGTTAAGCCCCTTTAGTTGATTCACATGGATTTATGTGGACCAATGCCATGTCAATCTTTAGGAGGATCTAAGTATTTTTTGTTATAGTAGATGAATACAGTAGAAGAATATTTGTATATTTCCTGAGATCAAAAAATGAGACCTTTGAAATATTTGAAGAATTTAAAGCAAGAGCCGAAAACGAATTAAGTCTTAGAATAAAAGATGTAAGAACGGACAATGGAACTGAATTTTGTAACTCTAGATTTGAAGGACTTTTCAAGAGAAATGGGATCCATCACCAACTTACCACAAAGTAATGGAGTCGCAGAGAGAGTGAATAGGACTCTTATAGATACAGCGAGAACCTTACTAATTGACTCAAAATTATCCAAGAAGTTTTGGGCAGAGGCAATTGCTACATCTGCATACATTAAGAATAGTAACCCTAAGGGTCTATCAAGCACCATACCCCTATACAGAGATAGAATGGGAGGAAACCATCGGTCAAACACATTCGAATATTTGGATGTTTGATATATTGGCTTGAAGGCAAAAGAATAAGAAACAAGGTTTCACCAAAGGATGGAAAGGGAATATTTATTGGTTATTCAATTAAAAGAAATGCCTATAGAATATATGATATAATGAAAAATAGAATCCATGAAGTCAGATCAGTAAAATTTAGTGAAGAGAGGAATTGATTATGCAAATGATATTCAGGAAGATACTAATTGTGATAATTTGACCTATAAAGGAAATTCTGAAGAAATAGTTGCTGCAGACTTTCTTTTCTTGAAAGAAAACATTCCTGTCACAGAGAGTTAAATGAAGTCTCAGGAGGATACTTAAGTAAAACCAGGTGGTGACACTGAAAATGACTCAACACAAATAGAAGAAAGATGCGTAAAAGGAGGGGAAAAGAGCATCTTAGAAAAACGGCACAATGCAAGACTTGAAGAACAAGAAAGGAAATTGATTGAAAAAGGAGTTCGACCTTCACAAAGAATAAAGAATAGGAATGATGCAAACTTAATTATTGAAATATATCATTATATCTCGGAGTATTTTAAAGAAGCAATGGATAGTGGAGAAAGAAATGAATGGCTCAAATAAATGGAAGATGAGCTCAGTGAGATAGAGAAAAATAAAGTATGGACACTAGTACCAAGGGAAAATGGTATGAAAGTCATCAATAGTAAATGATATTAAGCTGGCATACACTAAAAGTGAAGACATGGAGGCGGATATACTAACGAAGAGTCTACCTAAGGACAAACTACGTAAATGTGCAGAAAGCCTTGGACTTGCTGATTATGGCTTACACACAGGGGAGCGTGTGTTGTATATATTTTAATTAATTGTTATCACAGAGAGAGTGTGTGTAAGCTCACGGGAGAATAGGCGCAAACCGAAAGAGAAAAAGTTCCTTTGTTTAATTATGCAAGAAATAGACAACCAGATTAATAAAGCATATCAAATATAACCCCGATTCAAATTTTAAAATAATTAGAGGTTAAGGAAAAAACTTTAAATATCTATGGCAAAAAAACACCACCCCTATTATACCTTATATTTATATTATACCCAAAATTCACAAAATTCCTCTTAAATTCTGAACCATAACATCTGGAATAAATTCTAATTTAAGCAATTTAGACCTTCAATTAGCTTCAACTTTAAAATCTTGACAAAACAGATCCGCAATAAAGAAAAATACAATTTTATAGACTCCAATAAAAATGTATTAAATTTTATTAACAAAAACCTTCCCAAACTCAAATACGTTTATACTTTTGATTTTGAAGAACTTTTCTCTAAACTCTAGTTGGAGGATCTTAAACTGAAAATTATTAATCTATTTTCAGAATTTTTAATTGACAAGACATCCAATATACCCTTAATTCACAATGGCAACAAAACCATTGTAATTAACTCTACAATAAAGAAAAATTAATTTTAGAAACATTCCTTAAATTCAATTATATCCAAATTAGAAATCAAATTTATAATCAAAAAGAAGGAGTACCAATGGGTACGTCATCTAGTACATTATTGGCCAACCTCCTGTTATTTTGGTATGAGAGGGAATTCTTCTCTCTTAACAAAGTTAACTGGTGGTTGTTCCGATACATAGATAACATTATTATATTCAATAATAACAATTTTTCAAAATTAATAGAAAAGATCTATCCTCCGTATCCAAATCTAAAAAATATCGAAAAAATCAAAATTAATCAAAAAGTCAACTTTCTCGATTTATACATAAATCTAAAAGAAAAAAAGTAGAGGTATATGACAGAAGATCAAATTTCGATTTCAACATTATTAAATATAATACACAAGATTCAAATATATCCAAAAATTGCACCAAAGGTATCTATTTTGGACAATTTTTAAGATTCTACAGAATTAACAACAAATTAAACAACTTTATAAGTAAATTTAAAAACTTAAATGATGAATTTAAAAAAAAAAAATGGATTCAGCCAAAATACAATTTAAAAAAATTACATTTTAGCAATCAGAAAATATCTTCACAAAAACAAATTTTCTTACAATATCAACTTCAATGACTTTAAAAATTAACTATGAGATTTTAATTAACTTTTGACCGGATATTCAAACTTGTTTTCTCCGGTAACTTTAAAATTGAAAATTTATTTATAAACATTAACCGTCTCCCTCTGGGTGAGTAGAATTTGCTTGTGATGTTAATTGTAACATACATAAATTGAATTTTAAATTGATAACATGAACCGCAATTCAATACATATAAATGAATGATCTACAATAATGTTAACTGCAATACTGACTTCAACTGGAAGGCGCAATCTAAATACTGCTTTCGCTTGATGTCAATGACACAACTAACATTAGTTGCATCATCTATTCCTCTGGATTCACTAATACTAACTGCACTTCCACTAATCTAGATAATAAAAATTTAATTATAGGTAAATATTTTGAAAGCACAACATTCATAAGGAATGCTGTCACATTAATTGTGTTTATTTATAAGCTATTATAAATATTTTAAAATAAATATTATTTTATCTTTTCCCCTCTTCTTTTTCTCCTTTTCTTTTTCTCCCTTTTAGTTGGACATAGAACAAATAATAATTAGGCTTTCAAAATATTTTCCGTCTACACTAATAGAAACTAATAAATTAAATATTCTGAAACACCAATACCATACCTTTATTCTGTATTTTCTCTAATTCTTACTTTGATTGATCCTTTAAATTGATATGATAACTTTATAATATTTTCTCTCTCATTATAGCATACATATCAATTATCTATGCTTGTTCAATCTTTATAAAGGGGGGTATAGAAAATGAACAATAAATCAAATTGATATGAAGCACTAAAACTTAAATTCTTAAACTTCCTTATTTAGCAGAAATAACAGGTATTGGTCCACATATATAATACTTATATTGAAAAAGTATAAATAGGACTACATATAGAATATACGGAACCGTTTGGACTGATCCATGTAGATTTGTGATGTGAGTTATTATGGGGCAGCATTTTTACTATCTTCAGACAAGGGATTTATTTCTTTGTTTGATGAAGCTGACTTTTCCGTTTATGGTATGACGCATACTGTCAACTTATTTGAATTTAATCCTATATTCTTGAAGTTATAATTATTCACTATTCTCTCGTACTTCTAATATCTTATTATTTTTCTGCAGTCCTATTATTTAGAGTGTATAAACACAATATGAATTATAATTTGAACCTACAAACATCAGACAAAGTTTATTTTTCTCTGTTCTTATATGTCAGATTTTCCTGTTCCCTTGTCGACGCACATTGTTAATGGCTTGGGATATGATCATATTTTCCTGTATTTATAATAATATATTAACTGTATTACTAAACTCTTATGGTAGAGTATGCCAAGAATAGGCAAGCATGCCACCGGCTACCATATCGGAATGGACTTGGCCCGAAAAACCTTGGCATCGACTTCATCTTGATCTAGCGGGTTCGTTCATGGGAAGAATGTTTTTGGTTCTCGTGGACGCATACTCAAAGTGGATAAAAAAATGTACCCTCAAATATATTATCAGCAAAAACGATTATAAGTCATCTGAGAGAAATTTTCGCCAGATTTGGATTGCCCGAATTTTTGGTTACGGATAACGGAAGACAGTTTGTCTCCAGTGAATTCGAGCAATTTACCAAACTGAATGGTATACGGCACACTTAAAAACAGTCCGTACAATCCTAGTACAAATGGTTTAGGTGAGAGATATGTAAGAGAGTTTAAAAACTCTTTGAGAAATAATAATGGGAAGGATGATTTAGAGACGAATCTACAAAGATTCTTATTTGCTCATAGAGCATTCCACTAAACTGTAATAAAGGAATCCCCCGCGGAACTTCTAATGAAGAGAAGTTTAAGATCAAGATTCTCGAATTCTAATACCAAAGATGGGAAATCAGCGAGAGGTATTTTGTGAGGCCGTAAGAAGGCAGGAGCAGTTTACTACAGGTTGCGAGGTTTATTTCTGCAACTATGCAACTAAACCTAAGTGGAAAAAAGGTACCATTTTGAAATTATTGAGCTACCGTCACTACCTTATAGGTTGCGAGGGCCTCGTGTATAAGAGGCCTATCAATCAATTGCGACCTGTGAGAAAGAAAAAAAGTGGAGACAATAAATTTGATACTTCCTCGAACATAAGGAGAGAAGCCTGTAGGTGGAAGTCAGAAAGAAAGTGAAGAGGAGCCTGTTGCTGTGCGCGTGCCCCCTCTTGCACTTCTAGACCAGAGTTTGCTGCTGTGCACGTGCCCTCCTGCAGTCCTAAACCGGAGACTGCCGCTGTGCAAGTGCCCGTCCGCAGTCCTAGACCTCAGAGAGCCAGGAAGCCTCCAGACTGACTGGAGTATTTTTAAGGGGGGAGATGTGTTGTGTATGAAGATTATTTTCATTCTTTAAAGCCTCATTATGTGAAAATATATTCATGGAAGCATGTTTGTGTACCTTATATGTGCATATAAATTGAATATTTGTTATTGGCCGAACAGAAGAATAAGAGCTAAATAAAGAGTCATGGTCAAGTTTTAATTTTTGTACGTCTAATTACGACACAACATAAATTATCAGAGATAGATAAATATTTTCAAATGAATTAGAATAAATATATTCAATACTGAGAAAGAGTTGAATTAAAAAAAAGAGAAATACACCTATCCCCCGATTTACACGGTAGATACGTTCCTGAAAAAAACGTGTAAATCGGGGGATAGGTGTACACAGAAATAAAAATGAAATGCATTGACAGGTTAAAATATGTAGTCAGCACATAAGCTCGGGATTCCTCGTGAGATGGGTACACAGCGCATGTGTTCAATCACAGTAGCATTTAGTATAGTGCGATAATAAAAAAAAACTATTTGGAAAACCGTGTACAAAGCGAAAAGGTGTAAAAAAAGTACCGTGTAAATCGGGGGATAGGTGTATATTATATTCGAAATTTTAATCGCTGAGAGGATTCCAGCAAACCGCATCTAAAATATATATATACTAGACGGGTGACCCGGGCTTCGCCCCGGGATTGACCCGTGTGCATATCTACCCGAGTGATATATATTTAGTTAAGATTTTTTTGATAATTGTTTGTTATTAGCATAATCTATTTGTTTGAATCAGCATAATTTAATCTAAATTGTACTGAAATCAAAATATCCACTTTTATATAATTAGAATTTGCCTATCGTTTTCCTTGTTTTTTTTTTTTTTGTACATGTACATGTATTAAAATATTGGTTAGAATTAGTGAACTCCTACAAATTTGTATACCGGACATACATTCACTTTTAGACATAATAGCAGAGTGACCCGGTGTACGCCCGGGATTTACCCGAGTGCTTATCTGCCCTAGTGAATATATATTTGGTTAGAGCATTCCTCGGGCATTGCCTGGGTCACTCTGCTAGTATATATAATATGGGGAAAGCGAACACCGAAAAAAAGGTAAAGCGGACAGAACATTGCAACAATATTTATTAAGATATATATCAGCATTATACATTTATATGTAAGCATTACTTGGTATATATTACTGCGCATGCTAAAATTTAAGCAATGGCTTCTGCAATTTTATAAAACCTGTCTATGAACAATATTTTTAGTTTTTCCATCTTTACAATATATGTACAAATGATTTGGTGAGCCAAATCTTGAGCATGCTACATATAACTGCCCATGGGAAAAACATGGAGATTCAAGATTGACACCACAACACTTGAGGGATTGCCCCTGGGCCTTGTTGATGGTGATGGCAAATGCCAACCGTACAGGGAATTGCAAGCGTTTAAAAAGAAAAGGAAGGTCATTCGGTATCAATGGAATGCGAGGAATCAACACATCTTTTCCATTATCCTTCCCAGTTAAAATTGTTGCCTCAATGACATTAGGCAACAGTCTTTTTACGCAAATTCTTGTACCGTTACAAAGCTTAGGAGGGTCAAGATTTCGGAGGAGCATGATGGGCGAGCCAATCTTAAGCCGTAGATGATGTGGTGGCAATCCAGATGGGTTGAGAGAGTTGAGAAACTCAGACGGATAATTCACAGTGTCATCAACATCAACCATTGTATTAATTGAATTGTATTCAGTTACGGAGCCAGGAAGCATATCCTGGATGCAGTTGTTTATTTCATCAACAGCGTCGTTTCTAGGAGCAAGAATTGTTCGCTCACACAACCATCTGTGATTTTTGAAATTTTCTGCTAAATTTGGAAAAACTTTATCTATAAGTTCCCCAACAGATGAAACTATATTTCCAAAATCAGGAGGAAAAGATACATCACACATTGGGGATCCATTTGGGAATGTACCTTCACCAATCTGTAAAAGCTTGCGAGCGAAATTCTGTGCAGAGTGATCCCCTAAAACTTGTACTCTCAAATTGGTTCTTAATGTAATTTTTTTAATGTGCTTCCAAAGAACTGAAGCTTTAAGGCAAGCATTGATTTCATCAGCAGGAGTTGACCTCGGTATGACTGAGAGAGTTTGACGAAAGTCACCGGCTAGAAGTAGTAGAATTCCTCCCATTAGCTTATTATTTCCCTTTAAGTCTCGCAAAGTTCTATCGAGGGCTTCAAGAGAATGCTTATGTGCCATAGTGCATTCATCCCATACAATGATTCTACAACTTTTGAGTACTTGGGCCTGACCAGATGTACTGCTAATGTTATATGTGGGATATTGTTCGTTAGCAATGTTTAATGGTAATATAAGCATTGAATGCGCTGTACGGCCTCCATCAATGAGTGTGGCAGCTATCCCTGATGAGGCAATAGCAAGTGCAATTGCATTCTTTGATCGGATTTCAGCAAGTAATAAATTAATTAAAAATGTTTTCCCAGTTCCTCCGGGTGCATCAAGGAAAATAATGCCACCCTGTTGTTTATTGATGCAGTCCATAATGCTATTATATGCCTCTCTTTGATCTTCAACCAAGAGAGGCTTCTTGGAATCAACAAACCTGCGAAGTTGTTCAATATTGTAGTTCTTTTCTCTCATAAGTGCTCTATTTAATATTGTCGGCTGACATAGCTCCGGGGATTGCAAGCCTAGCTGTGATAATGTCTTATCATTGATGGCCAGACACTTATTTTGTAACAATAAAAGAGCTTCATTGAAAATATCGGATGAGAAGTTTATGTCAAGAGTAGGGTTAGCTCTTCTGGCTTTGATAAGTACATCTCCACTCATGCTCTCACGATATTTCTCCCACAAATTTTGAGGATTGGATGGGTTGCAGGTGGTCAGTAGAATGGCAAAGAGTTCTCTGATTTGTTCAGGAAAAGACTGACTTGCTGCTTCTGATAATACATTATCCCAGTGTTGATCATCCTCAAGTAAGCCAAGGTTTTGGCAAGCTTCTCTGAATGTGCGACATTCTTCACCATTAACACATTTTAAAGATGAAAATGAAGTTGGTCCTCGGACTGTATGAAGCAGCATTCTGATAAAAAAAACATTCCGCATTGTTAGGGTGAACAGTATATACTCGACCGAGAGCTTCACTGGCAAATATGCCTTCATGTTCGGGAACTGATGTTCCTTGCTTCCTTCTGCAGAAACTCTTTCTTGAAGCATTCCAAGTGTAATATCGTGGAACCTCAGGATAGAGCAAATTTTTTGCGAACGGGTCCTGTTGACACAATTGAAAGAAAGCCGTTAAAGTAGTGTTTGGTGGTGCTGCCGCAACTGTCCGGGCATTAGCATTGGTGAAATACACCCTTTGGCCATTCTCCAAATGAACACTAAGGTGAACAACGTTTGGATGACGTTCATGAATAGGAAAACTCAATATCCGCCAAACTGCTTCATTGCTACTGATATATCTACCCAACAGGTACTGAGATATTTCATCATTAGTGTTTTCTCTGGAAAGTCCAAAAATGGCCATATCATTGCCCTTATTAACATATTTGCAAATATACTTGATGGACTTAACTGAATTACAATATTCAACATTTATGTGGGCCTTGAACATTCTAGAAAGAAGTGGGGAGTATGGAACAACCCATTTGTTGTCTACTTCAATTTCAGTGTTTCCTCGGCCCTTCAGCTTGCCTTTGAAACCTCCATTTTCTGGGGCTCGTCTCCTGTAGCGAGGATAACCATCAAACCCAGTTTGTGTATCACTAATCAGGTCTCTTGGGTATTTTTGCTGCACTTGCCATTTTTCATACATGGTGCATTTATATTAAAAGTGCCACATGGTCCATGGATCATATTTTTTATCACCACTTCATAGAGATTGGGGTCTTCCTCTGGGTTTGGTATCTCAGCGGAAATAACATTATCAATTTGAATAGGATGAATTTTGTCTTTAAGCCAGATTAAAATATGTGAATGTGGTAGTCCGCGTTTTTGCCATTCAATTGCGAACATCCAACATCGAGTCTCCCCAAATATGCATTTCTTTGTTATTAGAGCAATTAATTTATTCAACTTTAGTTTGAACACTCTGGCTGTCAGGTCATGGCGGTCCATCGGTTTCTGTCCATTAAAATGTTCGGCATTAATTTCAGGCCATGAAGGGTTACATGTAAATGTTATAAAAAGATCGGGGCGTCCATAAGTTCTAACAAAGACCATGGCATCTTGTGTGTACTCGTGCATGTGTCGAGGACTTCCTGTGAAAGTAGCTGGCAGTATCACCAATTTTCCAAAATTAGCAACCATCCCATCATTGGCAACAGCATCCCTCAAGTGAGTGGAAGCACTCTGAGCTCTTTTTGATTAAGACGGATGTAAAGAAGACGCTCGCTCTCAATTTTTGCATACATATCTACAATATATTGACTGAATAATTGCCTGCAATTTAAAATGTGATTATAAACATTATCCCTGGCCATTATTCTATATGAATAAAAGCTCATAGCTGAAACTTTTTTATTAGTTGGTACACCTGAATTTTGGTCTATCTGCCTATAGTTAAAATGGTAGCCATCCTCGCCTTCCCAAAATATTATAGGATATTGAAGTGGATCATAAGATCTATGTGTTTCAGAAATGCGTTGCAGTGCATTGCTGCGGCGTTGTATAATGATGCCACGTTGACCAAACTCATCCGCTGATAGAACTATAGCAACGTCATTACTTTGAGGGGCATTGAAACGGCGTTATGTTCACCTGATGATGTTTTATCAGCCCTTATTACTAACTTGTATTCATCTGATGGCATATTCTCCAATGCTGTTTTAAATATTTTTATAAGTTGATTGCATCGATGAAACATACGCTGTAGGCACAATACTGTACCATGTCGCAAGGCAGAACTGAAATGGCATCTTTGGTTCAACTCTAGCTGAGCATCTTCCACGAAGAATATTTGTAAAAATCGGGGAGGTTGATCAAGTGAGGGTAATAATGAACCTGCTCTATGGTACACCTGACCTTGAACCCTGAAAGTTGTTGGAAAAACACTTTCTTCTGAAAATGATGTGGCACCAAACGAAGTCATTTGGAAACATGAATTGTATTTTCTTATATTCCTTAAAAAATGATTGGATTCGGATGAATTGCCAGACATCAAAGAAAAAAGCTCATCTGGTGGTAATTGCGGAGGTGAAAGATAAACTTTTCCATTTCTACAGCAGAAGCCAGGAGGCTCATCTTTAAATTTCTTTGCATTACAGTAGTTACATACTATAGACATTTGGCCGATAGTAATACTTGGGTGTTGTTCGCAATTTTTGCACGAATCATAATTAAAACCTTCTAAAAGTAAATTGGAAAGTCTATCACGCGAGTTTCGTGAGGCCAAAGTTCTTTCCCTGACATTCAGAATCCTGGCCGTATGTTCTTGTGGGGTTTCTGCCGCTCTCGAAGTACTGACCCTGTTTCTATTTTGCCGAAGCCTGTTCGCACGCTGTCCCACGGATTCCGCCGCTCTTGAGGTACTGGCCCTGTCTCTCTCTTGTTGAAGCCTGTTCTCACGCTGTTCCAAGGATTCCGCCGCTCTTGAGGTACTGGCCCTGTCTCTATCTTGTTGAAGCCTGTTCTCACGCTGTTCCAAGGATTCCGCCGCTCTTGAGGTACTGGCCCTGTCTCTCTCTTGTTGAAGCCTGTTCTCACGCTGTTCCAAGGAATACGCCGCTCTTGAGGTACTGGCCCTGTCTCTATCTTGTTGAAGCCTGTTCTCACGCTGTTCCAAGGATTCCGCCGCTCTTGAGGTACTGGCCCTGTCTCTCTCTTGTTGAAGCCTGTTCTCACGCTGTTCCAAGGAATACGCCGCTCTTGAGGTACTGGCCCTGTCTCTATCTTGTTGAAGCCTGTTCTCACGCTGTTCCAAGGATTCCGCCGCTCTTGAGGTACTGGCCCTGTCTCTCTCTTGTTGAAGCCTGTTCTCACGCTGTTCCAAGGAATACGCCGCTCTTGAGGTACTGGCCCTGTCTCTATCTTGTTGAAGCCTGTTCTCACGCTGTTCCAAGGATTCCGCCGCTCTCGAAGTACTGGCCCTTTCTCGATTAATCCTAAGACGATGCTCACGTTGCACAGCAGTCTCAGCACTTCGCACATTTCTTTTTTTACTCACTTCTGGTATGACTTTTCCAATAGGTTTCCGTTTCTTGGGAGGCATCTCAGATCTCTAAAAGCTAAACAAAAGAAAAGAGTATAAAACAGTAATAAAAATAGGCAAAGTAGAGTGCGAAAAAAGCAATTTAGAATCTGCATACCTAAAAAAAATATGTTATTTAAAAGCTAAACAAAAATAAAGAGTATAAAACAGCAATAAAATATAGGCAAAGTAGAGTGCGAAAAAAGCAATTTAGAATATGCATACCTAAAAAATGTTATTTAAAAGCTAAACAAAAGTAAAGAGTATAAAACATCTATAGTTTTAATATTTAATTAATATATAATTTAAAATAGCCTATCGTTTTCCTCGTATCTTTTGTACCTATGTATGGAAATTTTGGAACTGTAAAAAAAAAAAAAAAACGTTGCTTCAATAATATAAAAAAAAACACCCAGGCAAACTTTCGAACCAAGGTTGTGAAAATACGAAGCCGCACACCTAATGTTAAGAACGGGGTAAGTAAAAAAGCTCGTGGAGGAAAAAGGTTACACATATAAAGTTTTGTTTAATGTTAGCTATAAAATGAAGGATAAAAAATATATGAAAAACTTATTATTTTTGTGTATTCCAAAATTTTGCATGCAACTTAAATGTTTTTTTTAACAAAGGAAAATATATAAAATTATGATATTGACGAAATATAAAAAAAAAACTTAGTAAAATTAAGAAAAGAAAAATACTAAAAAAATATGCTAGATTAACATAAAAACATTTATCAATTTTAGGAAATAAAAGCGTGTGAGAGAGTGCTCACCAAAAACAGTTCCTCTCAGTTGTTAGGTCGGCTTGCCCGAGCCCCCATGCCTTGGAAGCACAATTCGTCTGTCCTCGACGAACTTCCTGGTATCTTCAGATGAAGCACAATTCGCCGCTCTCGAAGTACTCCAACCACTATGCGAATCTCTCAACGATTCGTCTCGGCTTCACCTTTTTCTTTGAGATGTCAGCCACTCAGTCCCTTCTCAGACCGCTTGTATGGTCGTTTATGGAAGATGGACGAAGATCCCGGAGTTCATCTTGGGCAAGCCCCCGCGAGGATTTTTTCTTGTCTTGTCGGCACAGCTGTGACACTTAACTCTGGCCTCCGCGCCCTGACCTTTTGACCCCTCCGCCCCTCCAATTGGTCGGTGGGTACTTTGGACTGTCCATCTGGTGGGCGGGCGGCTACATTCTCTCGGCAAGGGGGGGCCGGTGTGTGAAAAGAGGAGAAGAAACAGCAAAAAATAGATTCCCCTTCGCCATGAGTTCTAACACCTAACGACCTTTTTGAAATAGGTTCTCGAAACATGGAAATTCTAATACTTCAAATAAATAGAAATAGAGTGAACACAAATAAAACATACCAAATATTTCGAATTAGAGCAGTTATTTTAAAGGCTAATTAGATCAGTTATATCTAAAAATGAAAATATATAAATAAATAAAACCTACCAAATATTTCAATTTAGAGCAGTTATTATATAAATATTTATATTATATGTGTTATTAAGCGAACTATTATTAGAATATTTTAAACGGCGAATTAGATCAGTTATATCTAAAAGTTAAAATATATAAATAAATAAAACCTACCAAATATTTCAATTTAGAGCAGTTATTATATAAATATTTATGTTATATGTGTTATTAAGCGAACTATTATTAGATATTTTAAACGGCGAATTAGATCAGTTATATCTAAAAATGAAAATATATAAATAAATAAAACCTACCAAATATTTAAAATTAGAGCGGTTATTATATAAATATTTATATTATATGTGTTTTATTAAGCGAACTATTATTAATAAAATATTGAGAAGATTTAAATTTTAAACGTATTTATAACCTTTTAATACTTGATAGAGGGCGCTGCTCGTGAGCTAAGTAGAATAATTTGAATATATAGTTTTAATAATTGATTTATATATTTTTTTAAAATAGCCTATCGTCATCCTCGTTATTTTTTACCTATGTATTGAAATTTTGGTTTGAATTAGTGAACTACTGCGAATTTGTATACCGGACATACAGACCAACCAACACACAAACATACAAACATTCATTTTTATATATATAGAGAAGATATATATTTTGCTACATGTTTTAATTTAAATTTCCTATTTTACATATCTCGGATTGCATTTAAAAATCGTCATCCAATTCTTCTACTTTTGACGAAATGGCGTTTTATTAATTCATCATTTGATATTATTATGGTTCTTTCCTGGTTTCCAAAAAGGAAAAATACATGTCGATCAGTTTTATTTTTCAATTTATCAAACAATTTGGCCGCTGAATCTCTAATTCTGGTAGAGCGCCATCTAGCGAATAAAATCGTAACTAAAATCAATTTCGAATTTTTCATTATATGAAATAAAGATTCCATTGCATCCTGAACACAATGGTGTTTACCGCATTGATCTAGCGCAAATATTCGCGGAGTTATTAATTTTTAAAGTTGTGCAAGACTTTTGGATCACCCTGTATAAAACACTAATAAATTATTTAACGCCAGAGAATATTTAACATCAAAGACATAAAACATATTTGAAGATTTCATCAATACAGAGTTATATTATGCTGTGTATTCTCATTGATTGACTAAATAATGAAATATAAAGTTATAAAATTATTTCTTCGCCACACACACACACACATTGCCTAGTCCTATTAAGAGAGCATCTACCCGATGCTCTGTAGAAGCTTTACGTCCTCAGTATTAGGGCTCTAGACCGAATAATAGGACCAGAGATCACTTTGGGTGTCGGTGGTAGTTATATTCTTCCTGGGAACTCGGGGAGTCGTCTTCTGAGTTCTCTTCTAGGTGGTCCTCCTGGTCCTCTGGGTCTAAATAAGTATTCATCCTACAAACGTTGACTATGTCTGTAGTTTTGCGTCGACTTCGCTGGTTCCCAAAAGTCTCCACCTCATAAGTCAGATTGGAGATTTTTCGGGTGACTTTATATGGGCCGAAGTAACGTCGCATTAATTTTTCGGAATATCTCACCTTGCGGACAGGAAAAAAAAGATCCAGACTAGGTCTCCTGGCTGGTACACTATGTTCCTGTGGTGAGCGTCCTAACGAAGTTTATTACTTTCCTTAGACCTCATGGCGTGTATAAGAGTCAGTCGTCTTCGGTTCTTCGGTTTTTGACCCTAGAGTTTGAATATATCGTCATCTTCTGGCAATAACCTGGAGAATAACACGTCTAGTGGAGTCTCGGCTTCACGCCAGTGTACAAGGAAAAATGGGGCGAACCCAATAGACTCTTGTTTTGCTGGGTTGTATTCAAATGTAACGAATGGAAGGAACTTGTCCTAATATTTCTGGTTGAAATCCACATACATAGACAGCAGGTATCTCTGCTAATTTGTCTGGAGATTATAGGCGGTCGTCTTCCGATGGGTTATTCTGCACTGGTTGTTCAGATCACTTATCAATGAGGATATAAAATTACTTCCTCTATCCACAGACGCAAGACATATTGTATGTCAAACTCGGCGCTTTCACCTTTTAGCTGTGCCCGAGTTTTGAATGTGTTTTCTCAGCTTGACTTTTAAACTTTCTTTTTTTACAAATACGATTTCTAATACAAACGTAAACTCTTCCCAAGAACTAATTATTTCCTCATTACTCTCTCGAACCACTTGAGAGCCGTTCCTTTGAGGTAGAAGTATTCGTTGGCGAGGCAAATATTGTGTCTTGCCGCGCATTTTTAGCATTTTATCCAATCCTGAGGGTTTACGCCATCCTCCCCATAGAAAATGGAGGGATTCCTAAGTCGGTGCTGAACAAAAATGATACCTACCTAGGTCACGCGTGCTACTTCAGTCTTCAAACTCATTGTGGTTTGTTCTGATTCAACAGAAACAGATTTTCGTTTTTTTTCTGAATGCATATCGGTCTAGCTAACGTAGTAATGGATGACAGGCATTTCACAATGGGATAAAGCAGAATATATTTTATTTATGACGTCAGAACGACTAGGCTACTTAATTATATTATATTGTCATAATTAAAGCTTTAAAATATTTACCGCTAAAGCATATTTAACAACAAAGCCGAATACCGAATTATATTATATGCTGTGTATTTTATGTTAAATTAAAAAATATATATTTCTTCTCTACAATATTTTCAAATTAATATATCATTATGAAGCACGCTTTTCGCACTGTCATCATATCTATTAATATTTATATTCCTAGCTTCTTATATATAAAAGTAAATGTCTGTTGTCTGTTTCGCGATAAACTCAAAAACGACTTGAACCAATTGGTACCAAATTTTGCATGTCGCATTTTATAAACCTGAGGAATATTTTCGGCTACATTTTGATTAGTATTTTTAGCAATTTATTTTTTTTCATTTGAAAACTATTTTTTCACGCGGAGTAAATACGAGGCGAAGTAACAACACCATGCCAATTAAGCGACCAATGAGCGTTCTGCTTTTTTTTTTCAAGTTGCTTACGTACTTTTTTTTAAATATATTTTTAAACGAGGGTTACCTTTTTACAAAAGTATTGAGTATTGAGAGAGAAATTTATATTACTAGCTAATTTACGGTAAGTGCAAACAATGCAATTTTCAAAAAACTTTGCAAAATTAGCGTTACTGTATGTAAATAATGGCTTTCGTATTTTTCATTAATTTTCGTTATGGCCATTGTTTTTTTTTTATCTCTTTTTGAAAAAATCGTTTGAAATGCACTCGCAGTCATTAGCAAACACATATGTTTGTCTAATTTTCATGTGCTCTTTTATTTTTTACAGAAAAATATATGCATGCCTGTATTTTGGATTAATTTTTATAAACAACTTTTTTAATTTTATTTTTACTGAGAAGATGGGCTTCGCAGTCAAGATCCATCGCAATCATTCGCTCAACCAAGGCAATTTCAAGGGTTGATGCACTGGGACGGGTACCTCAGGGGTTGGGTAGAAAAGCTGCCATCTATTTAAACTATATCGATTTTGAAACAACTAAATGAATTGCGAAAAATAATTAAATCAAATACCTAAACACTGATATAATACAATTTTTGACATCACACACACTTTTTGCCTGTGTTTTATGTGTTACTTCTGCATTGCTATTCTATGCCACTTCTACAATTTATTATTGATGTGCTTTCAGTATGAAGGAAATTGCACTCGGGGGAATTCTGGGGCATTCGTCTAGTATATATATATATAAGTCAGTGTATGTATGTATGTTTGTCGATTATACACGTCCACAATACATAACTAATCTGGCTGAAATTTCAACATAATATAGAGTTGAATCTGGAAAAAAACATATAGGCAAATTTTAAGGCTTCTATCTCGAATATCCTTGGAGTTATTAACAAATTATCAACTCATTTTCCCTATTTCACTCGCAACCAGCGCCTCACTGCGGTAACTGCGAGAAGTAAAGTTGGGTAGGAGGGACCACGAGGTGCGACGGTGATTGGTGGAGCGGGACGTTTCACAAGAGTGACCTTAGTGTCGTAATGACGGCGTAGGGGCAAGAAATTACTTGCTATCTTTTTATGTTCATATCAATTTTTTTTGAAATATATTCATATAAAAAAATCAAAAAAATACAATTTTGAAATATCGTTGTGTAAATTTACATTTTTATTTATTTTTTTAAAACACACAAGGTTTGGAGCGGGTTGTTTCACAAGGGTAACACCTACGGCGCCAATTTATAATTGTAACGGATAGTATTTAAATAAAAACATTTAATCGGGTGAAACCCGGGCGTTGCCCGGGTCATTCGGCTAGTTTACAATTAATTATACGCAATATCAAACTGTGTTAAAAATGTTTTTAAAGCAATAAATCCGGATATTTTTTATCCATGAGTTCAAACTCGGCCGCAGTGCTGCGAAAACAACTCAAATTATCATCAGCGCGTAGGGCAATAGTGTCATTTCAGAACATAATACGCGCAGGTGGTTAGAACATTTTCGCGACGGCGATACTAGCCTTGGAGATGAAGAGGGTCGTGGACACCCATCGGTGGTTGACGACCACCATTTAAAGTCAATAATCGAGACGGAGTCAAACAAAACTACACTAAAAGTAGCTGAAGATCTCAACGTTGACCATCCTATAGTTTTTCGGGATTTGGAACAAATAGGAAAGATGAAAAATCTCAACAAACGGGTACCAGACGAATTGGATGAAAATCAGAAAAATCGTCGTTTTAGAGTTTTTTCGGCGCTACTTCTACGAAAAAAAAGCCTTTTTTCGATCGTATTGTCACCTGCGACGAAACATCGATCATTTATGACAACTGGCGACGTTCAAAGCAATGGTTGGACAGTGAGACAGCTCCGAAACAATTCCCAAAGCAAAGTTTCGCCAAAGGTATATTATGATGACCTTTTTGTGGTCTAGAGCAGGTTTCTAAATCCTGGTGAAACAATCAAAGCGGTGACATATTGTCAGCAAATTGACGAAATGCACTCATCTGCCCCTAATTGGTCAACAGAAAAGGCTTATCCTTCTCCACGACAACGCCAGACTCCACGTCTCAATGATCACGCGACAAAAGCTGAATAAGCTGGGCTATGAAACTATTGATCACCCACCATATTCACCAGATCTAAAAGCGCATGTCCATAGTTTGCTCGAATACCATTCCTGAGATTCTACCCTTCGGTGTAGAATACATAAGCAGAATCCTTCAACACAATATGAAAAACAATAGACACTTTCAATACAATATTAGACCTCTAAAAAGTGTTCTGGTAGATTGATTTGGCGAAACCGCTGGGAGGATTCACCAAAGCCCTCCCAACATATTTCATCGCAGTAAGGACAGAAGAAGTTATGCGTGAAAGAAACATTCGTGATTTAATTATTTTGCGTTTAAATAATTATAATAACTCACACTATATGAACAATTCAAATTTAAAAAGAATTTTCAGAGTATTCATAAATAATTTTTCTATTTTATAACATTTAAAAAAACATATTTATATATGTAGGGTTTGGTAGTGAGGCCCATATTAGGCGTCGCAGTGGCAATATCCCGGGCCACTGACGGGCTCAGCAGTTATGCCCGCTCTGGACACACTTAAATGTCATCTTACGGGCTTAGACAGAACAACTCAATTTAATAAATAAAATCAGTATATTCAAAATATAAGTATATAGTATCTATTTACCAACTTTAGCCTCTAAACTAGTTTTCAAAGTTTTTTTAAGTCCAAATATTTAGAGAGAGGGGTAAGTCATCAAAATATATACTTCTTCTAAAGTTCATTACACTTTCTTAAAATATAGTTAATGTACGAAATTCGTTATTTATTTATTGATTATATAGAGTCATATATATTTGAGATGAAAGAGGCACGTTACTTAAACTAATTTATCTCAGGAACGATTTTATACAAATCTTTTTTTGAAGCTGTTGATATTAATAAATATAATTTCAATACATATACCTACAGTGCACAAAAAATCCTATTACTATAGCGGAAAATTAGAAAGCTACTTACTTGATCATCCGGCAGCGGTGGGACTCCAGTCGACGTTGGGCCGATTTCACATTCGTGACGTCAGAAGGACTCCAGAGTCTTTCAGCTACAGCGGAAGATCTAGGCCTGTACATAGAAAAGCAGAGTCGAGGGACACTCAAACAGATGCAGCGGGACTCACCAGGTCCGGCTGATGACATTAGAGCTATCTACATATTCTCCCCACATGCAGGCTTCTCCTCCCATCACCAGCTTCTTCTGAGCCGGGGTACCTGCAGCCCTCAGTATCAACATCAAATCAGTTCCGAAACGGTTCAAATAGATAAATTCAAAAGATAGTTCGTCGCGTCATGATATCTGTAATTAAAAAACGCTTAAAGATAAACGCACATAATGACAAACTGCCATTCATTTCGATTAAAGTTTTTAGATTCAAACTAGAATATCACTCTCTCTCTCTCTCTCTCTCTAGATTTATTTTTGAAAATGGGGATTATGAGATCAGAATGATCTAGTGATTTAAGTTAAATTGAACACCAAAGTATTCTTCAGTTAAATACAATTTTATTATCAAGGTCTCTCCCCCACCACACACACATTTTATTGTACTCAAAATACTCAATCATAGCAATTAACCTATATTTAACCTTGATATTTATTCGCCTAAGTTGAAATATATAGAAAGACCTTTATACCTAAAACGGAAAATTAAGTTACTAATTGCAAAATAAAATCATGAATAAAGTAAATTGTAGCTCTAAGAGATTTCAGTTATCTCTTAGTGTCTATGTGATTTTGTTCTTTCATTTTAATGTGACTAAGTGATGTTGTAACTTCCTAGCGTTTGTTTCGAGGTTAGACAGCAAGAAGTAAAAACATTATTAGTAAAACTATTTATTATCGCAGCACGACATACTTATATTACATTACATTGTCATATGCTGTTTTGGAATTTACATAAGAAAATAAGCAAATCTATGAAGTACTATCAGTAATAATAATCTGATCTCCCTCTCTCTCTTTCTCTCATTGATAGATAATTATTTAACAATATATAAAACAAGAAGTGATTATGATAGACTGCAGGTGTGACAGCTGCTGTCACAAGAGTGACCCCGTATTCTGAATCTATATAGTAGCTAGTATGTCAAGTCAATTATTTAAAATCAGGTTTATCCTTTCGGTCATATGTGACTAATGTAAATATGATTTGCATTCACTGTTTATACTTGAAATAAAACGGAAGTCCTTTTCAAAAATGAGTTCGACTTATTTCTTAGTAGCAAATGTTGAAACATTCGATTTGGTCCCTCGAGCAGAATAAAGGAAATTTAAAAACCAGATTCAACCGGCCTAAAAATATGATTGAAAACTTAGAAAAAAATAGATCTATTAGGTCTAGGTTTACATAATCAAGTCTAATAAATGACGAGATAAAAGTTGATTCCGTTAGCAGACGATAGTTAATTTGCTGCAGGAAATCATTTATACCTCAAGAATTAGACAAAATGAGAAAGTTATTTTTAAGAAAGTAATGAAATGTTCAAAGTATTTGCATATAGGTGGTAGAGGGGAAGCTCTACTAGAAAAATATTATTCTAATTCTATTTAAATATCAATTTGAAATGTAGCGCATAGGAACAAAGTTATATTTGGCAGAATGATACAGTAAATTGGCTTCGAAATTCCTAAGTATAAACGAATACGTTATATGGACAATATGGGTCAGCAATTGAACCTGTTTTTGCCTTAAGGGACGACACAGAAAGAAACGAAGTTTGGAGGATGTATGACATTTTAAAAATAAGAGGTTGTATAGATGCTTTTCAAATATAAAGGCCGTAGATGTCCTTTAGAAATAAATATTGTAGATTATTTACAAGTAAAGTATTGTTAATTTCAAGTACAAAGTAGTCGATGCCTTTCAAGTACCAAGATTATTAGTTCTGTTATGGTGCAAAAATTCTAGGTTGCCTACAAGTACAGAGGTTGTGGGTTCTTTAAAAAAACTAAAGTAGTAGATGCCATTCAAGAATAAAGTTTGTAAGATCCGATTTTGAAGGTCAAGAGCATTGGCTGCTCGAATCCAGATTTTGTTACAGACGAGATATTAGTTTTCTAGAAACGAATCCAGGGTTGTAGAGTATCGGCTGCTAGTATTCAATATTGTTCGCATCCGTGCTAGTGGCTTTCAGAAGGCTGATTCCGGACTTGTTGATAGCATGAAGAAAGCGCACGATGTAGCTTTGGCGCTGATAAATCCCCAGAACAACGGGCGTATGCACGTGACTTCTTATTTATTGTTTTGGTACGAGGTCTCAGGCGAGAAAGTATCCCGTGTGCTCCTTGAATCAAGAAGATATGTGACTAATAAAAAAAGACATAACATGATGAGTATCATATAACGGATATTTCGGAGGGCAATAATTTACCATGATTCATACCTCTAAATTTCTTGAAATATTAATCATTTGTTTTTAAAGTGTAATGCATTTTTCGCTCATTTTTCTCTTTTTATCTTTTATTTTTTCTTCATTTTTTCATATATATATATGGTAATTTAAACCAACAACCCTATATTGTATAATTACTTATAACAAGATTGTCATGTTGTATATAGAAACACATCTATAAATAATTATATGCATGATTAATCTGTGTCATTGCATCACCATATGTAATGTACTTTGTACAAACTAAGGACAAATAAATAAAACTATGTAATAGATTAAGAGCTGAGTTAAAGCAAGATTGAGTAGTTCAAAAACGTCTAAAATCGAGAGAGAAATCCAACAACCCTGAAAAGGAATTCGGCAGCCCGTTGCCATCTGGTCCAAAGGGTGCAGAATGCCCCAGACGTTCAAAGTTCAAATTCGCAGATGTCTCCCCCCCCCCTCCTCGGGAATGGTATATAAACACCTCGGTTTTAGCCGACAATAGTTAGTTAGTCCGCAGTTGTCCGGAGTTAGTCAGCAGTCACCACTTCACCGTCGGCGTGTGCCCTTGTTGGTTGTAGCCAGGTCCACATCATCGCCATGTAAAACAGTAAGAACTCTATATCTCCATCTTGCTTAGCTCAACTCCTATATGTTCATGGAACTTTCCTACTTCAGCTGTGTCTCTTCGTTTTGTGTGTGTGAACATTCCCAAGCTTTCCACTCTGCCTCGACCACGACTGCCTGTACTCTGTGAAAACTGTTAAAGGTCTTCCAAAGTGCAGAGAGGTACTGGAAAACTCTCCACGCCCTGACTGCTACCGCCTCTCGGCTACTACAGGTTTGACCACCGGTTACCACAGCTTATAGCGAGAGTCGACAGGATTCTACAAGAGGCTTACCACCTTACACTTCATCACATCTAAGTCGACAGGATTCTACAAGGCTTACCAGACCTCACTTATTTATCACATCTAAGTCGACAGGATGACCACAACGAAGATGACCACAACGAAGAGGTAAGAAGCCTGTCCAGATAGAAGGGAGGAAGAGCAAAGATGGAGGAACAAGCCCGCCGCCATTCCAACTAAACGACCTATCAATCTCTTCCCCAACAAGAGACTATATATCAGGAGCAAGCAATCTCCCCCCTCCCAACGACACAGCCGAAAATCCCGCAAAATAACCCGTTGAGAAGTTCCCCACCTTCGGCCTTACAATGCAACCATCTTCCAGGCAACATGCCGCTGTCACCAAACAGAAGTTACAAGCTTCTACAAGCTCTACTCGGAGCGTCTTCCCCATCATCAGGACGACAACTAAAGACCAAGTATCCTGACTGAACAATCCTCAAAACTGTGAGTTTTTAAAAACTTTCTCTTCATGCTCACAACTTGATTTTCCATAAGTTTAATGTTTATTTTCACTGTAATCATTTTAAAATCAATTTTTACCATTTTTATATCATTTCAATTCAAATTTTAAATCTTTTACACCCTCATTTATCAATTTTTACCTCATTTTAAACAACTTATAAATTTTAATTCATTACTTCAATTTTACATTTAAAAAAAAAATCATTATTTTTTTTAATTACTCGAATCATAATTCTAAACTTATTTGTGTGTTTTTCTTAATATCTTATTTTTATACCAAAACACCAATTTCTTAATCAAATGCTCAAAACATTACAAAAATCATTTTTATGTTCAATATTTTATATAAACGCCCCATTCAAATTATAAGTCACTATCACGCCATTGCCCCTTTTACAAGGATAATTTTTGCACTACCATAATCAACGATTTAAAAAATATATTCAAATTTTAATAAACATAGGTGAAACGCATTTTTTTAAATTGCAAAAATCGAAAGATACAATATCTTCAAAATCACAACTAGAAAAGTAACTGTCCTTCCCCAAAACAAGTTAAAAATCCAACACAGCTACACTCCCCCGTCCTTTCCTTTTACATGCATAATTATTAATTATCCACACATCTCTCTCAATAAACTACAACACACTTCCCATCACTTTCTACAATTGGCCACCATCTATTAGCGCGCGACTTAGCAACAAATCGAATTCGAGCAACACAAGCTCCATATCGTCGCCACTAAACGTGCCATATTCACTAACAACCAAGATATCTCGATGTGTTTTGTACAACCACCACTCATGACTAGTAAATTTGTTGTTCATGGTGAAACAAGTTAGATGCTGTACCAAAAACAAAGACTTCACGTGACACCTTTCCCTTCAGCGCATCACAACAATTTTTCTCGCTTAAAAGGCCACAAAGACGCCTTCATGCCTGTGACACTTCTCACCCCAAAGCGTGTCCACGTCGAAAGTCGCACTTTTACCCACATCTAAACCTGACATCATTGAATAACATTTTTACCGCAACAAAGTCGAAACACAGCACTTACGAAAACCGAGAAAACTACCTCTTTCAAATACACCATAAAACTACCAACAAGCTTTCACCACTCTCAAAGGGAGTTTAACCAGTAAACCAGTACCCTAACGTACATTCAAACTATCAAAACTGTACTACAACAAGGATTTCCAAAATGTCTGTTATCTGACAGAGCGCCCGCTTTTACCTCAGAAAAAATCCGCAAATTTCTGATAACACACCCCATTCTGTCACAAGTTTTCCACCCACCTACTTAATGTCAATGTTGTCCCCCCAGATCTAAGAACTCACCTTAACCCATACCCCGAAATAACTAGAACTAGAAAGATAGCACGCTCTCTTACACAAAATAAGCATAAAAAGGATAAAGAAACATTTGACTCCAGATATCTTCGAAACGCAACTTTACCGAATTATACCGCCACAAACTTCCCAGCCATTCCTACATTTAAATCCAGATTTATTTAATAGCGATCGTTTTAAAACAAACCTCAAGTAGCGACCAGAAAAATTCCCGTTAAATTCAAAATCCTATTCTATCTACAGTACACCAACCCAAATATTTCTTTGAAACCGCCAGACCTAGAACTAGAGGAGAAGGAATTTAACGCTGTAGACAAGCCCCCAGTAATATAATCCGCGACGATAAACAGCGGCAATTGCCCTTTAGTCGACCCCGTTTCATGTATTTACAACGCCTCTCTCCCCGCTAACAAAGCTGTCAACTAAAAATCCGCTGTGTGTTTCCCATCTGCCATTTATATTTTCCCCAGAATTTCACAAATTCCCAGACAGAGTCATAAAAATACCGGACTGATAGACTAAACAATTCGAGACACCATGTGCGTCACCTAAATCTATCGCCACCCTTCCCCTAACTGTCCCCCTGTCCTACATTCCCCATGTCTCGCATTCTTTTTTTCCACACTTTTTACTACATTAGCAGTCGATATCTTAACCTAACTTTTAAACATTTAGATATTTGAATTTGAACAAGACCTACCTTAAATTGAACATTTTTGATATTTTGATCCAGTGTAAATCTCTAATTTTTCTACGTATCAAACATTTTACATGTTAAATTGAGATCACAATCTTTAATTATATTCTGTTTTTTGTATAAAATATTTTATTTTTTATTTTTGCCTTTCAATTATATAATCACTAGCTTTTAATCCTACATTATATATAAAAAAATCAATTTTTTTTTTCATAATATTATTTTAGTATTACAAAAGATATATTTGTTGTCAAAAATCACTTTAATTCTACATTATTATCACTTTTATATATTGATTGTTTGATTTTACCCACTTAAACTTTATTCAACCACAATGATATTTCTATATTTTATTCATTTTATATTTGTTTTATACCTTTTTATAAAATGACTATGTTATCATTAACTTTCGGGCATACAACAATCTATTTCTCTAACCACTTCAGTGTACTTTACACTAATGTCTTCTCAGTCATTGCTTCACATCAACGTAGAAAAACGATAGTACTGCTTGACAATTTTTTGATTTCATAATTTCAACAAACTATTTGATCAAAGTTCCCCAGGTGTAAAAATCCCAACTTCTGGTTTGAACGCGTTTCAAAGGTTTACTACAATCATCCCTAGAGCATAATCACCAACGCAAACACAAAGCGTTCACAACTCACAATTTTTTTTAGCTCTAGCGGACCACAATCAACCTTTGATTTTAAGTCAAGTCAGATCACCTACTGTCGCTACAACAATTCTACTTAACGCATGACTCCATTTCACCCCTTTCAATCATATTAACAACTTGTTCTTCAACAACTTTTCAACGCAATAACCCTACAATTGTGACAAAGCACTGTAACCCTTATACAGGATCACAGGTGAAACATTGCCTCGGAAGACGCACAAGTCTATATCCTCGCTTTGCACCTGGACCTAAGTATTTGATTACCTGTGTAATACTTACAATTGCATATTCTTTAACCACTAACCCTTTCCAACGCCCTCCAACAATCTCTTAAAACATCATCATTATTTTTTATCAAACAAAGGTTTTATCTTAATTTCTCTTTTATATGAATATCATAACTTTTAAATTAAACATAAGTTGTATTTTTTATAATTTGCAGATATATCCAAACAAAACATCTTGTTATAGCCCTTTTTAACCCTCACAGTTTAAATTAATTAAAATAAATTTTAATTACTTACCTGTGTTAGAGAGGCTTTACCCGTTTAAACCCGGATAAACCCTTTCACTCCCGGGGCTCATCTATGGTAATTTAAACCAACAACCCTATATTGTATAATTACTTATAACAAGATTGTCATGTTGTATATAGAAACACATCTATAAATAATTATATGCATGATTAATCTGTGTCATTGCATCACCATATGTAATGTACTTTGTACAAACTAAGGACAAATAAATAAAACTATGTAATAGATTAAGAGCTGAGTTAAAGCAAGATTGAGTAGTTCAAAAACGTCTAAAATCGAGAGAGAAATCCAACAACCCTGAAAAGGAATTCGGCAGCCCGTTGCCATCTGGTCCAAAGGGTGCAGAATGCCCCAGACGTTCAAAGTTCAAATTCGCAGATGTCTCCCCCCCCTCCTCGGGAATGGTATATAAACACCTCGGTTTTAGCCGACAAAATTTAGTTAGTCCGCAGTTAGTCCGGAGTTAGTCAGCAGTCACCACTTCACCGTCGGCGTGTGCCCTTGTTGGTTGTAGCCAGGTCCACATCATCGCCATGTAAAACAGTAAGAACTCTATATCTCCATCTTGCTTAGCTCAACTCCTATATGTTCATGGAACTTTCCTACTTCAGCTGTGTCTCTTCGTTTTGTGTGTGTGAACATTCCCAAGCTTTCCACTCTGCCTCGACCACGACTGCCTGTACTCTGTGAAAACTGTTAAAGGTCTTCCAAAGTGCAGAGAGGTACTGGAAAACTCTCCACGCCCTGACTGTTACCGCCTCTCGGCTACTACAGGTTTGACCACCGGTTACCACATATATATATATATATATCATAATTTAAACCAACAACCCTATATTATATAATACTTATAACAAGATTGTCATGTTGTATATAGAAACACATCTATATATAATTATACGCATAATTGACATGTGTCCTTGCATCACCATATGTAATGTACTTTGTACAAACTGAGGATGAATAAATAAAACTATGTAATAGATTAAAAGCTGAGTTAAAAGCAAGATTGAGAAGTAAATCACAAAGTAACTTCTAAAAATAGATTGGAAGCCGACAGGTAGGCGCCTGTGTCCAGTGTCCAGCGACACGTGCTGTTATGCAATTCTCTTTGTCGGAGGAGTTATATAAAAAGGCCCGTCTTAGCAACAGGGAGTCAGTTAGTCTTCACCATCAGCGCGTCGCCGGTTGTCTCCAAGGACCAACTCATCGACCATGTAAAATAGTAAGAAATCTACTCTATCTCCATCTTTCTCTTTGCTCGACTTTTTATCTATTCATGGAACTTTCCTTCTACAACTGTGTCGCTTCGTTTTGTGTGTGTGGACATTCCCAAGCTTTCCACTCTGCCTCGACCACGACTGCCTGTACTCTGTGAGAACTGTTAAAGGTCCTACAAGGTGCAGAGAGGTACTGAAAAACTCTCCACGCCCTGACTGTCCCTCTCGGTTACTACAGGTTTGACCCTCGGTTACCACAGCTTATAGCGAGAGTCGACGAGGTTTTACAAGAGTCAACCAGAACATCAACTTATTACAGAGATTCGACAGGATTCTACAAGAGCTACCAGAACTTCAACTTATTACAGATAGTCGACAGGATAACCCAAACGAAGGACGCCATAGCGAAGAAGGTAAGAAGACTGTCCAGATAGGAAAGAGAGAAAGAGCCAAGATGGAGGAACAAACCAACCCGTCCAACGATACGGCCGAGCAATCTATCCCCAAACAAGAGACGACATTTGAAGAGGAGGAAACGTCGCCGCCCCAAGATACCTCCGCAGACCCGCTGACACAGATCGCCGATGCCCTGAGTAAGCTACTGGTCGCCCGATCTCCTAGGGAGATAGACGTATGTCCATACGATGGTACCTTTGAAGCCCAAAGCTTTTTCGACAACTTCGATGCCCAAGCAGACCGAGCTGAGCTGACCTACAAGGATCGCCTACGCAAGTTACCCTGCTACCTGCAAGGTAAGCCACTCCAATATTTCCGAAACCTACGGTTAGATAGGTTATTTTATATTGAAGCCCGCCAGAGACTGATAGACTTATTCCCAGCAACGACAGAAGCGTCGTTTGTACGCTTTTTGGCTATCAAATTGACACTCCAAATGCCACTAGAAGACTACTACCAAAACAAAACGGTTATGGGCATGAAACTCGACCTACCCGCCGACATTTTAATTGAGCCTCTGACCGACGGACTGCCCGTCGCAGACCAGCGATTAATCGCACCGGTACAACCAAACACCATTAGAGAATGGTTCGACATAGTATCAAGAATAAGAGGAACTCAGTGTGCCACCAGTGCAGCGTACCAGCGCCAAGTAGACAAGGCCCCACATCCAAACTACCACAACCCACCACCGCGGTACAACAACCAGCGGCCATCACGTGTAGCGTACCAAGTTACACCTCCACCCTCGCCTTGCAAGTATTGCAATGCCATGCACTGGCACTCCCAGTGTGAACAACGGCTCCCACGGGACCGAACACGCCCAGTCTACAGCGCCAGACCACGCACAACCACTGTACCAAAACGTGGTACCCACACCCAGCCCAAGGTCCAATCTCCGAGCCATGTTCCCCAAGTCCAAGCTGCAAGCCATTCGACTCTACAAGCCCCGCGAGCAGCTCAACGGTTAGAAAACCTGAAACTTATTTTCGTTGAACAGCTAATAATATGGACTGAATTGTCACCAAATGTAAATTTGCCCTTTTTAAATCGACACGGGAGCATCTATAAACCTACTTAACTTAGATATTTTAAGAACCATAGAAAATAGATTACCATATAAAATTATTATCCATCAGTACAGTTTAACTATAAATGCAATAGCCCACAATGTAAATACCCTTGGATATATTTTTTTAAAACTTAAAATCGCTAACCTCACCCAAAAACTAAAATTTTTTTTATAGTAGAAGCTTCACTACCTTTTGGTATTTTATCTATTAATACCCTTAAAAAATTTAAATTAATTATAGATTTTAATAATCTCCAAATTTATCAAAAGAATGACGCTCACCCAACGAATGTCTATAAGTTCACCAAGTGCAAACAGGATTTATGTCCCACTCAACCGAGGGAAACCGCTATTTTTACCACCTTCCCCTCGAACTAGTCCTGTTTACACGTGGCGGACCCTACCCCAATTATATGTTCACCCACTATATCTCCTACCTATGATACTGAGATTTCTATACCTTCTAATGCGGCACCTCAGTTAGAACATTGTCCACACGAACTCCACCGAATTCTATATAAATTCTCGCAAGTGTTCTCTACTAATAAATACAATGTGCCCAAATTGAACATACCACCGGTAAAATCAATACCACCACAGGTAAAATAATAGCATTACGCCCATATAGAGTGCCACTACACGACCAACAAGAAATACATACCCAAATAGAGCAAATGCTCCAACATGGAATAATTACCCAGTCAGTCTCACCTTATGCCAGTCCAATAACTCTTGTTACAAAACGTGACAAAACGAAACGTTTCTGTATTGATTTTAGAAAACCTAATGAAATCATCGCTCCAGACGTACATCCTTTACCTTTAATAGAAACCATGCTTGACTAATTGTCGAAAGCCAAATACTACTCTTCTGTAGATATAGCATCCGCATATTGGCAAGTGGAAATAGAACCTAACTCACGTAATCTACTAGCTTTCGTGTGACGTTAGATAGTCAGTACGAATTTTGTAGACTTCCTTACGGATTTAAAAATTCGCCACAGATATACCATCGTGCCATAAACCAGGTCATGCAAAAATATAAACTAAATTTTGTTACCCATTACTTCGACGATTTAATTATTTTTCTGACACCTTAGAGGATCATCTACAACACCTACAACAATTTCTAACAGTGTGTCAACACGAAAACATCAAACTCAATTATAATGAATGTTCATTTTTTAAAACAAATATAGATTTCTTAGGATACACTGTTACCGCAGGTACTTATGCACCACAGACGCGCAATCTTGATACCATAAATGCCATCAAACCACCTACCAATCAAAAAACACTACAATCATTTTTAGGAGCAGTAAACGTTTATAATAAGTTTATAGCAGATTATGCCCGCTTACGAGCACCTTCAAATAAACTACTTAAAAAGGATGTAAAATGGAATTGGGACCCAGACTGTCAACAAGCTTTCACCACTCTCAAAGAGAGTTTAACCAGTAAACCAGTACTACACTTGTATCAAGTCGGTTTACCATGCCGCCTTTATTGCGACGCATCCACCCAAGGGATTGCCGGCATACTCAAACAGGTACATCCAGACGGACAAGTACATCCTGTACAATATTTCAGCCGCGCCCTTAGAGCACATGAGAGAAACTACACCGTTTCCGAACTCGAGTGCCTCGCCATCGTCGAAAGGGTAGACAAATTCCGAATATACCTCACCGGTATAAAATTCACCATATACACAGATCACCAAGCTTTACAATGGCTTAAAACTATAAAAAATCTGTCAGGCCGACTATTTAGATGGAGCCTGAGACTATCTACCTATAATTACGAAATCCACTACCTCAAAGGCAGTCAACAGTATGAGGCAGATTTACTGTCACGAAACCCCTTTGTAGGATTTATCAGTACTGATATTATAAAACAGCATCAACCAACAGCAGCCACCTTCAACATTGATACAAACGGCTTACATACCATTACCCAAAAAGGTGTAACTAAAATAATAATTCCCGAAACCCTGCAACATACTCTCATGAACAAAGTTCACCAAGAATATAACCACCCAGGCATCTCTCAGATGACCCGCATAATTACTACCCAGTACTACTGGAAGGGTATCTCTAAATCTATAGAAAAATTTTTCAAGTCGTGTCACACCTGCCAAATCATTAAAAGGCCCAAAGGTAAACCCTATGGTGCCCTCGGACAAATTCCACCACCTCAACAACCATTCGACTTAATCTCTATAGATACCATAGATGGATTTTCGAAATATGGACACTCCAAGACATATCCACATGTAATAGTGGATCATTTAACGCGATATGCTTGGACCTTTCCATCGAAGTCCACCAGTA
Organism: Cordylochernes scorpioides; assembly: GCA_030710605.1. Taxonomy (NCBI): domain Eukaryota; kingdom Metazoa; phylum Arthropoda; class Arachnida; order Pseudoscorpiones; family Chernetidae; genus Cordylochernes; species Cordylochernes scorpioides. The sequence goes on from CP092865.1 coordinate 68,842,830, forward strand.
CCCTAACGTACATTCAAACCCTCAAAAATGTACTACAGCAAGGATCTCCAAAACGTCTGTTATCTGACAGAGCACCCGCATTTACCTCAGAAAAATTCCGTAAATTTATAATAACACATTGTATACAACCCCTATTAACCACAAGCAATAACCCACAAGCAAACGGTTTAATAGAACGCTTAAATGTGACCATTACAGGCAAGCTCAGACTATCTTATCTAGAAAATCCAAAGGCTTCCTGGACTCAACTAGTTAAGCGCGTCATTCAGACGTATAATATTACACCCCATTCTGTCAAAGGTTTTCCACCCACCTACTTAATGTCCAATGTTATCCCCCAGATCTAAGAACTCATCTTAACCCATACCCCGAAATAAATATAGCTCGAGAGATAGCAAGCACTCGTACTCAATATAAGCATAAGAAAGATAAAGAAACATTTGATAAGCAGCACAGAACACCACATTTCGAAGTGAATGATCTTGTTTTGGTAAAAAATTACAGACATCCCGACACAGATAAATTAGCACCATATTTTACTGGACCATACAAAATAATTGGAATAATTTCACCCAATGTCGTTCGAATAGATCGCCCCAATAAACCTCTCAATAGAGACAGTGACACCATACAGGTCAATAAATTAAAATATTACACAGAGAATGTTCTGTACATTACACCTCCACAAACCCGATTTGTTCAAGACCCACAACGATTGCCTCAAGATGTATGTGAATTCAACCATTTGACTCCAGATAAATTCGAGACGCAACTATTCCGAATTATACCGCCTACAAGCTCACAGCCCTTTTTACATTTAAATCCCGGTATTTTCAAATAGGCAAGAGAAGACAACTCAACTCGGGACGTAGGCCAGACATGGGATCAGGTGACAGCAAACAAACACCAGCGGCGCCAGTCGGCAACAAAGGACATGACACATGTTGACATTGACACCAGTTTCAGCCGCCATGTTGACATCTCCAGTTTCAGTTTACCACCACCGTGTCGAGGTGTCTCTATTACCACAAATTGGCACACCTGTATGCTAGATCTTCGTGTCCACCAAATAACCTGTCAATTATAACTCATTGACTTACCAATCATTACCCAATTTACTTATTAATTTGAATTTTAATATTGAAATATCATAAAACTTTATATCTTTAATTATCATTGTGTGTTTTACAACTTTTACATTGTTTTCACGCCCAGTGTGGAATATCTTTTCTAAACTAGAACGCCATCTTTTTTATATAATGTTAACCCTTTATTGTTTTTTTTTACAATCATATTCGTCAATGCCATCCATTTTTAAAAATCAATCAAGTTATCATTTATTTTATATTTGTATGATATAAGTCCTTGTTTTTCTATACCCCAGCACACTCAGCCATTAAAAGCCATCCCCAAAGTTGAATCTATTTCTTACACATCTCACCAACGCCTTAAAACACAACACAACATACATTAAAGATTTTACATTCTTATTGATATCACCAATTAAAACAACTTGGCTAAGTCTTATATAGACTTAATGACGCAAAAGAGAAATCATTCTCTACATATCACCATGAACATGTCAGTTCACGTATTCCCAGTTTCAGAGAGACATAGAAACACCGATGTTTACCAAAAGGGAAATGATCTAGTTACCACCACAGTTGTAACTTTTCTTCAAAAGAGACAATTTTTGTTCCATTTTTCACTACTTAACATTTATCTAATCATTAATATCCTTTAATTATATTATAACTTTGTATAAAATCTTGAATAATTATTTTTATTTTTTTACGTTTCAATTATATAATCAAATTTTTATTCCAACATTATTTTAACAACTTTATTTTAACAAATTTATTTTTCATGATATTATTTTAGTATGGCAAAACATTTAATTGTTTCAATAATCATTTTTAATTCATTATTATATCTTTTATATATTACTAATTCATTATTATATCTTCTATATATTGCATGTTTGATCTTATCCACTTACACTTTTTTATCCGCAATCATATTTCTATCTTTTTATTCACTATAGTTTTGTTTAAATAACTTTATTATATGACAATGTTTATTTATCATCAACTATCGGGCATACAACAATCGTTTTCAACAATCCTACTCACTAACCACTTCCCTATACTTTTTCATCACTATCTATTTCAGCCATTGCTTCAAACCATCGTAGAAACGACAGTACTGCTTGACAATTTTTCTTTTGGATTTCGTAATTCAACAAACTCTTTGAACACAGTTCCCCAGATTTACAAATCTCAACTTCTGGTCTGAACACGTTTCGAAAGTTTATTTCATTTCATCCGCAGAGCACATCACCAACGCATGCACAAAGCGTTCACTTTTTTCAACTTTCAATTTTTTTTTCAACTCTAGCGGACCACAATCAACCTTTGATTTCAAGTCAAGTCAGACCACCTACTGTCGCTACAACAATTCTACTTATCGCATGGCTCTACCACCCCTTTCAATCATATTAATTCTTTTCTTCAACAACTTTTCAACCCAATAACCCTACAATTGTGACAAAGCACTGTAACCTTATACAGGATCACAGGTGAAACATTGCCAAGAAAGACGCACAAGTCTATATCCTCGCTTTGCACCTGGACCTAAGTATTTGATTGCCTGTGCAATACTCACAATTGCTTATTCTTTAACCCCTAACCCTTTCCAACGCCCGCCAACAATCTCTTAGAACATCATCATTATTTTTTAGCAAACAAAGGTTTTATCTACATTTCTCTTTTATAATGAATATCATAACTTTTAAATTAAACATAAGTTTTATTTTTATAATTTTCAGATATATACAAATAAACATCTCGTTATAGCCCTTTACCCTCACAGTTTTAATTAATTAAAATAAATTTTAATTACTTACCTGTGTTAGAGAGGCTTTACCCGCTTAAACCCGGATAAACCCTTTCACTCCCGGGGGCCATCTATGATAATTTAAACCAACAACTCTATATTATATAATACTTATAACAAGATTGTCATGTTGTATATAGAAACACATCTATAAATAATTATATTCATGATTAATCTGTGTCATTGCATCACCATATGTAATGTACTTTGTACAAACTAAGGACAAATAAATAAAACTATGTAATAGATTAAGAGCTGAGTTAAAGCAAGATTGAGTAGTTCAAAAACGTCTAAAATCGAGAGAGAAATCCAACAACCCTGAAAAGGAATTCGGCAGCCCGTTGCCATCTGGTCCAAAGGGTGCGGAATGCCCCAGACGTTCAAAGTTCAAATTCGCAGATGTCTCCCCCCCTCCTCGGGAATGGTATATAAACACTTCGGTTTTAGCCGACAATAGTTAGTTAGTCCGCAGTTAGTCCGGAGTTAGTCAGCAGTCACCACTTCACCGTCGGCGTGTGCCCTTGTTGGTTGTAGCCAGGTCCACATCATCGCCATGTAAAACAGTAAGAACTCTATATCTCCATCTTGCTTAGCTCAACTCCTATCTGTTCATGGAACTTTCCTACTTCAGCTGTGTCTCTTCGTTTTGTGTGTGTGAACATTCCCAAGCTTTCCACTCTGCCTCGACCACGACTGCCTGTACTCTGTGAAAACTGTTAAAGGTCTTCCAAAGTGCAGAGAGGTACTGGAAAACTCTCCACGCCCTGACTGTTACCGCCTCTCGGCTACTACAGGTTTGACCACCGGTTACCACATATATATATATATATAGCCGTGCGGCCACGCGTCGCGCGAGCTCCTCGTATTTCGTCTTTCATTTGGCTGACCGCCCTTTTTGCTTTACCGAATCCATATCATCTGAATCGCCTTAAGACAGGCTTCATTTAGAATCATCCTTTGGGTTTTTTCGCCCAGTTTGAAATTTTTTGTTTATTTTATTTTTCATAAGTTTGCAAAGTTACAAGTTGTAACTTTGCCTCATTGTCATGGCAACGGCCGAGTCGGTCGTTGCGTCATCACCTCCATCTGTAAGCCCATTGGACGCTCACTCATTATCGTTACCATCATCATCATCACAAGCTGTGAAAACTAAATCTGCATACACCAAACCAAACGAAAAACAATCTGAAAATCTGCATTTCCAGAGGATGCAAATTACCTCTGAAGAAAGAAAAAATATTCAGGAAAAGAGGAAGGTAACCTTTGAAAAAAGGAGTAAGAACATCAAGTCGACGATTCAGTTTGAACCTCTCCCAGACGCCACGGCGGAAGACCACCTGTTGGGAATTACAGCCGTTATCGGCTTCGACAGCATCCACTCGGTGGGGAAAATAAATGGCCAGGCCATTGTGTCGGTGGCCAATAATGACCAGGCAGAAAGACTGATTAACGAAGGCTTTAAAGTTAAAGAGAGGACGGTGTTCCCAACACCTCTCTTCAGAACAGCTAAAAAGTACATCCTCTCCGGAGTTTTGGCCTTCATTCAAGACCAAGACATAAAGAAGGCTCTCGAGCCCTATGGCCATTTGTTAAGTGTCCGACCTCTCCCCTTCCCAACTGAAAACCCTCTGCTGAAGCACCTCTCCTCACTAAGGAGGGAAATTCTCTTCAAGTGTAACGAAAAAACAGCAATGCCGGCCATAATCACCATCCCATATATGGAAAACCTGTTTAAAATATTTATCGGAGAGGATGTAATCTGCAACAGGTGCCGGCGTCATGGACACATAAGAAGCAAATGTCCCTTTGACCCCGCGATTGGAGCAAGAGTCACTAAGACCTTCGCAGAAGCCCTGAACCAGGTGGTCCCTCCCCCTATGCATGAGCCAACTGATGACGGGGAAACGGAGCAAGAAACGACACCCGAAAAGGCGAAAGGCAACAAGAGAAGCCTGAGGGAATCCTCGGACGAGGAAACTGTTCAAACAAACGCTCCAGAACCTGGCAAAAGACCGAAACCCATCCGGCAGGATGAGGAACCTATGGCCGAAACTGGCGAGCCCCAAGAAAGCCTAAACAACCGTGTAGGGAATATCTTGGCTGAGCTGCCTTGTGAGGAATCTTTAAAAATAAAAAGGGCTACGGCCGGAAGGGACGATGACGCCATGTCGACACGCTCTTCTGTGTCCGTCGCATCATCACAGTTGTTGGAGGTGGACTCGGAATACGACGCTGAATCAGAACCGGAAATTGAAAAAATTGTTAATACAATATTTAAGGGAGCTGGAGTCTCAAGGAGAAAAAAAGTTGAACGGCGGCTCCAGATGCACCCAAACCTACAAGCATATATGATGGACCTATATAAGAGGTTGAAAAAGCGGCATAAGAATATTGACTCTCTGAAGAGCGATGAGAGGAGAAAGCTAAGAGATAAACTTGACAAAACGAAACGTATACTGAACGTCCTCGACGAAATTTGTGCCTAATGTTGAATCTCTTGTCATTGCCCTCTTTGCTACTATCGTCCTACGTTTGATTCTTATGTCTATGTTGAAATTTGGTCTCTTTACTTACCTCTGCTTAGCATAACTGAATTCTTAATCTTTTACTCACCCAAGCTTAGCATATTCGAATCTTATTTTTATTACTATTATTCTGTATTTAAATTTTTCTTTTATCTCTTTTATTATTTTAATTAGTTTTGTTAATCTTTTACATTTCTTATTTACTTTTACCTGCATTTATTCTCACTTCTCATTTTATTTTATCTATTCTTTTCCTTTTTGTCTTCTTTCTTCATACATTTAAATATTGAGAAGATGGACTCTCTTGAGCCACCCTCCGCCGAAAACAACGATAGAAAAGATCCTATCAAGATTCTAACTTTGAATGCCTGTGGCATCGCAAACAAAGAGAGATATATTTACCTGAATGAATGGATGACGAAGATGAACGCCGACGCAATCGCGCTGCAAGAAACGAACGTCGAATCTTTTGACATGATGTATGAAAAGAAGAATTATGAAATCTACGTAAACAAGGCCAACAATAGGGGCAGCGGTCAACTTTTAATCCTGAAACGAATCATCTTATGCGCAAACTTCGCTATCTTAAAACCGGGAAAAATCTGTGCCATTGAGACGATCTACAACGGGAACTTCCTTTTACTCATCAACGTACATCTTTCGCACACGTTTGACGACATAAAAACCGACCTTACGCTGATTGAACGTTATATCTTAGACTACCCAAGCAACACCAGGAAAGTGATCCTCGGAGATTTTAACATCAACTACAGGCCCGGAAAAACAGAAGCGACGACCAAACTACACGCGATGAGAGAGTTCATGAGGAAACACTCGTTAATCGATGTCTATCATTTACTGCACCCCAACGAATACGGACCCACACACGTTACTTTGAAAAACAATGCACAAGTTCACACTCGAATCGACTATACTTTATGCACTACAAATTTTATCGGAGAATTCGAGGATTGCGACGTTCGACCATACCCACCATCCGACCACGATGCTATCGTCTCTACCTTGCGCGAAGCCGCCCACGAATATAGGAACCCCGCATTTATCGATAGGCGAATCTTCTCCTTACACATTTTCGACACGATTTTTAATTTCGAACATAACCTTTTTAATTCGAATTTTTCTGACCTTGGAGATTATGCTAAACTACATAGCCTGAAAACTCTAATCCGAGACATCGCGAAGACATGTCAACGCTACCGGACACCATGCATTCCACGGCGAAGACCTGCCATTACATCGATATACAACGAAAACGGAATCCTATTGCACGGAACCCAAAACATCATGAACTACGTTTACACCTTCTACCGCAACAAATGCATGCAAATCTTGAGTCCTCGCACCCAAGACATCATTGACTTCATCGAGAAAATACCACCTAAAGACGTCGGCTTCGATGCAAGCGATGAAAACTTTATCTCGAGGGAAGACATTGTCACAGCTATCAAAGACATTCCAAACGGGAAAATGGCGGGCGATGATGAGGTCCCCGGAGAATTCTACAAAAAATACTCGGACACGATCACGGAACCCCTATACAAAGTCTTTACTCGTGCCCAGGAAGAAAACGCCCTCCCATTCTACTTGCGTCAAGGCAGAATGATTCTTCTCCCGAAAATACCACGACCAACAACAATCCGCGACTGGCGCCCAATCACGTCCATGAACGCGGACTACAAGATCCTTTCGAAGGCCTTACTCAACAAAATCAAGCCCCACGCCTCTAAGTTAATTCCGGTTGAACAGAAATACGCAGTCCCAGGGAGGTCGATCTACGATATCATCCCCGACATCGAAAAACGAATATTTAACGCCAACCTTCTGGATACGCCTCTCGCTCTCGTCGCGCTCGACTTAGAAAAAGCTTTCGACTCCGTAGACCGTCATTATATTCTAGCGATTTTAAAAAGAATGAGACTCCCCGACGTTTTTATACGATGGATACAAATAATATTTCGAGACAACGAGATAAGAATTGAAATAAATAACGAAACCTCGCCGTTCTTGAAGGTCTCTACGGGAGTCAGGCAGGGCTGCAGACTTTCTGCGCTTCTCTTCTCTATCGCGACAACGGCACTTATTTACGACCTCAAGGAATCTTTACACCCTTCGACGACAATCTACGCTTATGCCGACGACTTTATATTTCTTATAAAAGAAGACCGCGACTTTACGACAATTCGCGAATGCTTCGCGCGTTTTGAAAGCGTTTCCAAAATAAAAGTCAACTATGGAAAGAGTACGGGACTGTGGTGCGGGAGCTGGAAAGGGAGGACAGACGCACCTAGCGACATCAAGATGAGGAATGACTGTATCAACCTGCTTGGACTGACCCTGGAGAACAGCAGAACACCTTTTAAACTTCAAACTGACGAGCTTCGATCGAACTTTCAACAATGTCTCTCCATCGCGAAGCAAAAAATACTACCCTTGCCTTTAACATCAAAAGTCCGTTACCTAAACGAATATTTTATTCCTAAATTTACATACATCATCAACTCCGTTCTACCTCACGATCTAATACTCAACGAACTACAATCAGAAATGGACGACGCCCTCTACCTATCCAAGACATGGACGAATTACACAATCAATTGCCTGCCCGTCCCTAATGGAGGCCTTGGACTGCTACACCTACCTACGCAACGCGACTTATTTACCATCAAGAGGATACAGAAACACGTGAACGGATATACGAACGAAAATGGCTTTCTATTCGAAAATAAAAACACGACTAATTACCAGAATTTATTTAATTACGACCTATACCACATATCGTCGCCGCGAAACAAAGAAATCTTTCAAAGCTTAAAGAAAATTGTGCCTTCGTTCGAAATCGACTTTACAAAATTGTCACGTAAAGACTTCCTCCACCTCGTCCTTCTCAAATGTCGCTTTCTACAAGATCTTAGAATGCAGAATCCCGCCGTTTTTAGTGTTCGGAATCTTAAAAGTTTTAAAGACCTCGTTAATGACGACGGCTCTTTTCGCCCTATTGACTGCCTTTTTTCACACGCCACGAGAAACGTTATTATGGACTTCGCGAATCTTACGACCCTGTACGACAAACTCAAGGAGACGAAATTTTTAACCCGCGACAACAATTCCTGCGTTTACCTTCCCATCGTAGCAAGGGCAACAAAACGACCCTTCTCAGGGGTAAAGAGCGCGTATTTGAGAACCTTGATAACGAACACCTATCTTGATGCCAATGGCGCAAATACTAAGGCAGAAAGGTGGCTGCTCGAGTATACACCATCCTGGCACCGCGAAACCAATATCCGCGACGATATCGCATGGCGACTCGTGATTCGTGCCCTCCCCTACCCTCGACGCTTTGGAAAGACTGCCTGTCCAACATGCCACGGACCGCCAGACGTTGAACACCGATATTTAACCTGCGACTCCATTCAGCCTATTCTGAACGACGCCATCTCCAAATGCCGCGATATACACAACGACTTCGTCTTTGACCGCGGGAAATACATAATGAACCGAGAGCCCTAAACCGTCAGGAACATCCTCAACGCCGCCAAACATGACATCTATAAATACTACCTAAATTTTGATTTTCCTTAACTATTGCTATCCCCTCCCCCACTAACACGTCCTCCTGTAATCTCTATTTTTAAATAAAGAACCGTTTTTGTTGTTTTATATATATATATATATATATGATAATTTAAACCAATAACCCTATATTATATAATACTTATAACAAGATTGTCATGTTGTATATAGAAACACATCTATATATAATTATACGCATAATTGACATGTGTCCTTGCATCACCATATGTAATGTACTTTGTACAAACTGAGGATGAATAAATAAAACTATGTAATAGATTAAAAGCTGAGTTAAAAGCAAGATTGAGAAGTAAATCACAAAGTAACTTCTAAAAATAGATTGGAAGCCGACAGGTAGGCGCCTGTGTCCAGTGTCCAGCGACACGTGCTGTTATGCAATTCTCTTTGTCGGAGGAGTTATATAAAAAGGCCCGGCTTAGCAACAGGGAGTCAGTTAGTCTTCACCATCAGCGCGTCGCCGGTTGTCTCCAAGGACCAACTCATCGACCATGTAAAATAGTAAGAAATCTACTCTATCTCCATCTTGCTCTTGGCACGACTTTTTTATCTATTCATGGAACTTTCCTTCTACAACTGTGTCGCTTCGTTTTGTGTGTGTGGACATTCCCAAGCTTTCCACTCTGCCTCGACCACGACTGCCTGTACTCTGTGAGAACTGTTAAAGGTCCTACAAGGTGCAGAGAGGTACTGGAAAACTCTCCACGCCCTGACTGCCCCTCTCGGTTACTACAGGTTTGACCCTCGGTTACCACAGCTTATAGCGAGAGTCGACGAGGTCAACCAGAACATCAACTTATTACATATATATATATCTACTTATATATTTGCCTTATTCTGTCTGTTTGTGTGTTTGTCTGTTTGTCTGAAGCTCACGGATAGAATGCGCGCTCATTGGCTGCCAGGGAACACGTGTCCTCCCTGCCCCCCTCTAGACAACCCTGTTATTCAAAAACCATACATCCAATCGCCATGAAATTCTGGGATATTATTAGGTATATCCCCGGAAAGGTTTTCGAAAAATAATTTCTTGAATATCTTGAATATCCTTAGAGTTATTTGCAGAATTGTAGATATAACTCGCAAGCAGCGCCGCCAGACGGTGATAGGCCTAAGCTTGCTGCTCCACCCCTGTTGACCTTGGGTCATCGTGTGAGTCACAGCATGATGCAACAAAAACACTCTCTCTGGGGATTGCGGCGTCAACAACCTGTAAGTTTGCCTCTCTCATAAACCTGTCTATACTGACCACCCTGACTATAGCGACCACTCTAGACAACCCTGTTATCAGCTGCCTGTCTATAGAGACCACCCTGTCTATAGCGGTCACCTTAGGCAACCCTGTTATCAGCAGTGTGATACATCCACCTGTCTATACAGACCACCCTGTCTATAGCGACCACTCTAGACAACCCAGTTATCAGCTGTGTGATGCATCCACCTGTCTATACAGACCACCCTGTTAATAGCGACCACCCAAGTCAACGTTTTTAAAATATATTCGCACTCGGGTAAACCCCGGGCGTTGCCCGGGCCATTCGTCTAGTATATATATATATATTATATAATATAAAGGACTGCGGTGTATGATTATAAAGTAATACTTAAAGCCTCCCCCAATAAATTTCTTTTTTTTGTGAAAATCAATATTAATTTCAAAGAGAAATATGTACTATTTCTAACTTTTTGGATGACGTATGAAAAGGTTGAATATATGAAGAGTAATGGTCTATATATGATTGGATGACGTATGAAAGGGTGAAAATGTGAAGAGTAAGGGCGAACGGAAAAATAAAAGTGTCCAGGGGCGGGAATCGAACCCACAACCTTCTGCTTACCGGGCAGGTGCCATGTCCACTAGGCTACTCTGGACGTATTTTTTCCGTTCGTAACTAATACTTAAAGTAACTTTTTTAATATCTATATATATAAAAGTCAATTGCTGTCTGTCTGTCTGTTTCGCGATAAACTTAAAAACTACTGAACCAATTGGTTCCAAATTTTGCATGTCGCTTTTTATAAACCTGAGGAAAATTTTTGGCTACATTTTGCTTATTATTTTTGGCTATTTCTTTTTTTAATTTGAAGAACTATTTTTTTATGCGGATTAATCCGGAATGGAATGAATACCACCTAAATATGGCCATTTTTTTAAAGCATCGGTGGCTTAGTGGTAGAATGCTCGCCTGCCACGCGGGCGGCCCGGGTTCGATTCCCGGCCGATGCATTTTTTTTTTACAATTTTTAAAACTAATTTATAAAAAATATAATATAAATATATACTATTATATCAACTATATGAATTAAATCAAATACCTAAACACTAATCTCTATATATATATAAAAGTCAATTTCTGTCTGTCTGTCTGTTTCGCGATAAACTCAAAAACTACTGAACCAATTGGTACCAAATTTTGCATGTCGCTTTTTATAAACCTGAGGAAAATTTTTGGATACAATTTGCTTAGTATTTTTGGCTATTTCTTTTTTTTTTCATTTGAAGAACTTTTTTTTACGCGGAGTAATCCGAAATGGAATGAATACCCAAATAAGGCCATTTTGTATACGCATCGGTGGCTCAGTGGTAGAATGCTCGCCTGCCACGCGGGCGGCCCGGGTTCGAATCCCGGCCGATGCATTTTTTTTAACAATTTTTAAAACTCATTTATATTATATCTTCTATATATATATATAAATGAATGTTTGTATGTTTGTTTGTTGGTTTGTATGTCCGGTACAAATTCGCAGTAGTTCACTAATTCAAACCAAAATTTCCATACATAGGTAAAAAAATACGAGGAAAACGATAGGCTATTTTAAATTATATATAAATTAAATATTAAATCTATATATTCAAATTATTCTACTTAGCTCACGAACAGCGCCCTCTATCAAGGTTATAAATACGTTTAAAATCGAAATCACAAAATTTTATTAATAATAGTTCGCTTAATAATTAGAATACTTGATCTAAATCGAAATATTTATAGACGCTCGCTCGATTTGAAGATTTATATCGCAACTAATCTGACTGTAAAGTTTGGAGCGGGACGTTTTACAAGAGTGACATCCACGGCGCCAATTTATAATTGTAACGAATAGTGTTTGAATAAAACATTTAATCGGGTAAACCCGGGCGTTGCCCGGGTCATTCGTCTAGTACAATATAAAGGACTGCGGTGTATGATTATAAAGTAATACTTAAAGCCTCCCCGCATAAGTTTCTTTTTTTGTGAAAATCAATATTAATTTCAAAGAGAAATATATACTATTTCTAACTTTTTGGATGACGTATGAAAAGTTTGAATATATGAAGAGTAATGGTCTATATATGATTGGATGACGTATGAAAGGGTGAAAATGTGAAGAGTAATGGCGAACGGAAAAATAAAAGCCAGGGGCGGGAATCGAACCCACAACCTTCTGCTTACCGGGCAGGTGCCATGTCCACTAGGCTACCCTGGACGTATTTTTCCGTTCGTAACTAATACTTAAAGTAACTTTTTTAATACAATATAAAGGACTGCGGTGTATGATTATAAATTAATACTTAAAGCCTCCCCGCATAAGTTTCTTTTTTTTTTTACTTTAAGTATTAGTTACGAACGGAAAAATACGTCCAGGGTAGCCTAGTGGACATGGCACCTGCCCGGTAAGCAGAAGGTTGTGGGTTCGATTCCCGCCCCTGGACACTTTAATTTTTCCGTTCGCCATTACTCTTCACATTTTCACCCTTTCATACGTCATCCAATCATATATAGACCATTACTCTTCATATATTCAACCTTTTTATACGTCATCCGAAAAGTTAGAAATAGTACATATTTCTATTTGAAATTAATATTGATTTTCACAAAAAAAAAAAGAAACTTATTCGGGGAGGCTTTAAGTATTACTTTATAATCATACACCGCAGTCCATTATATTGTATTAAAAAAGTTACTTTAAGTATTAGTTACGAACGGAAAAATACGTCCAGGGTAGCCTAGTGGACATGGCACCTGCCCGGTAAGCAGAAGGTTGTGGGTTCGATTCCCGCCCCTGGACACTTATTTTTCCGTTCGCCATTACTCTTCACATTTTCACCCTTTCATACGTCATCCAATCATATATAGACCATTACTCTTCATATATTCAACCTTTTCATTCGTCATCCAAAAAGTTATAAATAGTACATATTTCTCTTTGAAATTAATATTGATTTTCACAAAAAAAGAAACTTATGCGGGGAGGCTTTAAGTATTACTTTATATATACAATTCGTTTTCTTTTTATGCGGTTTTTTTTATGCGGTTTTGGAGTTATGCGGTGCAAGAAAAAAAAATTTATTCGAATTTCGAAAATTATTTTTTTGGTGATTCACTTTTTCTGAAAACGAATAAGAATAACAACTACAACTCTACTATTACGCAATCAATACAAAGAAAGAATTTTGTAACGTCCTGGTTGTATGTTAAGTTATCCAACAAACAGTAGAGGGGAAGTTCCAATGTCTTTTATTCCGCGCCTGCCGGAGTCTTACACAACTCGTGCAAAACCGAAATCAAAACTGAAAACCCGCCGGCGTGCCAGCTGCCGTTACAAATTTCTTTTTTCTTTTATTGACATGTTTTCTCTTGATTTGTTCTTAAAAACAAAAGAGACAAAAACAAAAATACCTCGTTAAAATTGCGTGTTTTTATGCTGCATTTTGTTTTTGTATGAAACTAATTAAAAAACCTGCATATTGGAAAGCATTAGAAAATAAAACTTTGTGAAAGAAGGTTACTACCGAAAACCGGAAGATAAATTTACTCAAGTGAATTGTAAGTTTTTTTGAATAATTTTAGTGCGTAATTGTACATTAAGTTTTTTCTATAATTTTTAGTCCTCTTAAAGAAAATGTGTGACAATAATAAAAAACAAAAAAGAAGTGCAATTTCGCTAGAAACCAAAATTATAATTTTCGATTGCTTGGCGAAAGGAGAAAGATCAACAGCAATAGGTAAACGTTATAATTTAGGCTAATCTACTATAAGAGCAATAAAAAAAATGAAGCGGAAATAAGAAGATCAGTCAGATCTGGTACAAATTTGAGTTCTAAAATTTCATCATATTCAAGAGGCACTTTAATAGAAAAAACAGAAAAGGCTCTCGTAATTTGGATTGAAGATTTAACTCAAAAAAGAATTCCGTTAGATGGACATTTAATCAAGATGAAAGCCCTTAAATTTTACAAGGAGTTAAAAGAATCAGAGCCATCTACATCTTCACGTGAAATTAATCCACAATTCTCTGCCAGCACAGGGTGGTTAACTGGTTTTATAAAAAGACATTCTTTTCATAATCTAAAAATAAAAGGTGAGGTGGCTTCTGCAGATGAAGAAGCTGCTAGAAAATATCCTGAAAAGTTGGCTAAAATTATTAAAGATGGAGGATATTGTGCCCATCAAATCTTCAATGCTGATGAAACAGGATTGTTTTGGAAAAAAATGCCAACCCGTACTTACATTGCAAAGTCCGAAAAAAATGCCAGTGGTTTTAAAGCTGCTAAAGATCGAGTTACTTTATTGCTGTGCAGCAATGCATCTGGCGATCGAATGTTAAAACCGCTGCTTGTAAATCGATCTTTAAAACCACGTGCATTAAAAGGAAAAGACTTAAATACACTGCCCGTACATTGGATGGCAAACAAGAAGGCCTGGGTAACAACGGCTATTTTCATGGAATGGTTCAATAAATGCTTCGTACCCGAAGTAGAAAATTATATGAAAGAGATGGGTCTCGAATTTAAGATCTTATCAATTCTTGACAATGCACCAGGTTATCCAAACTTAGAATATCCAAATATAAAGGTAGTTTTTTTCCCTCCAAACACAACGAGCCTAATTCAACCATTAGATCAGGGAATTATTTCAACATTTAAAAAATATTATGTAAAATTCACTTTCCAATTCATTTTCGATAAACTGGAATCCGATACAATAACAGTTACTGAAGTTTGGAAACAATTTAATATCTTGAACTGTGTAGATCATGTTGCGTTAGCAATTGCCGAGATAAAATCACAAACTTTAAATGCATGTTGGAAAGCTGCTTGGCCTGAATGCGTATCAAAGAGAAATGAATCAAATAGAACAACAATAGTAACATCAGATATTATTTCAATTGCTAAGAAAATAGGTGGGGAAGGTTTTGATGATTTTGGCGAGCATGATATAGAAGAATTGCTTGTGGACGAAGCCCTAAATGATGATGATATTTTGGAAAGTATGGTAGATTTCGAAACAGTAGATAACGAACTGGAAGATGTTACTCCACTGGACGAAAAATTACTTCGGGAAGGCCTTCAACTTTCCGGTAAATTGGAAATTTTTTTTATTCAAAATGATAATGATGTAGAACGCGCCTTAAAATTCCAACGTGATCTGAAATTTTGTATGTCTGGCTACAGAGAACTCTACAAAGAACTAGTCAAGCCATCACAGCGTTTGATTACTGACTACCTTGTCAAAGAAAAAAAAAATCACTGAGGTTCCTAAAGAAGCATTACCATGTAGATCTGATGACGTAATTTTATCTTCAAGTGATGAAAGTGATCTTGCACCAATCCACAAACGGGTTCGCACATTATCAGACAGCGAATAATGATGAAAACATTCTTAATATGATTTTAAATAAAGTTTTGTTTATGTTTTTTTTTTACATATTAAGTTTTGTTTTTGTTATTAACACACATATGTGCCATTTATTAAAATATGATGATAAAAAAATTAAATCTTATTATTTATAAATCTTTTTTAATGCGATTTCTGGTGCATTTTAAAACATTATTTAGGTTTTATGCGATTTTTTTAATAAATGGAACGTATCCATCATTTTACATATAAATGTATGTCTTTTTTGTGCGATTTTTTTTATGCGGATTCCCCTGGAACGCATCTACCGCATAAAAAAAGAACCAAGTGTATATATATGTATTATCTGTAATTTTACCTGGTGCTACAATTTTAATAGCCGATCGTGTACTTAGCACGACCATTTTTCGCATATATCCTGTTGGGAATAGAACGAAATTTATAATCAAAAGTCATTATGGGCTTTAGATATATGCTTTAGTAATGAATTCTTACCTTCGAAGTCGAGTGGATTCTCCTTATAATAATTAATCCAGTCTTTTCCATAGTTTATGGAGCTTAGATACCATGGGGAGGAGTAGATCACCTGGTGGCCCTTTTTCGTAACTTTGGACATCTCCTCCTTGTAGTTATTGGGTCTCCACACGTGGACAATGGTCTCATTGGCCAGCTGGAAAGCCAGATCTCTGGTATTTCGCAACATCTTAAGCTTTGCAATATTTTTAATTTAGGGGATGGGGGGGGGGGATAATAACTCCCGCCATATGTGTTATTTAATGCCTAATGTATTTAATTTAAAGCTTATACTAAGATTTCGTGTTTATAACCTTAGAGCGTAATTTAACAAACATAAATAATGTCACCATATCGGTTATTGATGAAAATAGATCTACAAGGATATACTTTTGTATATCCACAATTTTATAAAGGTGAATTCAGTTTGTGAGATATATATATATATATATATATATATATATATATATATATATATATATATATATATATCATAAAGTTAGTAGAATTCTCAGTATATGTGTATGTACATAATTTTGTGTATATAAAATAACTAAGTCGATTACGGTAGGTGGGGTTCTTAAAACCTTTCAATGCACATATTTGACAAAACACACAAAACATTATTTTAACTATAAACACCTCCTCTAACAATCTAGATGTGAGCGGTTTTGCAGGATGACGATTGTTGTTGTTTTTCCGTCTTCTCTTGAACGCCATGGAGCGAAAGAGACGCCAATTTCGATCCATGATTACCTATTATTAAAAAAATAATAATAATAATTTCAAAGAGTTTATATTATTTTAATTATTTCATAGGAATTTATATATTCTCCCTGACATTTCCCCTTCAAAAGCAACAATTATCAATTGCTTTGAATAATTAAAAAGGGTTAGATAGGTCTCTGGTTGGCCATAAACAGTTGTGACAATGGAAAATGTAGATATGTGGTGGTAATACTAATATAAATGAATTCGCAAATTTTAGCATGGATATTTAGCCAGATGTAATAAAATAAGTTTATCTAATGTGAAATTAATTAATGATAAACATTTGAGATCCATAAAAATGCTTTCGCTAATTGCAATATTTTTAATATGGATGCATATGACGGCAAGAGTTGAAAAGTGAAAATTTGTGAATTAGAAATACAAATCATAAATTCATGATGAAATTGTGAAAAACTTTCAGAATTACAAAATATTTCCTCACAATGCGTTTCATTTTATTTTAAATTGCTAGCTTTCAAGCGATAATCGCTCTTAAACGAGCTTTAAAAATATCAAATATCTAACAAGAAATATTTACAAATACAAACGCGGAAGAGATATTGTATTTGTAAATATTTCTTGTATTAGATATACCATCACAAAACCGATATCTTAGAAAAAATCAATAGATCAATTTTATAGGTTCTGGTTGCCCTAAAATGAAAATAGACATATTCCATAACATTGTTAAATTACATATCAATCTCAAAGCTAGCCATTTAAATTAAAAAAAAAAAAAACTCATTATGAGGAAATATTTTGTAATTATAACAAATCATAAATATTATAAAGCAAATATGATACCTTGTAAGGTACACAATGTGAAAACAATAGTACAAATCTAACATTGTACTGGGATAAGGTGCATAAATTAAGAAATAACTACCCGTTTCATGATTTTTCAGGATGCCTTAATGACCAATTATTTTGGTCGTTGAGGTACAGCTTGCACCACGCTGATGAGGGCCAACAGCCCGAAACGCGTCCGTGGTTAGCTTTTCTTGATTAATCAAGAATGGGTATTTGGCCAATTCTGGAATAATTGAAAATCAACGAGAATAGTTGATATTTATTCCGATAGATGGCGCAAGCCATCAGCAACTTTCAGTTGCACGATAAGGAGATGCCTTTTTCTTCATTTATGCACCTTATCCCAGTACAATGTTAGATTTGTACTATTTTTTTCACAATTAATAGTATGTAATCAAATATGTTCCAAAGGGTTTAGGAAAATTGCGTGAACGACATCAAAAGTCAGGCATCAGATGTCGTGATGGATATCACGACAAAACCTCTTCACACACCTCGACAAAAACGTTTTTTTAAAGAAAAATAAAAATCATTTCACGTTCTGCTTATTCAACCGATTTGTCTCCATACGCCTATTTTCTTTTCTAATGCGTGTATAAGCTGCGTGGGCGCCGTTTTAATTCACAGACTCTCAAAGAATACAAAGAAACCATTGAGACTATGAAACAAAAAGGTGATGCGGGTGCTTCATTATTTAGAGCCAAAGAAATCTAAAAATAATTTAACATCATAGAAATTACTTTAGAAATTAATTAATATTTTTTTTATTCTCTCTCACCCCTTATATCTTAATCTTATCTAAAACCTCCTTGAATTTGCCTACGAACATCATAAATATCGAACAAAATATAATATATATAAAAAATATTTGGCTGATATTTTTTATTATTATATTTAATGGTGAATATATATGGGCTGGCACAAATATTTTCGATGTATCAGCCCCAAATAATTTGCTCAACGTCCATATGTTGCATAAGCGCACTAGGAGAGGCCAAAAAGAAGAGCTATAAGTAAGCAGTCCAAGACCCTCATGGCAGTAGAAGAATCACGTTAACTTACTTTTACTTTGTTGTCAAACACCTCCTGCCAGACAATTGAATTACGCTTGAGGTCATTAATCAATTTTAACACCCTGCAAGTAACATCAAACCATTGTCAGTATCCTTTGGTACTATTACTGAGTCTCTTACTTGTTGATGTAGTAAGACTCCAGCTTGGCGTAGTCATCTCCCATGCCTTGTTTCTTCATGAACTCCTTGATGTCAGGGTTGGACTTCCTGGAACATATTTCACACATTGGCTTAATTTCGAAAGATAATATGGGGGGTAAATGTAAGGAAAATGATCCGAAAAAAAAAATTAACCTAAACCCATTTCCTGAATCAAAAGATGTTGAATGGAAAAATAGCTTAGATGTGTTTAATTAAATTATGATTTTATCGATGAACATACAAATATTTGACATATATAAAGAGAAATATAAAATAAAAACACCAAAACGCGAATGTTTCTTTTCACAAATAAATCAAACTTCTACTGTCCTTACTGCGATGAAATATATTGGAAGAGCTTGGCTCATCAGTGGTCATAGAGCTCTGAAGAAGCGGTCTGGTAGATTAAATTAACGAAACCGCTGGGAGAGTTTAGCACTGATGAACCAAGCCCTCCCAATATTTTTCATCACAGTAAGGAAGTAGAAGTTTGATTTATTTGTGAAAAGAAATATTCGCGTTTTGGTGTTTTAATTTTATATATGTAGATGGCGCGTTATTGCTATGTATTAATTTATGCCTAACTGGCCTTGTCTTCATTGTTTGCAAAAGAGCATTGCTCGATGCAAATATTTTAATGTAATTCAACTGTCCTAAAAGCTTATGTCCATAGTTTGCTTAAATACCATTTCTAAGATCCCACCCTTCATTGTTGCATATAAAAGCAGAATGATCCAATACAGTATTAGAGCTCTGAAGAAGCGGTCTGGTAGATTAAATTGGCGAAACCGCTGGGTGGGTTTACTACTGATGAGCCAAGCCCTCCCAATATATTTCATCGCAGAAAGGACAGTAGAAGTTTGATTTATTTGCGAAAAACAAAAACATTCACGTTTTGGTGTTTTCATTTTATATATATAGATGGCGCGTTATTGTTATGTATAAATAGAAATATATAAGAAAGAAAAAAAGCTAACGGCGACAAGATTCCTAAAGTTTCCCAATTAGTCATGAAATAAATAAAAAGAATCTCTCCCCCCCCCCCCCCCTATTATATAGAAATATATAGGTATACCATGTCTTCTGATAATTGGCGACTTATGTTCTTTAGAAACCTGGGTTAATAAAAGTCATCGTGCTTTTTCCATATTGAAAAAAATATATATCACTATTCTTCTCTTTTTTCTTATCTCCACTAAATCATATTAGGGTATCAAGCTTATAAAGCTTGAGACTTTTGATGGCGTCAGTTGGGGACGAGTAGACTTTATTAGCAATATAAAGGTATACGTAAAAGAGGGGATGAAGGAAAAACTGGTTTGTATTTATTATAATTTTTAAAGGTATTTTTCTCGGATTTTTGAAATAAGATAATGTCGAAAAGCGATTTTCAAAAACAAATTTGGCCTAATACCATCCCTAGAATAAAAAAAGGTGTTACATGGAAAATTTGGTGATATTTGCCCCAGTAGTTTAGTATTCCCAATTTTTATTCAAAATCAGTTATATAATTGTTTGTGATAATAGTTACCTAGAAATTATTCGAAAAAGAAAGAATAAACAATTATAGGTGAAGGGTTTCTTTTAATTTTGAATTTCGAAAGCTTTCGAGCAAAATTCCTGCTCTTCAACGGGCATATACTTCTATATACAATACCAAGATGGACTTTGTACAGTAATAATTGAAAATGTGTTATTGGCATGTGATCTCGTGGGCGTGCATCAAACTGTTTACAGCTAAAATATTAGATATTATAATGGATTAAATATATATTAATTTATAGATAATTTGCCAGGGATATTGCCATATTGGGCTGGGAGGTCTATTTATCTATTAATGATATTTATTTTTGATGATACTAGTTCTTCCAGGAATAATCGTTGTTGCTTGCTTTAAATGCTGAACACGAGAGAAAGACACAAAAGATACAAAGACAATAGATCCTTAATTTACCAACACACCTGCACCACTGGACACACATTCAATCTCAAACACGCAATAGCCCATTATCACGACATAAAAGGCAAGCAACAACGATTATTCGTGGAAGCACTAGTATCATTAAAAATAAATAGCATTAATAGAAAAATATACCTCCCAATATGGCAATATCCCTGGCAAATTATCTATAAATTAATATATATTTCATCCCATTATAATATATCATATTTTATCTGTAAATAGTTTTATGCACGCCCAAGAGATCACACGCCAATAACACATTTTCAATTATTGCTGTACAAAGTTCATCTTGACATTCTATATAGAAGTATATGCCCGTTGAAGAGCAGAAATTTGCTCGAAAGCTTGCGAAAATCGAATTTGAAAGAAACCCTTTACCTAATGTTGTTTATTATTTCTTTTTCGAATATAATTGTTTAAATTGATCTATTATATTTTAAAAATCAATAGCGTTGAATGTGTTTTCGCCCTCTACATAAATATGGGGTTATTTGCATTGTTTGATTATGTTGCCTTAAGGATAATTTGCGTTTGTCGTTTTGTCCTTTAAGCAGAAAAGCTGTGCTCGAAGCTGAAGTATGTGTGAAATTTCTAATATTAAAGAAGCATCTTTCCATAGTTTCGTTAAACATAATCACCAAGTATAAACCTTCAAATACATAGGCAGAGACAACATACAATATTAGTAGTATCCTGGTCTATTGAATTAGCGAAATCGCTATGAAGATTCATTACTGATGATTCAAGCCCTCTTTTCCAATTCTTTTTATTTTCCAGTTCAATGAAACAATAATATCCACAAATATATATTTTTAAAGTAGCATTAAAAAAATAAGAGTAATAGCGTAAAATAAAGCGTGCACTATTTGTATTGTTCAGTATAGGAGTTTATCGCTAAACCAACGAGAGAGTGAGAACAGACACGTTTTTGATTTTCTAAAAAAAAAAAAAGAAAAGAAAGAACGGAATATAAATTTATAAAATACCTATTGATATTTTGAAAGATAATATAACTTACAAACATTATATTAATCGTTTTCTTTTAATAAAATCCATTATGCATTTTTAAACTGGTATTAAATGTCAATCATTACTAAATTTGGAAAACTCCATTTTGCAGGTTGGTTTCATAATTGAGTCGAAAATTATTCATATCACACTTTTTAAACCCTTTTACTCCCAATGTTTCAGCGATCATTGTCGTCGTTTTCAAAGACCTAGATTTCTAATTGCAAAAAAAAAAAGGTATAAGACGTTGCAAATCTTTTTGAGTTTGATAATGTTAACATTTAGATATTTTATTTATACTTGTATTGAAGTAAACATTAGCAAAAAGTTATTTGTGTGCGTGTGTGAAATGAGTGGTAGCGGGTCGCCGAAACGTCGGAATTAAAGTGTTAAAAAAAGGTTGATATAATGAAATCATTTACAACTTAATCATTACTGAGCATTTTTGTTATATATTTCAAACTGATTCCAAAGTATAAAATGTATTATAATCTTCATAAAAAAATTGAACCACGTGTAAGCGAATAAAGAATGACAGAATTCAAATGTTCTTCAAATTAAAGACACTTCGGCCAGTAAATCTTTTTTATTGTCTCGACGTTTCGAAAGAAACACTTTTGTTCTCGTCAGGAGCGAACAATAATTAAAACATTTGGCAAAGCGTTAAAAAGACAATAAAAATATTTACTGGCCGAAGTGTCTTTAATATTGTTATGCGTGATCCCTCCGATCTCACGGCACGATTCGCTCCCTCGCTCGCGGTGTAGCTCCTCCTTGCTGGCACCCCGACTTGCTCTCCTGAGTTCCACTGCTCGAGTGGAAACTCCCTCTGGCAGTATCTCTCGGCCTTACCACTGGTGGGGGGACACGAGAGACTTACCAGAAGAGTAGTAGCAGTTGCAGTAGCCTGGTGACGATGGCAGTGGCGATAATAACGACAGGAGGCGACACGGAGACTAGAAGCACTTCACTTTATTGTCATACTTTACCAAACATTACATATAACTGGTACAACGGGTATTTACATTATGCCACCTCCTGGGGCCAATATAAAAAGGTATTTACAGTCAGTAGAGGTAGCCTCCCCAGGAAACGGGACCACAGCAGTCGGCGACTCCCGTATCAGTTGCAGATGCGAAACAGGCGAACGCGCCATCTACCGGCGGAGGTTGCAAGTGCTCTTCTCGTAACACTACCCCCCCCCCCCCCCCCCCCCCTTAAACCAGATCGTCCCGATCAGGTCCAATTAGTCCTATCTCCCTGGTAACAAGCCAGTCTTCCCAAATGCACCACCTTGGCTTTTGATCTAGAACTCCGCTGGATACGGTAGACCAAATCATTGATCCTTTTGATGATCTTGTAGGGCCCTTTCCAAACTGCCATTAACTCCGGTGAAAGTCCCTTTTTTCTTTTTGGATGAAACAGCCATACCAAATGACCTTGTCCAAATCCATCGTGGTTCGCCCTTTGGTAATAGCGAGTCCTCATCCGGTGGCCTGCCATGCGAATCTTGGTCCCAACCAATTCGTGAGTCTCCAACAGAAGACCCCTCATCACTCCTCTGGTCCTAGTTGTTGGTCCTTTGCTTTCGGCACACCTGTCGCATTCCTTGCACCACCTTTCCACATCCTCGTGATAGTAGACCCAATAGAATCTCTCCTTAACTTTCTTAAGCATTTTATTAATGCCAAAATGAGCCCCCGAGACTCCACCGTGTATTTCTCGTAGGACACTGGGAACCTGGACCTTAGGGACTACTAGCTGCATGGTTTTACTTTTTCCATCGCCATTTTCAAAATTCTTTTCAGCAGTCCGTCTTCTATACTGAGGTAGTCCCACTGTGACCACAAGGTCTTCAATTCGGGGCTCTTGTCGGATATCATTTCCCAGCTTGGTCTTTCATTCCCCCTTTCTTTCCATTCCAAGATTGGGCCGACGTTGGGATCCCGTTGCTGGATAGTCCTACAACTTTCAGAGGTCCAATCGTCACTCGGCACCACAGTTGTCCTCCTTGAGGTTACTACGTGTTCATAAACTTTCTCACAATGCCTGCAGTCGCCACAAGGTCCTCTGGAGAGAGTATCTGCATTGCTATGTTTTCTTCCAGGCCGGTCCATAACGTTGGAAGAATTTAGTTTCCCTGGCTGTCTCTGGTCGGGCAGCCTGACGGTACACTGCCTCTCTCCAGATGACCATGTCGTCCACAGCGGAAACAGGGCCCAGCCGATCGTCTGCCAGGCCTGCCGGTCTCTTCTAGCCGTTCTAGTCTCTTCAGTATCTCCTTTTTGGCGTTCGATTTCCCACCGCCTCCAGTGGTGCTTTGTTCCACAATTAATTCTGCACCAGGGACCCGTGGGTGCCCCAATTCCCTTTTTATTTCACGGATAGACACAACATTGTGGGGCGGGTTCACCACAGCCAACGGTTGCCCCATAACGTTGGCAGGATTTAGTTTTCCGGCTGTCTCTGGTCGGGCAGTCTGACGGTGCACTGCCTCTTTAGATGACCATATCGTCCACAGCGGAAGCAGGGCCCAGCCGATCGTCTGCCAGTCTCTTCTAGCCGTTCTACTAGCCGTTCTAGTGTCCTCAGTATCTTCTTAATGGCGTCCGATTCCCCACCGCCCACAGTGGTGCTTTGCTCCGCAATTAATTCTGCACCACGGACCCGTGGGTGCCCCGATTCGCTCACTCGGTAGGCCGCCTCCACCTCCAGGGCGCGAACCAGCGCCTCTCTTGATTTATCGAAAGAAGCAAGTCGTAGCACTCTCTGGACTTCCACGTCTCGAATACCATCGATAAACGTCTGGGCGGCCAATTGGTCAAGGAAATCAATGGGAGCACCAGGGTAGGCCAGATGACAGAGCCTCTTGACATCAGCTTCAAACCCCTGCAAACTTTCCCCGACTTTTTGTCTTCTTAGCCTAAGTTGAGCTTGGTATACCTGACCCAGATGTTGTTCTCCATATCTCAACTCAAGTTCTCCCATCAACATCGCATAACTCTGTTGATCTGCACGCGGAACCGCCTGGAGCAGATCTAAGGCCGGTCCCCGAAGAGCCACAATCAAATTTGTCACTTTTTCGGTCTCTCCCCAGCCATTGTTGAGAGTCACTGCTTCGAATTGTCGCCTAAAACCCTCGAGGGAAGTTTGTCCGTCAAAGGTAGGCGGAGGTATGTTGCGGCCTGTAGGGGAGATCACAGCACCCTCTAGACTCCTCATGCGCGCCAGCTCGATCTCCAGCCTCCGGACTTCGCCAATATTATTCTCTAAGGCTGCCTGGACCCCCCCGATCTCACTCTGGAATCTAATCTCCAAATTTGTCACTTTCTGGTAGAACTCTTCCCTCTCCTGTTGTCGAAGAAGCCTTTCTTCCTCTTTCTCTTTTTCTTTAAGAACTCTTTTTTTTTTCTTTAAGAAGCTTTTCTTTCTCTTTCTCTTCTTCTTTAAGAACTCTTCTTTTTTCTTTCTCTTCTTTCTCTTTTTCTCTAAGGAGCTTTTCTTTCTCTTTCTCTTCTTCT
The DNA here is from genome assembly GCA_030710605.1 of Cordylochernes scorpioides. Taxonomy (NCBI): domain Eukaryota; kingdom Metazoa; phylum Arthropoda; class Arachnida; order Pseudoscorpiones; family Chernetidae; genus Cordylochernes; species Cordylochernes scorpioides. Next base: position 68,868,276 of record CP092865.1, read on the forward strand.
TTAAGAACTCTTCTTTTTTCTTTCTCCTCTTTCTCTTCTTTCTCTTTTTCTCTAAGGAGCTTTTCTTTCTCTTTCTCTTCTTCTTTAAGAACTCCTCTTTTTCTTTCTCTTCTTTCTCTTTTTCTCTAAGAAGCTTTTCTTCCTGAAGCCCTTGCATCATCTGGGCGATTGTGGCCAGCAAGTTCTGCTCCGAGGCCATTTTTTGACCTCTAGTCTCGATGGGCATTCGTCAGCAACCAAGAAATATCAAAAGGAGCCTCCTGGTGACCTCCACGAGGAAGAAGCCCACCTCTGACACCAGTGTTATGCGTGATCCCTCCGATCTCACGGCACGATTCGCTCCCTCGCTCGCGGTGTAGCTCCTCCTTGCTGGCACCCCGACTTGCTCTCCTGAGTTCCACTGCTCGAGTGGAAACTCCCTTCCTCTGGCAGTATCTCTCGGCCTTACCACTGGTGGGGGGACACGAGAGACTTACCAGAAGAGTAGTAGTAGTTGCAGTAGCCCGGTGACGATGGCAGTGGCGATAATAACGACAGGAGGCGACACGGAGACTAGAAGCACTTCACTTTATTGTCATACTTTACCAAACATTACATATAACTGGAATAACAAACAACGGGTATTTACATTATGCCACCTCCTGGGGCCAATATAAAAAGGTATTTACAGTCAGGAGAGGTAGCCTCCCCAGGAAACGGGACCACAGCAGTCGGCGACTCCCGTATCAATTGCAGATGCGAAACAGGCGAACGCGCCATCTACCGGCGGAGGTTGCAAGTGCTCTTCTCGTAACAATATGAAGAACTATGAATGCCGGTCAGGTAGCCTCTATCTTTATTTAGGACAAAAGATTTTTGACGAAACGTCGAGACAATAAAAAAGATTTACTGGCCGAAGTGTCTTTAATTTGAAGAATATGAATGCCGGCCAGGCAGCCTCTATCTTTACGAGAATTCAAATGGAGACAAATGAGAAATGGGTTGACAGACTTTTAGACGCTTGATAGGGAATACTCGTGCAAGTCGCTGATTGTACAATACCGGGAATACGTCATTAACCAGGACCACTTTATAGGGGTAAACGTGCATTGTGAGGCAGAGAAAGTGCTTATTTGTAAATATTCCGCGTGCTGAACGGAAAACCAGCCCAAACGCCTAAGCGCTTCCTTGATTCCAGCGCATCTTTGACGCGCAGTCTTTACGGATATAGAGCCTTCTTTTTTTTTTTTGCCCCGTGAACTTCAGAACTCCGGTGACCACGACAAGCCTGTCATCCTAATTTAGAAAGTGTATTCATATGGCAGAAAAAAATAAATTATATCGATGCACCTCTATACAATTTATATCTTACTAGACGAATGACCCGGCTTCGCCCGGGAATTCAGCAGTACATAAAAACGAATAAACGCCGTTAAGATGCTAATAATATGTACAATTAAATATTAAGAGAGATTTTGCATATTGCTTGATATTAGAATATTTTATTAAGTTAGTTTGTATTTTTTGCATATTGACTATTGTTTGTTTAATTTTAAGAATTATATATCATATTGACTGTAACTTTTATTTATTTTATTAAAAAACAAAGGCCAGAACAAAAATTAATAAAAAATACGAAAGCCATTATTTACATACAGTAACGCTAATTTTGTGAAGTTTTTTTTTAATTGCATTGCGTGCACTTACCGTAACTTAGTAATATAAATTTCTCTCTCAATACTTTTGTAAAAAAAGTGACACTCGTATGAAAAGATATTTTAAAAAAAGTACGCAAGCAACTTGAAAAGAAATGCAGAACGCTCATTGGTCGCTTAATTGGCCTCGTGTTGTTACTTCGCCTCGTATTTACTCCGCGTAAAAAAAAGTTCTTCAAATGAAAAAAAAAAAAGAAATAGCCAAAAATACTAATCAAAATGTAGCCGAAAATTTTCCTCAGGTTTATAAAAAGCGATATGCAAAATTTGGTACCAATTGGTTCAGTAGTTTTTGAGTTTATCGCGAAACAGACAAACATTGACTTTTATATATATAGAGATATAGATTTTCATAAATTGTACTGAATGTTCTCAAGACAATAAATATACTCTTCAGCCGCCAAGAGAAAATATATCCAACTCACCAGCATTTAAAATACACCTCATCCCCACCAACATGGAAGTAGGAATCCTTGAAGACAGAGGTAATTTCGGATAACAGGGACTTGAGGAAGGTGTAGGTAGATGGCAGGATGGGGTTGATAGGACCGTGGGTGCCATCTGGCTTCCCATCTTTGTAGCATTCGGTGAGAAGCCCTGGCTGGCCGGGACCCCAGGACATGGTGTGGCCTGACACCAGATTTTGTGAATGAATACAGAAAATATTGGTTTTAGTATATTCTATATGTAACTTTTAATGAGAGAGAGTGACTAATATTGATATAATTTGTTAGTTGAAAAGAGTCGTGTTTTCTTTCATTAATTAGAACTAAAACATTTCCCTACCTGGAGTGTCGAACTCGGGGATCACCCGAATGCCCCTATCAGCAGCATAGTTTATGATCTTCTGGACGTCAGAAGGGGAGTAGATATGAACCTCGTTGTCAAAGGCCGCCTACAGCAACAAGTTGATTAATACGCTAACTTACATGAAGGCGTGTCTCACCTTCTCGCTGAGCTTGGGGAACTTGGTGCTGACGTAAGGGAAGGAGGTGTCATCCACAATGTGCCAGTGGAACACGTTCATCTTGTTCATCTCCATAGCATCCTGCGACCAACGCAGCCAGTGCCATTACGCACCATCAATACTTAGCTCGAAACGATAGGAATTCAGGAACACATTCGAAAACATGTACAGTACCATTTGGGTGCCCTTATAAAGGACAAGATACTTTTATTAAATGTTTAGTAATTTTATGGTTACAGTCGAAATATGAGTTAAAATTTACAGTTCAATGTTCTCATTCTGAATGTGGTATTAATATGAGAGGAAAGGTAGAAGTAACGAAGATTATCTCTAATTTTAAGATAGTAAACGGAAAATATATATATATCATATATGTGTATATAAAATTCTGCCTAACGAAAAAAAAATATGTCATATATTTTCCGTTTGGCATATTTTTATATACACGCTATATACTGAATTTAGGCGCAAGTATCCCAAGCTGGGATATCGCATCCGATATGTCAAATAAAAATAAAACGCATATAGAAAATGTACTCTACGAAGATATTTTGAATAAGAATAATCTCTGATCAAGAATAATCATATAGATATAAAGGAGGTTTATAATTAGTTAGGCTCAAATCGACCACGTTATCTTTAATTCTTACATAAATTTCTTTAAATTATGGGAACTCAGGGGTCACTGCTTCACCCGTTCTCGGGGAAAAGTATAAAACCCCCTTGATTCGATTATCTTCGGGCAGATTTCTCTGACTCCGTCTCCACGCATATGGTCCATTTGTTGATCCTAGGACCTTCCTCTCTCCTCTCTGCTCATTGCTCGCGAATTCTTGAACCTGGATCCTGCCTCCAGTGTGCGTCCTTACCATTCTCTCCACGAGACTGCTGTCAACTCAAAAAATATATATACATATTAAAGGTAGAATTTCCTCTTTGGTACATATATGTAATATTGTTGAAAATGATCTTGTCGATGTATGAAAACTGGCAGTCGTGTACGTGAGGCTAGTGTCGATGTTTTTCCCACACATGGACAACAAGAAGCAGAGGCAGGGCTAGATGTTAGCACCAAGAGTGATCGGGGACAGCCCACGGGACAGAGGTAGCGGCCATGACACAAATTTGGAAGCTTATCACCGAAATATGGAGAGAGAGACCGAGAGAAACAGAAGCGGTCTGCTGATGGACGCACTATAGAACATACTGCCGCTGACCCCCTGCTAAAACCTGTCCTGTTTCCAGGAGTCGTCTATAAAATGCCCTGGAGATGGGCCCCATTTTCCTCTTTCTCTGGCCCCAGCTACCACCATCTTTGGCTTTTTATTTTGATATCATCATTTTGAGGTTAAATACAAATAAGGGTGTACATGTTGTATTCATAAAGATATAGCATATATACAAAATATGGGGTGGTAGCAAATAGGAGCAGTGTACATTTTAATAGAAGGGTATGATCTTATAAAATATCGGCTCTAACTAATTGTGAGATATGTGAAATACACTAAAACGGTCATTATTATACATTTTAAAATATACTATATATATTTGGCAATATAATAGGTGGGCAAATAAACCCACCACAATTTGGAAGAGGAACCCAGGCAACCAGGGAGAGGGAGAGAGAGAGACGGGTCCGGCATAGCCGGGCGACCATTCGTGTCGCAAACAATCCTCAACTGCCCTAAAAGTCCCGAGGTGTTAATCCCCTTGGAATGTCGCTGGTATCTTAAGTGATCCTCCCGTCTCTCTCTGGGCTGTCTGTAGCTTGGCTTTATTATTTCTGGAAGAGTATATATTATAACATATATATATATATATAATAGAGAGGGCCAAGGGCTGTCGTGTAGAGTTGACCCGCACCATAAAATAGTACAGAATAATTGTAATTTCCAAATATTTAATTTCGCTATTTCACTATTAAAACATTTCAAAGGAACACCGTGTTTATGTGTATTTCCCCTATCTTACTTCTTACCTCTAATTCAAAAATTGTGTGAACTGTTTTGAGAAGCTACTTTTTTAAAATGGGAATTATGTCCATTTGAAATAGTTTATAATAAAAATAATTGTCTTGGTTCAATAGTTATGTGATAATAAGGATATAAAAAGTACTATATGTGTATATATTTCAAGAAGAGTTATGAAGTGAAACAAGTTATATAAAGTACCAGGCTCTGCCAAGATACGAGGGTCAAGATTTGTTAGTAACACAGTACCAGGTTAGTTAGAAGAGTTTGGACTGGGAGGTAGTGCCGAGACGTGTCCAACAGAAGGCCACGGAAAGGTAGGAGAGGATAGTCCAAGATGCTGAGTCTGTAGATGGACCACTGCAACCACAAACGATTAGCTCTCTCTCAGTAACAATACATGTGACCGAGAAGACTTCGGCTGGGCTCACTTATTTAATAGAGACGGCCAAGGGCTGTTGTGTAGAGTTGACCCGTAACATAGTACCGAATAATTGTAACTTCTAAATATTTAATCTCGCTATTTCACTATTAAAACATTTCAAAGGAACACCGTGTTTATGTTTATTTCCTCTATTTCACTTCTTGCCTCTAATTCAACAATTTTTATTAGCTGTTTTAATAAAATATATTTATTCAAAAATGGGAATAATTCTTCATTCGAAATTGTCCATAGCATAAGATTTTATGTTTTTATTTAATTTTATTTCAACACACAAAACGCGATATCCCGGTAACATTTTATGTCTTGGTTCAATAGCTATGTATTAATAAGGAAATAAAAAGTTTTAATATTTTTTTGTGTGTCTAATTTAAAGCAATAAAGTTCAAACCTTTTATTTTATTTTTTCAACATAGATGTGAATTTAAAATCAAGTATTTTATGCATACATAAATGATCCCTTATTTCTTACTTGATTCCCAAAATATTTTATATTTCATTTGTTTTAAAAAATTATAAGTACCTATTATTATTGTAGGTAAGGTTAATAAAAACATCACTTTTCGAATTCAAAGTTATTTATAGAATAAATAATAATCTATCTTTTGGTTTGTAAGAGACGGGAACTTTCCCGAACGATCTAGTGTAGTCGTTATTTACATTTGTAATTAATGTTATCCTATCTAACTGGGTTAGAGCTGAATAAATGTATAGAATTAAATTAAATTCAAATTGTTTTCTTTTCTTTAAATGAGTAAATATAGAAAAAAAATGTCTGATGATAACAGGAAATTATTATGGGCGGAATAAATAGAACAATCAGATGTCCTGACTCTAATTTATATAAAAACTAAAAAAGGCCTGAATGGAGAAAAATTATGCACAATTGATGCCACGCTTTTAAAACAAATTTTAGATCGTTGTCAAATCCCATATGTTTTTGAAGATGAGGCAGTTACTGCATGAAAACGACAACGACAATCTAAAGAACATTGCATTTCATCCTCTGATGATGAAGAAAATCCAAAGAATCCTAGAATTCAATTAGACAATCAGAGCCGTAATAATAAAAATGATTTGGACGAAGTGGAGGAGAGTCACGATGAGGAAGGACCTTGGTGTGATGTCCCAAAAAGTAGAAAAATCAGAATTCATCCTGTTATTGTTGAAAATGTGAACGATTGGAAATTGCTTTGTAAAGAACTAACCAACTTAGCTGATGAACCATTCCAAGCCACCATATCAGGACCTAAGCATATTATCAAAGCTAAGAATATAGCAGACTTCAAAAAGATCCTTGAATATGTTCGTTTAAATAACGGCGGCTACTCCTATAAATTACAAGAAGAAAACTTTTAAATGGTAGTCATAAAAGGCGTTTTAACCAGTTTTGAAATTTAAGACATTGCAGTTGAATTATCCCACTTAGGCTTTAAAGAGGCCTCAGTAAAAAGGCTTCACCGCCAATCTTCAAAGCAGGCAATGAACATAGTTCTTGTTGAACTTCCAAAATATGATTCCAACAAGAATATTTATAATCTGACTGACCTGCTGTACCAGAAAGTGGTCGTTGAATCCTTCAGATCTCCCAAAAAGGTCACCCAATGTTTCAATTGTCAAGGGTTTGGCCATGGGCAATTGAATTGCTTTCTAAAACTTAAATGTGTCAAATGCGCCGAAGCTCATCATAACAAAGATTACCCAAAAAAATCGGAGCACTATTCACCCAAGTGTATAAACTGCGGGCAAGCTCACACGGCCAACTATCGCGGCTGCCCTGCGTTCCCAAAAGTTCCCAACCATTTTTTTAACAAACGACCACAAATTCCCAAGGTATCTTCATATATTCATAGCAATTATACCAAAGACAACAGCGCAGTGCAGGAAAGTACTTTTAAGCCTAGTTATGCAAGTGTATCGAAACAAAACTTTGCGAATCAAAATATTAAAGCTCTTTGCGAAAAGCTATTAAGCATTATTGGCGAAGTTCTAAAATGAATATAAATATGATTTTAAAATTAGTAATCTGGAATGCCAATGGAATTTTAACTAAAAAAGATGAACTACTCTATTTTTTGGAATATAATAAAATCGATATAGCACTAATCTCAGAAACTCATTTGAAAAATTCTAAAACTCTTAATCTTAGAAATTACGACGTTATTAGGATGGACCGTCTTATTGGGAGAGGAGGAGGAACGGCTATTATCCTTAGAAATTTCTAAAGTATAGAAAAATTATTGTTAAGACTGATTATTTGGAAAATACTACTATAGTATTTAAACCTGATGGAAAAACCAGCCTGCAAATTTCTTCTGTTTATCGCAAACCAGATCAACTATTGAAATGTGAGGATTTGAGTAAATTATTTCAAAATAATCTTGTCATCGCTGCAGGAGACTGGAACTTCAAACATCCATTATGGGGCTCTAGTAAAAGTATTCAGAGTGGAATGGTTCTTCATGAGTTTTCGGAATCTGCAGGGTTGGATATAATAGCTCCTTCCTTGGCTACTCACTACAGTCATATTGGTCATCCTGACTTCTTGGACTTTCGGTTTTCAAAAATGTGCCGTGGAATTTTGAAATTACCACAGTAGATGCATTATCTTCTGATCACTTACCTGTGGTTTTAAGGCTGGCATGTCCTAAATATGATTTTTCTATGAAAGTAAATAAGAACACAAACTGGATATATTTTCAGCAAGATTTTATCAATAATCCTCCTCCCAGATCCCCTTTAAATTCTACTATAAATATTTATCTTGAAATTGGAACCCTCAACAAAACCATTCTTAATACTTATTCTAAAAATACAATAGTTTCTCCTATAGTTAAACCGCATGTGCCTATTTTTATTAAAAACATTATCAGAGAAAAGAATAAAGATAGAAAGAAATGGCAGTCAACATGGGACCCCAGACACAGAGAAATTTATCTACATTTTCGAAAGAAAGTGAATATTATATTACAAAAGTACAACCAGCAAAGTCAAAATGATCTTATCAACAGCGCGTTAAATACTTCAAAAACCTTCTGGAGACTAGTGAAGTCAACTCGGAAAAAATCGGAATTTAAAAATATTAATGTAGATGGTGATATTCTACATTCAGATGAAGAAATTGGCAAGGCTTTGGCATTTAATTTCTCAAAACACTTTTCCATAGTTTCAAAAGAAGCCCTAGCAAATCATCCAACCTTAAATAAAACTCGAATGACTCTTGATAACAACGAAAATATTTTGAAACTTACATCACTACAAGAAGTAAAACAAGAAATAACAAAACTTTCTGCAAACATGGCGCCTGGTCACGATGAAATAACTACCAAATTAATCAAAAACCTACTTATAAAATGGGTTGTATTTTTAACTAGCATTTTCAATGCATCTATTAATCTTTGCTACTTTCCAAAGATATGGAAGCAGGCTATAGTTATTCCTATACCAAAAAAGCAACTATCTAAATCCCTGGATGAATTTAGGCCAATTAGTCTCTTGCCGATATTTGGAAAAATATTTGAGCGGATCATTCTTAAAATACTCCAGACCTATATAGATACAAGAAATGTTCTAATTCCACAGCAATTTGGGTTTAGAGCAAATCTTTCATCAACTCACCAATTGATTACCGTTATTGATTTTATACAAACTCGCAAATCCCTTAACGAAGCTGTTGGAGTAGTGCTTTTAGACTTAAAAAAAGGCTTTCGATATGGTTTGGCACAGAGGCCTCATCATTAAATTAACTTCTTATAATTTTCCTCAGAAATTCATCAGGTACCTGAAGAATTATCTTCAGGATAGATCGTTCTTCGTAAAAGTTGGAAAATATATATCAAATTTTCGGCAAATAGAATCTGGTGTTCCTCAAGGCTCAATATTGAGTGCTATACTTTTCAATTTATACATCAATGATGTTCCACATATCCCACAATGCCGACTAGCTCTTTTCGCTGATGATACTGCCCTGTTATCCAGCTCGCGTTCCCCAGATATTTTAATTTCCCGCCTTCAAAACTATCTTGAAATATTTGAAATTGGTGTGATAAATGGAAACTCAATCTGAATCCAAAGAAATCTCAAGCAATTATCTTTCCTCCACGAAATAGCTTCAAGTTCACACCCAGCACAAATCTTATAATTTACTCATCTCCCATAAATTGGACCCAGCAGGTCAAATATTTGGGAGTCACTTCCGATTCTAAACTGAAATTCACCAGCCACGTGAAGGGTATAATAAGAAAATCTAAAATAGCCAAAACCTCATTATCCAATATGTTCAGTTCAAAAAGTGGTTTATCTGTTAACCAAAATTTTACTTTATACAGAAGCTGTATTCTCCCTATAGTATCACACGCATTGCCTGTATGGTTTAAATACATAACCTTGACTGATAGGAAAAGAATAGATGCATTCATGAGAATTTGTTTAAGAAGTACTGTAAATGCCCCAATTAATCTATCAAATGCAATTTTAAAGCAGGACTTAAACCAGACTAATATAGAAGAAATATACATATCCTCGACCCAGAAATTATATCTAAAACTCTCTACTTCCCAAAATCCAGTTATACAAGAATTGTTCCAATTTGATGGAGACCTCAATCCCCAAGACATAAAAGACCTGGACTTCACTTTACCTGAACTGTGACCTTCAAGTCAGTTCTGAAAGCCATTTTTTAGAAATTCTTGATGCCTAACATCCACGACAAAGTGACTCGTGAGCTCTATGCTCGAATGGTACACTGTAAATTTGAGAGGAAATAAATAAATGTATAGAGTTTAGATTGTAGTGAATACATTTCAGTATAAGTATTTTATATATAGAGGAATATGATGATAACTATTTTCAAAAAGTCATTTGTAAGATATTATATACATATAAATGCACATTTCGTAGAAAACAGTGTTTTCCTTTTTACATTTATACGTTTAAATTAGGATTTTATTTGTGAAATTAATTGAAACCACTGAATTGAACATGTTATATTTGTAACTTGTTATGTATTTATTTATTATGTAAATATTTTCCCTCCTTTTCTGTTGTATATACGAGGTCTGTTCAAAAGGTATCACGACTTTTGTGTCTTTTCAAAAATTATTTATTTATTCATGAATACCTATTTTGTCCCCTTCAAAGTAATCCCCATGAGATATTATACACTTGTGCCAACGGGTTTTACAATCTTCGAAGCACTTCAAAAAATCATTTTTAAAAATCTTTTTCAGCTCATCCTTCGATGCCGTCTTTATTTCGTCAAGCGTAGCGTAACGTCGTCCTTTCATGGGCCTCTTCAGTTTAGGGAACAAGAAAAAGTCACAGGGGGCCAGAACTGGGGAATACGGTGGCTGCGGCAACATTAGTGTGTTGTTTTTGGCCAAAAAGTCGCGCACAAGCAACGATGTGTGAGCAGGGGCGTTATCGTGGTGTAAAAGCCAATTTTTGTTCTTCCACTAATCCGGGCGTTTATGGCGGATTTCTTCGCGCAAATTGCGCATAACTAGCAGGTAATATTCCTTATTGACCGTCCTACCCTGTGGCAAGAACTGATGATGCACCACGCCCATGCAATCGAAGAAACCTGTCAGCAAAACTACACATTCGCCCGAACTTGGCGCGCTTCTTTCGGTCTTGGTTCGTGCGGCAGCTTCCATTGAGATGATTGAGCTTTGGTTTTCACGTCATAACCATAAACCCACGCTTCGACACCAGTTATGACCCTCTGGAGCAAATTTGGGTCGTCGCGGACAGAGTCCAACATCTCATTAGCAATGTTCATGCGATGCTGTTTTTGGTCGCAATTGAGCAATTTTGGTACGAATTTCACGGCGACCCGTCTCATGCCCAAATCATTGATAAAAATCGAATGGCACGAGACAATCGATATGTTTAGGTCCTTAGCAACTTCTCTAACGGTGATTCGACGATTGGCCAATATCATTTTCTCCACTTCATTATTTTTCCGTCTGTTGTTGAAGTGCTCGGGCGTCCGGCACGCTCTTCGTCGATCACATCTTCTCGGCCTTCTGAGAACATTTTGTACCACCGATAAACGTTGCTTCGGTCCAAGGTAGCTTCTTCTTATGCCACAGTCAACATTCGGAATTCATTCGCGCACTTAATTTCGTTTTTCACACAAAATTGATACAGGTTCATTGATCCATTTTTTTAATAGGTAAAAATCGAAGACGATCCAAAACACCTGCAAGCAAAGCAGCAGTCAACAGTTAAGTGAACATTCAAAATTGTCGAGCTTATCGGCATAAGTGAGAGCCATGAGTACCAACATAAAGCCACAAAAAAATCGAAATTCGAATATACGTAACCCGCGAAAATTCAAAAGTCGCGATACTTTTTGAACACACCTCGTATATTAGTTAATTGTTACCACAGAGTGTGTGTGAGCTCACAGGTAAATAGGGCCTGACCGAAGAAAAAAAAGTTTCTTTTTTTTAATTTTAGTTTCACTTTTATATTTTGTTCTCTATTTTATAGATCAATAAATATAATGTTTAATTAATAATTCTTGGAATCAGTTTCATTTAAAATTCTAAGCAAAGTCAACAATTGGTAGCAGAGCGTTGTGTTTGATATAAAGCTCAAAAGCGAGAATATTTAATATGAAGATAAAGCAAAAGGTTTATTCTGATCGTTAAACTGAAGCACTTCTGAGAAGATTAAAAGTATTTATATAGATTAAATTAAATTATATCTATATATTACATGTTTAAAAGCTACCCAATATTTAAATAAATTTAAAATATATATGTCATAATTTGTATAGTTAATGCCAAGAGATATAATTTATTTCTGTCAAACTAAGTATGTAAATATGTTACGCTTGTGTTAAAATGTAAATATGTAAATTCATCCATGTATAAAAGCTGGACAAAAAATAAAGGTGGTAGACATCGCGGGTGCGCTGTTCGCTAGGCATAATGGCTGCGCCTCTTCATTTAGCTACGACAGTTAAGAGTCGACAGAGATAAAGAACCTCAAGAGCATGGGCAAGGCAAAAAGACAAGAAGGCCAGAAGGAGGCCGAGTTAGCTCAAGAGAATAAGTCGGTGATAAACGCAATAACAGCGATGATGAGAAGACTAGAGCAGGACGCGCCCACCACCGCAGCCAAATTTGACGGATCAAGTTCGGCGGAATCGTTCTTAAGGGAGCTGGAGAGGTCCCCGGAATTCCAAAACAGCAGCTGTGACGAACAAGGCCGCATGGTAGTGGCAGCGCTAGAAGGAGAGCCCCGGAAAACACTCCAATCCATGGATTACCTCTATGAACCCTACTGGAAGATCAAACAGGTCCTTGAGGATCTGTACCCCCCACCCGAGACACCGACCCATAAAGAATTCTATCAACTACGCTGCGGGCCTCAAGGCTTACAAGCATACTATTCACAGAAGGTACGCATAGGTACGCAGCTCAACATCGACCGCAAGGAGATGGTCAATGCCCTCACTCAAGGAATGCCCTCCTACAGTCTAAATCTCCTACTGATTGCAACACCCAGCAGCCCGTCGGAATGGCTCACTCTGGCCAGGAAAATCTATGGTATCGGCGGAGACCCGAGTCGTCCCGGCATTTCCTCTCCCACAGAACACCCATCTCCCTGCCAATCCGGTAGACGGACAAGTAATCCGCTAAGGCGCTTATCCGAAGATGTGCCTCATTCCCAGAAGCGACCAGAAGGATCTCCCTCCACCGCGCCTACACCATGCAAGCACTGCCAAGGGCCACACTGGAACAATCAGTGCCCACAACGGTCCACCTTGCCTGGACAGCGCGCCGATCATCCTCGACTATCGACACCGCCGCGGTATTTTCGTGACCCAAGAGACAACACTACCAAGAAACCAGAAGTACAACCCACACGCTATTAAAGGCGTAAGTACCCTGACTTTCAAGTTGCTACTTGCCAACCATTTGTTTTCATTTCTAATAGATACGGGCTCTAATATTAATATTATTGGTTTCAAGCAATTCAAAACATTAAGAACTAAAATGTCACTTTTAAATTATGATGTTACTATTAGGACATTGTCTCATAATATCCAACCTGAGGGATTTGCATTTATTTTAGTTACTGTAGGATCCATTAAGGAACACTTGCTATTTTATATAATAGATAATGATCTACCATTTGGAAATTTTTCTTTAAACTCATTAGGGATATTCCGATTAACTATTGATTTATTTTCAAAGCGAATATATCAGGACGAGTGACCCGGGCAACGCCCAGGGTTTACCCAAAGGGCCTGCAGAGACTTTAAAAGTATAGATTGACCATGTTTTGATGTCCTGAACTATAGCCTATCATATAACAAACTGTAATTCGACACTATCAATAATTCGACACTTCTGATAATTCTACCGTTTTAAAAATCAAATTTACACAGTCGATTGTTGTTTAAATACAACCTTACCGGTAAAAAGGTATTACAGAGGCGATGACAGCCACTGAAAATGTACAAAATTTATGTATAGAGAAATGGGAGAATTTAGTGAATAAAGAAAAGTCCAAAATCTAAATAATTGATAATAGTGTATTAACAAACAACTAATACAAAAAAAATTCCTTTGAGGTAAGAAACTATAGACATTAGTAAAAGGTTTATGAAAATAAATCAGAAAAAAGAGGTTGTCAACTATATTGCAGAGGAGACTACTTATAAAAGGAATTAATCTAAAGGACTCATTAAAAATTAATTTCTATTTTTATTCATACATGGGTTCAACTTTATATGTATTTTGTCCAAAGTTCAAACACGTGAAAAAGTCGCATAGAGCTGTCCATGCGTATGTAGTAAGAACCCAAATATTATTTATAGTCATAGCAAAAGCCAACTTTAGTGAAAACTGATGCCTCTTAAGAATGAAGGGAAGGCTGATATCTGAAGGAGCAAAATATATTTTTGGCACCAATACAGTGTGTCCAACATTGGTCCCGGTCAGTATTTGTGCTTCAACTCTACTTGTATGCCATCCAAAGTTCACACACGTGAAAAAGCCACATAGAGCTGTCCATGCATAAATGCAGGTTCTTGTAGCAAGAAACTCACTCTAGTAAAGGTTTGGCCTTAAGCCTTATTTATAGTCATAGGAAAAGCCAACCCTATTGGAAACTCTTGCCTCTTCAGAATGAAGGGAATGTTGATATCTGAAGGAGCCAAAGATGTTTTGACACCAATACAGTGTGTCCAACATTGGCCCCTGTCAGTATTTGTACCTCAAGGACATGAGAGCACATGCACTGTATCACCATACATGTACCATTGTAAAGACCCTGCTTAAGATTAAAATTTCTCAGAAGCATAACAATAGCACCAACCTAGAGTATAACTGGTGTGGAGGCATTCTTCTGGGAGTAAGGCTATTGAAAAATTCAATAGGAAGTTATTTTGCTCCTCCACAATCTTACACTCCACACTGTTAACACTGAGGAAACACTGACTCGTGTTTGGTAAGCAATTTCAAGAAAGAAACTATAGGTATTGGTTGAAGAGTTTAAAAATATATATTTTGAGTGGAAAAAAAGACACAAATCAGCAAATAAAATTGCAAACAATACTACTATATCACAGATAAGACAACATATAAAAGGAATGAATTCATTTAAATGACCTCATTAAAACGACATTTATAGTTTTATATATAAAAATATAACCTCGTTGATTCGACCAAGTTTTGTTGTCCTTACCTACAGCCTATTAAATAACAAATTTAATTTGACACTATAGATAATTCGACCATGTTTTGTTGTCCTGACCTACAGCCTATCATATAAAAAACTGTAATTAGACACTCTCGATAATTCGACCATGTTTTGTTGTCCTGACCTACAGCCTATCATATAAAAAAACTGTAATTCGACACTCTCGATAATTCGACCATGTTTTGTTGTCCTGACCTACAGCCTATCATATAAAAAACTGTAATTCAAGAGTTTAAAAATATATATTTTGAGTGAAAAAAAAAAGACACAAATCAGCAAATGAAATTGCAAACAATACTACTATATCACAGATAAGACTACATATAAAAGGAATGAATTCATTTAAATGACCTCATTAAAAACTACATTTTATATATACTTGGGTTCAACTTTACATGTATGCTATCCAAAGTTCGCACACTTGCAAAAGTCACATAAAGTCGTCTGTGCGTAAACCCAGGCTCTTGTAGCAAAGGTTTGGCCTTGAGCCCTCTTTATAGTCATAGCAAAAGCCAACCTTAGTGAAACATAAAGCCTCTCTAGAATGAAGCGAAAGTTGGTATCCGAAGCAGAGGAAAACTATAAAACTGAAAGCCAGGACAGGCATAAAAAGAAAATTCCAAGCATGTGAGGAAACAATTGATGAAAAAAAAGGATTCCAAAAAAATACTGCAAAAAAGAAACCAGTCACAAAAAGCAACAATTGAGTACACAAATACAGCATCAGCCTATTTATGAGAAGAAAAAAAAAGACAGACACAAAAATGGAGCTAAATTCAAATGAAAAACTATAACAAATTAATAAAAGAAAATAAGACCTAATCCAAATAATTTAATAAAAAAAACGGCACACACTATTAAATTATTTGGATTAGGTCTTATTAATGAGAAAAAAAAAAGATGCCAAAGAGAGATGAAAAGATGTCAAAAAAGATAACCAGATACAAAAATTGTGCTAAATTCAAATGAAAAACTATAACAAACACTTATAAAAGATAGAATAAAAGTAATAATTCAATCTACAATTCGAAAAATAATATAACCTGGTGAGTTCCCAGAAAAGGTTAACTTTGGTAGGCGGCGCTGTACGTTGACACCGCCGTACCTTCGAGCCGTTTTACACTAGTTCCCAGAAAAGGTTAACTTTGGTAGGCGGCGCTGTACGTTGACACCGCCGTACCTTCGAGCCGTTTTACACGAGTTAAAGCGAAGATTTTGGACGTAGTGATTTTTACATTTCGATCTTTTATATTAATATATATATACTTACTATTTCGAATTATTTTTCTAAAAACGAACATTATTTTTTTTTAATTATCTGAAACTAACCTAATTCAACTTATCTAAAACAAACCTTATTTAGCGATTAAACTAACATAATTTAACCTATTTGAATCTAACCTCATATACACTTTTACACTACCTTTTCATTTCAAAATTAAATTAAAATAAGTTTATATTAAATAATAACATTTTAAAAAATCGACTTTCTGGTTCACACTTTTGTATCTAATCAATTATGTATTTCTTTATTTCTCTCTATAAAAGTACGCAATTGTAAACAAAAGAATTGATGATGATAAATGCAAAAAATCTACGATTGTAAAATAGATTAAATTAAAAAATAAAAATAACTGTTAACATTAGGAAAATAAAAACAGGCCTATCATACGAAGAAAAAAATAACGAAAATTTTGGTATATAGATCGTTATGTGTAGTTCAGAATCTTCGGAGGAGATAGCTCAGGACTTTACAATGGAAAACTCTGTTACGGTATTATCTATATAGATAATATCATGTTAGCACAGTCACAATATTGTTTTAAAGATTATTTTTCGCTATCACTAAAAACCTTTACAATTCATCACGACCCTAATAACCATACCATGCCCCACACTACTCAATCTTTTCATGACACCCTTAATAGTCCCAAAAATGTAGAAAATTATATAGTTACACATCCTCATCTAATTAATGAATGTAAAAATCTTATTAGAGAAAATATTGGTTTGTTTCCTATTGATAAGTTTTCAGTACCTGCTTTAAATATCGACCCGGTTAAAATTATACCTAACAGTGATAAGATTATAACACTAAGACCATATAGAATACCATATAGCGATTATCCTGAAATAAAATATCAAATAGAGAAAATGTTAGAAAATGAAATAATAGAACCATCGAATAGCCCATATGCCGCTCCCGTAACATTTGTTAGAAAAAGGGATGGCTCGAAACGTTTTTGTGTAGATTTTAGAAAACTTAACGAATTAATGACTGTAGATAACTATCCCATACCACTAATAGAAACAGTACTAGATCAATTATCTAATTCCAAATACTTTTCCACCATAGATATAACCTCCGCCTTCTGGCAAATTCCTATCCATCCCGAATCTAGGCCCCTACTTTCATTTGTAACCCACCTGGGGCAATACCATTTTAATAGACTTCCATTTGGTCTCAAATTAAGTCCTCAAATATTCGAAAGGCAGTTAAATCAATTGATACAGAAACACAAATTAACATTTGCTAATCATTATTTTGATGACTTCATAATACATTCTAACAGTTTAGAGGAACACTTAGGACACTTACAGGAATTTTTTCATTTTTATAAATCAGAAAATATAAAATTAAATCTTAATAAATGCCAGTTTTTCAAGACATCTATTGACTACCTGGGATATAAGATCAGTTCAGGTACCTGCACTCCACTTGTTAGGAATATAGATGTAATTAATGCCATAAAACCCCATACTAATGTAAAAACCTTGCAATCATTCCTAGGCGCCATTAATGTTTACAACAAATTCATTCCAGATTATGCGCGCATTAGAAATTCTCTAAATCAACTTTTGAAAAAGAACGTTAAATGGGAATGGACGTGAGACTGTCAAAAGGCGTTTGACAAACTCAAACAACTACTTTCATATCAGGTCCCATTCTCCATCTTTATAAATCAGATTTACCCTGTCAAGTGTACTCTGATGCATCTTTGCAAGGGATAGGAGGAGTACTGAAACAGCTCCATCCAGATGGAAACTCTTATCCAGTACAATATTATAGCTGCACTTTGCGCAAATACGAGCGCAATTATACCATCACCGAATTAGAGTGTCTGGCCATAATTGAAACAATAGATCGTTTCAAGGTCTATCTGGCGGGAAATTGTTTTACTATTTTCACCGATCATTGCGCCTTACAGTGGCTGAAAAACATCAAAAATCCGACAGGAAGACTCTTTCGATGGAGTTTGAGATTGTCAGTCTACGACTATCAGGTGAAATACATCAAAGGCACCAAACAACTAGAGGCTGACCTGTTATCCCGAAATCCGTTTTGTGGCCTTCTTGACGCCACACAATTAAAAATGTACCAAAGTGAGCTTCGGGATAATCCCAAGTATGTTCACCGAACCTCAGGCCTGACTACCGTCACCAGACGTTTTTGTGAGCAAAATAGTTGTTCCGCCATCCTTACGACCCACCATACTTAGAGAAGCCCACCAGAAATTCAACCATCCAGGAATTTTTCAATTAACTAGAGTCATCTCCGCCCAATACTTTTGGAGCGGAATGTCGATAGATATTCGTGCCTTCGTTAAGAATTGTAACATCTGTCAAATGAGTAAAACCCCAAAAGGACCGAAGTATGGAGAGTTGGGCGAATTGCCAGAATCTCCACTGCCATTCGATCAGGTCTCTATGGACACTATAGCCGGGTTTTCTAGATATGGAAGTGCAAAAAATTACCTGCATGTATTAGTAGACCACGCGACTCGATTCGCATGGACATTTCCATCTCGTTCCACCAGTACGACCACATATATACAAGTAATAAAAAAGGTGCTACAAAGTGGTTGTCCGAAGCGCCTCCTTACAGATAGAGCCCCTGCCTTTACATCACCGAGGTTTAGGAGATTTCAAATCTCCCATAACATCCAACCAATGCTCACTACCAGCAACCATCCACAAGCAAACGGTTTATCCGAACGTTTGAACGCAACCCTGACCGGAAAACTTAGGCTCCTCCATCTTCAACATCCTAGAGCTAGTTGGACTATGCTCCAATTCAAAGTAGTTAAGGCATATAACGACACCCCTCATTCCGTCACGGGATTTCCCCCATCATACCTTATGGACGGTTCCCTACCGAAAGAGCTGTCACAACATCTAGATCCTTATCCATCAGTCACTGAATCCAGACGCCTAGCGTTACAAAGAACGAAACAAAGCCATAAGCTAGATAAGATCAGATTTGACAAAAATCACAGGTCCCCCGACTTTGAAGTAGGCGATCTAGTCCTAACCAAAATTTACCAACACCCCAATACGGGTAAATTAGTGCCTTACTTCAGTGGGCCATATGAGATAATTGAGGTGATATCCTCCTATACAGTTAGAATCAATAGACCTAATCAAGCTCAAAACTTAGAAACAGAAGTTATCCACGTAAACAAATTGAAACATTATTCCGAAGACACTAAGTACATCTTCACACCTCACTCAACGAACAACAATAGCAAACCAAAATCATATTTTATTTACCATCATTTCCCACCTGAAATATTTCATGATGATAATAAGAATTATACATCTACATTCAATAACCCATTTAATCACATGAACCCCGATATTTTCTTAGATAATGACGAACAGACATTAACAGCCAGATACATTTCTACTCCTGACACCACCCCAAAGATTGATATCCAATTAGAACCTTCCCCTTAAACGAAGATAATGCTCCCATCCTCACCAACACTTAATCACACTCCGCAAATTAGCCCTCAATTGAGTGCTCTCCTTATTAACTGTGACAATGCAAAATTAGAAAATAGGTCATTTATAATCAAAAATACGTTAGTACCGTTACCCATAGTTAAATATTTTAATAGAATTAAACAATTCCCAATATTTTTTCTATCCCTCCTTACAATGGCGTTTATTAACCCAAACGTCTCCATGACGATTATACATTTGCTGATTTATTTATTGCCGTCGTCCAGATTGAGACAAATTCAATCAATCTTGATTCATTGTCTTGAAGAGCTTTCAATAGTCCTTTGGAACACCTTAAATGACTTCCTTAATCACCCAGAAAAGAATGGTGACCACGACATTAAGATTGATGATCCCCCATAAGATCCTAACGTCAGGGAATTCCTATATATAATTCCTATTTTGAATTAGAATAACAACACTCGCGTTGCCCATTGACCACCCCGAACTGATAGTTTTTCCCAAATTCATTTCCTTTTAAGGAGTCAGCAGGATTACTGATAATCACAGACCCATCTTGAAACGATCCGTTCAGGATGTAGGTCACAGAATTCAGTACGTTTCCCTCTGACCATTTGCAATAAACCATTATGTTCACACACTAACATCAAGAGATAATCTCCTTGCGCTATTTCATTGACATGACAACCGTCCCCTTTTCTCTCCATCCCAAACGAGAAACCTTCCGAGGACTCCAGTGGCCCAATTTGGATCATCCTACCAAATTGTTCGCCACGACCAAGTCTTCATTCCTCAAACGTACCCTGTCATATCAAACATTCATTCCTTTCATCCCTGAGCACCTTTTTAAGACCCCTTTTCTTACGTTCCCTATGGAAAGTACGGTACATAGGAGGATGCTCAGCCCATCAACAATCCACCAACACTCTAGCGCAGGAGATCCTCTCACACACAGAACACTCCCACAAACAGATACACAGTCGTAGCCACATCACACAGGTTCGTATCCTGCTACATTTGAAACTTTATTATCTTTGTATTATATATCAGACTTAATGTTGTGTTAATGCCTACTTGTATATATTTTAGTATAATATCACACAAATTTCCAATTTTGTACATAGTATCAGAATTCGAATTATAAAATTGCCTCCCAATCTCAACTAAATAATTTTAAATTCCTTTTAAATTTATTTATCCCACACAGGTTCCATCTGTCATAATTTGTATAGTTAATGCCAAGAGATATAATTTATTTCCGTCAAACTAAGTATGTAAATATGTTACGCTTGTGTTAAAATGTAAATATGCAAATTCATCCATGTATAAAAGCTGGACAAAAAATAAAGGTGGCAGAAATCGCGGGTGCGCTGTTCGCTAGGCATAACGGCTGCGCCTCTTCATTTAGCTACGACATATATTTGTTTTTAAATTATATTGGTTTGTTCATATTAGGTCAAAAGGCGAAAATGGCTGAATATAATTTTTTTATCCCAAACAAAAATTAAACCCTTAACAGGAACAAATTATCAAATATGGGCGTTGAAAATCGGCGCAGTTCTGAGAGGAAGAAAATTATTTAAATTTGCAATTTCTGATATAGAACCTGATATGGAAGACAAAAGTTCTTGAGAGATTTGGAGTGATAAAAATGATGAAGCTTTTGGGATAATCATCACTACGTTGACAAATGAACAAGCTGGAATGTTCTTCGAAGAAACAAATGCGAAGGAAGTATTGGACTCACTGAGGAAGATAAAATTATTGATATAGGCTTAGAATTAAAGAACATTAGAATGAAAGATTAAAAAAAAAAAAAGAAACTGTAGATGAGTATTGTTACATCAATTTTAATGCGCCTTAAATTATTCAAAATATTCTATGATATTTAATATCTATTTGAAACAGAATATTTAGAGATTATCATTATTCCTTTTTATAGTTTCATTCCTTTTTTAATATTTATTGTACATATATCTTGATTGGTCATTGGAGCGAGAGAGGACCTAGAGGGAGTCTGCGGATCACGAGCTACGAGGAAGTCCACTAATAAATAAACACAATAACCTTGAAAGGGAATTTATTTTTATTTACTTTTATTTTTTTTACTTTTACTTTTATTTATTTGCTTTGAATATGGAAACCCGCACGGGAAACGTGTATAACACCAAGAAGGAAGAAACCAAGGTCGACGACCCTGCAAAGCTGCAACTTGGTGCAACAATTGGTAGAGATGCTGGTTTCGAACCAGTTGCTTTGAACCCCAATATAGAAATTCCGAAATATGACGGGCAGAAAACCCTCGCCCATGGATAGAATCCCTCGAAGAGATTGGTTTCCTCAACCATTGGGCAGACTACATGATTGCCCGTTATACCGCCATGAACATGACGGGAAGCGCTAAAACCTGGTTGAATTTGCACAAAGCTAGTTTCACGAGTTGGGAAAATATTAAAATCCGCCTCATTCAGGACTTCTCTCTAGACGCGAATAAAGAAGAATTAAGAATAAAGCTTAGAATAATGCAACACTGGAATGAACCAGCAATCAGGTTCGCGGAAGACATCTTAGTGATAAAAATGATGAAGCTTTTGGGATAATCATCACTACGTTGACAAATGAACAAGCTGGAATGTTCTTCGGAGAAACAAATGCGAAGAAAGTATTGGACTCACCGAGGAAAACATACACAATTTGAAAGATAAAATTATTGATATAGGCTTAGAATTAAAGAACATTAGAATGAAAGATAAAAAAATAATAATAATAAACGCCACCAACTGTTGGATTTAATTTCCAAGCTTATTATCATTGATGATATTTTATTGATATTGGACTACTCTGTTGTTTGTTGATTGTTCGATAGCACATATATAATTTGATTGCTGTATTTCCCATTATATATATTTCTTTATATTATGTTATAATTGTAATGTTTGTATGATTAAATAAAATCATTAATTAAAAAACTCCTTCATTAACTAAAAACTTCCTTTAATGGTTATGGGCCGAGCACTTCTCCCACCGCGCGAATAAAAAAGGCTTAAGTCGAGCGTCAACATTCTTGAAAATAAAACAAATTTACCGAAAAGATAAGATATACACATCTTCAGAAAATGGAGAATAGTGTACAAGTTCCCAAATTTGACGGAAAAAACTTCGCTTCTTGGAAATTTAGGATTGTATCAATTTTAGAAGGCAAAGAATTGGACGACCTTTTGGAAGATGATCCACCAGAAGATGAAGTTAAATTCAAAGAATGGAAGAAGAAAGATGCTCAAGCTAAAGGAATCATCACATGTGCAATGACTGACTCCTTAGTCGCCTTAATATTAAATTGCAAAACAAGCAAAGATATTTGGATAGCGCTGCATGAAAGATATGAAGGAGATAAAAAGAAAAAGATCATTGAGGCCCGAAACGACGTTTCAAGATTGACAATGAAGAAAGAAGAAAATTGGGAAGAATAACTCTACAGATCAGAGAAGCTATTGGAACAAGCAAGAAACCTTGGTGCAGAGATAGAAGATCAAGAATTCACCACTTCAGTGATCAGAGGACTACCCCAAAAGTACAACCTTGTTGCACTTCAACTGAATTGCCAAATGAAGGTAAGCATTTCTGATCTTGAAAATTGCTTAAAACTTTACCATGAAAGATTCACTCATGAAGAAAAGGAAGGAAATTCCAAAGCATTCAATACAATACATAAAGAATCTTTCTCAAACAATAAGCATTTCCACAAAAATAGAAATAGTAATAAGCCTATTTGTTTCATTTGTGCTAAGCCTGGCCACAAGGCTATAGAATGTTGGCATAATCCTAAAAATAAAAGAGGGAGTGAAAATAAACAAACCTCAAAGAATAAACCTGAACATCAAAATAAGGCAAAATTTGTAAATTTGCAACCTGAGGAACATGTGTCCAACATCAAAGAATATGAAACTACTCAACAACCTGAAGAATGGGTGATTGATAGTGGGGCTAGCTGTCACATGACATCAAATAGAGATCTATTAAAGGAAGAAAGAGAGGTTCACAAAACAATAAAACTTGCAGATGACTCTGAAATAATATCCAATGCAGAAGGAGCAATTGAAATTGAAGGACAGAATAAGTTGATTATGCTTAATGATGTCCTATATGTTGAAAAATTGTCAGGTAACTTAATGTCTGTTAACAAACTGGTAGATGACAATAAAAAAGTACTTTTTGATAAGGATGAAGGACATATAATGGAGGAAGATGGAGAGGAAATTTTGATGGCCCAAAGAATAAATGATTTCTACATAATCAAAACATCAGCACCAGAAGAAATTCCATCACAGGCTTTAAAGGCTACTCTTCATACCTGGAATAATTGGCACAAAAGATTGGGACACCTAAATGAAGAATACATAAAGCAAATGTTGAAGAATAATTCAGCTCACAATTTCAATACCCAATCCCAGAATATGGACACTTGTCAAGTTTGTATTCAGGCCAAACATCCTAGAACACCCTTCAAACCAGTCCTATATCCTCAATCTACTAGACCATTAGACTTAATACATATTGATTTGATTGGACCTATTCAAGAGGAATCAATTGGAGGTGCTAAATATGTATTAACACTTGTAGATGACTTTTATAGAAAAATATTTGTAGAATTCCTCTCATCCAAATTGGAAACTTTTGACATCATCAGATCTTTCATTGAAGAAATTGAAAAGGAAAAAAATATCAAAGTCAAACAATTAAGATCAGATAATGGAAAAGAATTCACAAATCATCAAATGACTCAATATTTAAAAGGTAAAGGCATAAAGCACCAACTGACAAATGTTTACACACCCCAACAAAATGGAATCTCAGAAAGGTATAACAGAACACTGATTGAAGGAACAAGAGCTTTGCTGATAGACTCACAACTTCCATTGAGATATTGGGCAGAAACAATGTCAACCTTTGCTTATTTGAAAAATAGAACACCTTGTAAAAATTGGGATGGATAACTCCTGAAGAGAGATTTTCAAATAGAAAGCCAACTGTAGCTCATCTAAAGATATTTGGATGCATAGCTTACTACTATGTACACAAGCACAAAAGAGGAAAATTTCAACCTACAGCCAAGGCTGGAATATTTGTTGGCTATTCAAGCACAAGAAAGGCTTGGAGACTAATTGATCCTGAAAATGAAAATGTAATTGAAACAAGAGATGTTAAATTTCTTGAAAATAAATTAGGAAAGGAAATACTAAACAAAAATGATTCAGATGACACTCAAAAATATTTCCTTTACAATTTTCCAGAAGAGACTATCCCAGAAACTTCTGAAGAAGTAGAGAATCATGATGATCATTCTCATTCTGATTTTGAAAATCAAGATGAACATTCTGAACTTCCTTACAATCTCAGACCAAATTTGAAAGATAAACTTTACTATGAGCTTTCTTCAGATGATGAACCTATTGAAGACAATGAAGACAAAGATCCCACCTATGATCCAACTGTAGGAGCACTCAAGCTTTCCCATAGAAACATACTACCATCATCTTATGAAGAAGCAATTAATCATCCTGATTCACCTTTGTGGCAACAAGCAATGGATAAGGAAATTCATTCTCTTCAGAACCATCATGTATGGGACCTTACTGAATTACCTGAAGGTGCTAAAGCAATCAAATCCAAATGGATATTTTCAAAGAAAATGGATCCTCAAACCAATCAGGAGATCTACAAAGCAAGACTTGTTGCTTTGGGCTGCTCTCAGGAATATGGGACAGACTACACAGAAACCTTTTCTCCACACACAGTGATGAAAACAGATTCATTTAGAACTCTTCTAGCCTATGCTACAATGGCAGGATATGAATTTCACCACTTTGATGTTGAAACAGCATTCCTGTATGGAAAACTTTCAGAGGCCATCTACATGACCCAACCTCCAGGCTACCAGGATGACAAGAAAAAGACCTCTGTATGTATACTAAATCAGGCATTGTATGGACTTAAACAGAGTGGTAGGATATGGTATGAAACATTTACAGAATACCTTTTTGAAATAGGTTTAACACAACTTAAATCTGATAAATGTATTTTTACTTTTAGAAATGGCAATTCACATTTACTTTTAGGACTGCATGTTGATGATATGATAATCATTAATTCTAATTATGAAATTTTGCATGATATAATACAAAAAATAAGACTTCACTTCAAGATAAAGGAAAGTTTAACAACTTGTAACATATTAGGCATTGAAATCATTAAAGAGGATGTTAGACTGATTTTAAAACAGGAAAATTACATAAATAAAATTTTACAAAAATATAACATGCAAGATTGCAAGCATATTTCAACCCCATTAGATCCTAACACTAATTTAGATAATTTAATAGCTCTAAGGAAGTCAATAAGACTCAATATCAAGAATTAATAGGTTCTTTGCTTTATCTCAACTAAATCTAGGCCTGATATTGCCTTTGCAGTTACTTTTTTAAGCAGATATAATCAAAACCCTAGAGAAATGCACATGGGTGCAGCTAAGAGAATTCTTAGGTATTTAAAAGGAAGTAAACAGTATGGATTAATATATACTAAAGGAGATGTCGAATTAAAGGCTTACACAGATGCATCATGGAATTGTGGCAGATCCAATAAAGCAAGATCAACTGCTGGATTAACCTTTTATTTAGATAAAAATCTCATTTCTTGGTCAAGTAAGACTATTCCTAACACATGTCTTTCTACTTGTGATAGCGAAATATGTGGATTACTTCAAACTGTAAAAAAGGCCATTTACATCCAATACTTTTTTGAAGAAATTACATCTAATTTTGTTAAAATACAAATATTTTGTGATAACAAAGCATCAATATTTTTGACTAAGTCTGGTCAAACAACTGATAAATCTAATCATTTAGTTAGATCTATTGCTTTTTTACATGAGAAATTGAAAAATAAAATTTTTGACATTCAATATGTAAAAACTGAAGACAACATTTCTGACTTTTTAACAAAGGCTTTATCAAAGGAAAAATTAATCCATTTGTTATCTTTATTAATTATAAGACCAAGTCAATGTAAAATGTGTGTATATTGTTATTTTTATTTGATATCAATGTGTGTATATAATATTCCTTTGGTATTTAGGCCTAAATGTTATAATTTTTCCGGTAAACAAAAGAAAGTCAAGTAGCGCCATCTTAGGCCGTGACGTCACGTTGTGACGTAGCAGCTTTGCTATTCGCCTTCAATATATTTAGCTTGAAATTAAAGGGGGGCTTTGTTGGATTTAATTTCCAAGCTTATTATCATTGATGATATTTTATTGATATTGGACTCCTCTGTTGTTTGTTGATTGTTCGATAGCACATATATAATTTGATTGCTGTATTTCCCATTATATATCTTTCTTTATATTATGTTATAATTGTAATGTTTGTATGATTAAATAAAATCATTAATTAAAAAACTCCTTCATTAACTAAAAACTTCCTTCACCAACGCAATTTACAAAATTCCCTGTCTCGATTGCGAACAGTGTTACGTCGGAGAAACCGGTCGATCTATCCGCACCAGATTATCTGAACACAGCCGCAACATACGCACCAACGATCGTATGTCTCTCTTATGCCAACACATCACAGAATTTCGCCACTCGTTCAATTTGGACAACGCTCTATGCGTTTACAAAGGCGTCGGGAACAAGTATCAGCGCCTAGTCCTTGAATCTTTGGTCTCGCACTACACGCCCAGTTTTAACCGAAAAATCGACCTCCCACCCCAATACTCCGTGTTTTACCTCGCCAATCCCCTCAACTGAAATATTTACCTACTGTATCGGGCTATCTTTCATATCCATAGTTTTAAAATAATTCCCAGTTGTAACCTGAAGAAGGGCATTCTTGCCTGAAAGCTTGTGTTTTACCATTAAAAGAAAATCACCACGTTTTTATCGCCTTCATTTCAGACATCTTAGTGTTGTGCAACAAGGTTGACCCCGCAATGGAAGAAGAAACGAAAATCGAACATGTTATTGGAGGACTGAAAAAAGAGTACTCATTCGCGCTCTACCTAAACCCTCCTAAAACGACCGATAAACTTCTTG
Source organism: Cordylochernes scorpioides (assembly GCA_030710605.1). Taxonomy (NCBI): domain Eukaryota; kingdom Metazoa; phylum Arthropoda; class Arachnida; order Pseudoscorpiones; family Chernetidae; genus Cordylochernes; species Cordylochernes scorpioides. The sequence goes on from CP092865.1 coordinate 68,895,907, forward strand.
TCGTGTGCAAAAAAAAAAAGGATTCTTTTGAAAAGAAGTTTCGGGAACGTGTGGAGAAATCCAGAAGCCTATATAATGGTCCACGCTATTCTAGACCCCAATAACAACCGAGGAACGTGCCGCCGACTGCCACGCGAAACTATTAGACCACTTCCAGGCCCCAGGCCCCTGCTTCCAAATATTACAAGAACGACTCCCCTCCTACTCCCAGGCACTATCGAAACAACTTACCCCAGCCATCTACCCCTAGACGTCCTTATAATCCAAACTTTGTGTCGAAACCAAACCTTCAGAGAAACACCTACAATAAAAGCCATGAAGCGAGCAAAAATAAGACGGAAGATGGAAGACCAATCTGCTTCAAGTGTAACAAACAAGGGCACGTGGCCCGTTATTGTAGGGTCAAGTTTATAAGAATCCTAGAAGATGATCCAACAGCTATCTAAGAGAAGGTTGAAGAGAAATTCCAAATAAATGAAATATCAGAGAAATCAGGACCTCGGCTTTATGCTGATGTATGCCATAGCGCACAGACAAATATTCCTACCCGGAATAGATATTCCGTGTTGGAAGATTCAAACTAAGCGTCGCGCCTGAATCTGTCAATCAAAGCAAGTCGACCATAAACGGAATCAAGAATTTGGACCCTTTATACAAATTAAAAATTAATGTGGACAAGATAGGGACTTTTGAAGATTTGGTTGATACAGGGGCTGACCTCTCAGTGGCCGACCTCAGAACGGCCCTCGATACAGGTCAAGTGTTACATCAATTTTATTGCGCCTTACATTTATTCAAAAAATTCAATGCTATTTAATATTTATTTAAAACAGAATATTTAGATTATCATAATTATTTTTATAGTTTGATTCCTTTTGTAATATTTAATGTACATATATCTTGATTGGTTATTGGAGCGAGAGAGGACCTAGAGGGAGACTGCAGATCACGACCTACGAGGAAGACCACGAATAAATAAACACATTAACTTTGAAAGGTAATTTATTTTTTCACTTTTATTTATTTACTTTTACACTTATTTATTTGCTTTGAATATGGAAACCCGCTAGGGAAACGTGTATAACACCAAGAAGGAAGAAACCAAGGTCGACGACCCTGCAAAGCTGCAACTTGGTGCAACAATATATAACAAGCGCAAAATATATTGATGCTATAAGTTGATCATTAGGGCATCAATTTCCCTCAAGAGAACTTTCATTTCATATTGTCAGAGGCATACATCCAAGGTATGAAAATATTGCTATTGTCTTACGATATAAGAGAGAGGCAACAATTGAAGAGATTCAACGAACTCTAAAAGAAGAAGAGTCAAGAAGAAATATGAGATTAAATCAATAAGTTGAAAATGTGCATGAACAAGCATACAGAATTAAAGATAGAAATGAGGAAACATTTCAGCCAAAAAGATGTTTTGTTTGTAATAAAAAGGGATATCTAGCTAATGATTGATGGTTTCGAGATAAACAGAAACAAGGATACCAAAATAAATCGACTCCTGATTATAGAAATGACAAATACATTAGAGAACATTCAAATAACCTAGTGGTTACTATGAAAAATGGAATCAATGAGCAAGCATTTGAAAAATATTTAAAAGAATTTGAAGATTCCCCAGATGGGAGAAATGATAGCCAAATATGGTGTATAGATTCAGGATGCACCGCACATTCAACCCCAAACCTAACTTTGATGGAAAATGTGACAGAGTATAAAAGTGAAATCAGCCTAGCTGAGAAGGGCAAAACTACCCAAGCCATAGCCAAAGGAGATATGAGACTTACTACATGAACAAGTGAAGGTCGAGAAAATATTCGCATCAAAGATATCTTACATGTACCAAATTTAAGGAATACTTTTTTGTCGTATACGAATTAGTCAACAAAGGAATTCAGTTATTTTCAATAAGGATTGAGCAAAATTTATAATGAAGGGAAGGATTTAGTTGCTGAAGCATATATTAAAGATAGAATGTTTATTATGGAAAAAAAAACTAAGAAATGTACCAATAGCAAAAAATGAAAATGTCATTGTTATAAATACACATTTATCAAATAAAAATAGCAATATAAGTTAATTGCATAAAAGATTAAACCATATAAATGAAGAATACTTAAAAAATATTCAAGGACATATTGTAAGAGGATTGGATCTAAAATTTGAAAGGTTACCAGAGTGCGAAGCATGCATGATGGGAAAACTGGTTCAGAAGCCATAAAATATTACGGAAAATCATACAGTTACGCCCCTGCAGTTTATTCATATGGATTTATGTGGACCAATGCCATGTCAATTTTTAGGAGAATATAAGTATTTTCTTGTTATAATAAATGATTACATATTTGTATATTTCCTGAGATCAGAAGATGAGACCTTGGAAAGATTTGAAGAATTCAAAGCAAGAGCCGAAAACTAATTAAGTCTTGGAATAAAAGATGTAAGAACGGACAATGGAACTGAATTTTGTAACTCTAGATTTGAAGGACTTTTCAAGAGAAGTGGGATCCATCACCAACTTACCACAACATAATTACCACAAAGTAATGGAGTCGTAGAGAGAGTGAATAGGACTCTTATAGATACAGCGAAAACCCTACTAATTGATTTGAAATTACCCATAAAGTTTCGGGCAGAGGCAATTGCTACAGCTGTATATATTATGAATTGTAACCCCACAGGTCTATCAAGCAGCATACACCTATGCAGAGATGGAATTAGAGGAATTGGCTTGAGAACAAACCAAGAAGAAACAGGTTTTCACCAAAGGGTAGAAAGGAAATATTTATTGGTTATTCCATTAAAAGAAGAGCCTGAAGAATATATGATATAATGTCAAAGAGAATCCATGAAGTCAGATCCGTAAATTTTAGTGAAGATAAGAGAGGAATTGATTATGCAAATGATATTCAGGAAGATACTAATTGTGATAATATGACCTATAAGGAAATTGTGAAGAAATAGTTTCTGAAAACTTTCTTATCTTGAAAAAAGACAAACCTGTCACAGAGAGTAAAATGAAGTCTCAGGAGGATACTTCAGTAAACCCAGGTGTTGACTGTGAAAATGACTTATCAAAAACTGAACTGATAGAGGAACGATGCGTAAAAGGAGGAAGAAAGAAAGGTGAAACAAAGAGCATCTTGGATAACGGCATCTATAAAAGAAAGGCCAGACTAGTTGCTGTTGAATGCAATCAAAGATATGGTGTGGACTATAAGGAATCTTTCTCACCTGTACTCGAAAAGAAAAGCTTGTGAAAAATAGTAGCTCTTGCAACACAACAGAATTTAATCATAAAGACTTATGATGTGAATACAGCTTATCTCTATGGTGAGTTAGAAGAGGCAGTTTACATGAGACAACCAGATGGTTTTATGCAAAAAGGAGAAGAAAACAAAGTGTGTAAATTCTAAAAAGGCCTGTATGGTCTACCACAATCAGGTAAATGTTGGAACAAAAAGATCAATGAAATTCTACACCAGTTGGGAATGATTAGAACCAAATGTGATCCATGGGTCTATAAACTCCAGAGACGAAGAGTATGCAATACTGAGTCTATATATAGATGATATCATCATTGCTGGAATCAGTAAGAAAATTTATGACAATATCGCCACAGAAATAGGAAAATATTTCACTCTAAAAGAAAAGAAAGATAAAGAAATAAAAGGGCAGAAGATGGATTTTATCTATCTCAAACTCATTATATTAATACAATTCTTAAAAGATTTGGACTGGAAGAATGCAATAGTGTGCCGACACCTGGAGATCAAAGTCAAAATATGGATGAGTATTTGGACTCGGAGCCATAATATAAAACTGTATAATAGGAAATGATTGGATCACTTATGTACCTTTCTATGGGTACTCGACTGGACATATCCTTCAACGTCAGCAATTTAACTCAGTATAGTAATGATTCAAGAAAAAAACACTTGACTGGAGTTAAAAGGATATATAGATATTTAAAGGGAAAAAGAAATAAAATGTTGGCATATAAGTCAAAAGACAACAATATCACAATAAGTACTGATGCGAGCTGGTGCACAACCCTAGACCCAAAACCCTATTCAGGTTATACAGTCAAACTTGGCAACCACTTAATAAACTGGAGAAGTAGAAATAAAATTTAGTAGCCTTGTCTACATGTGAAGCAGAACTCAGTTCAATATGTGAAGGAATTTCTGATGTGTTGTGGTTAAATGGATTACTAGAACCTTGTGAAAATGTAACTTTCACAATTACCTTGAAAAGTGACAGCCAGGCTGCAATAAACTAGATAGAATCGGACAAATAACTTCACGAACAAAGCACATAAACCGAAAGTATTATATTGTGAAAGAAGAAATACAAAATGTAATCAAACTGATATACAATAAAAGTGAAGACATGGAGGCGGATATACTAACGAAGAGACTCCCTAAGAACAAACTACGGAAATGTGTGGATTGCCTTGGACTTCCTGATTAAGGCTTACACACAGGGGAGCGTGTGTTGTATATATATTTTGTCATAACCAAAAATGTACATAGTGTGTAACTGTAAATAATACATCGGCAGCTTGGCGAATGTTATGTACCTAAGCCCCGATAGGTGGCGCGCGCTGTCAGCTTGGCAAGTGTTATGTACCTAAGCTCCGATAGATGGCGGGCGCGCTAGGCGGGAAGTTTGTAAACAATAGTCGCCATCTTGAGGGGTGTAGCCGATCGCCAGCCGTTTGGGTCTCTGACATTACTTTCTTAAATCACCATTATTTTTATCCATTTAACTTAGTTTACTTCTATTTATTTTTATCCCTCAAACTAATTAACTATTTAAAGTCATCTAATAAATTATTATTTTATTCTACCCAAACGACTCGTCACCTTCATTACTGTGACATTCTGGTGGAGACAAGCTGGATCATCCCTACGCTGCCCAAGCTATAAGAAGAAGTCGTAGAATCCAAGGATTAAACCCATTGGAATATTCTAAGATGCAACACGAAGGAAGAGAGACCCCACAGGGTAACTACCACTTCAAACATATTAGAAACCCTTCTATATTTTCGGGGGAACCGGGCCAAAGCCCGGAGAAATGGTTGAAAGAGTACCGTCGTGTAGCTCGCTACAACTGCTGGGACAGTTCCATGTGCCTAGCAAATGTTTACTTCTTCCTCTCAGAAACGACCAACGTCTGGTTTGAGAATGTAGAGGAACAAATAACCTCATGGGAACGTTTTGAGACAATGTTGTCTCAGGCCTTTGGGCATTACGCAAAAGACCAACTTTTAGAAAAACTAAAAGCCAGGGCTCAAGGAAAGGGAGAGTCTAGTGAGGCGTATATTCAAGACGTCCTCTATTTATGTCGGAAAATTAACCCCAGGGCATTACAGGGCAATTGTCACCTTTGAAATTGCCACCACCGAGGAGTTCATATGGTGGTGTCGAAAAATCGAACTATCTCAAAAGAAGCGTGTGAATACTCGGAAAGTTTTTGACAGACTGCCGAATGCTGCCTCCATCAACCCAGCAGAATCGGAATCTTTGGAGGACCTCATTAGACGTATCGTCCGAGAAGAAATCCACCATGCATTGAATCCCGAGTCAGCCACTCTTAAACAATCTTCCGTGGAACTAATTATCCGAGAGGAAGTTTAAAGGAACCTTTCAACAATTTCGCAGCCCGTTCAAAGATCAAAGCCACGACAGCAGTACTCTAACCGACCCCAAATATGCATACAGACGCCACGACAGCAGTTCCTGAACCAAAGACCACCGGGAACCAACCAGACACCACTACAGAGAAGAACTGATGAATGGAGGACACACGAAAACGTTCCAATATGTTTCCATTGCGGTCGCCCGGGACATGTAGCCCGATATTGCCGAGACAGAAGGCGTGTTTTCGAGGTAGCCAGGGTAAGAAGGCCGGCCTACTCCAATAATTACAACACCTGGTTCAACCAAAATGCCGAAGAAGTTGAGTTTGTAGATCGCCGCTTTCGAAACCCGTCGCCCTATCCTGGCCGCGGAAGATCCCCCTCAAGACGAAACGCAACACCGTCGCCCTCTCGTCGATCCAATCAATCTCCTTGCCGCCTAAGCCAGGGAAACTAGGGAGAGCGACCGAGAATGGAGGTAAGGCCGCTGATGAAAGTAGAAATCCTCCCCCCATTATAACTGCGAATATGAAACAGAACTACGTTGGTATCATCATAAATGGACAGAATGTTGAGGCCTCAGTTGATTCTGGAGCCAATTATTCCGTAATCTCGGAAAGTTTTCGTCGATATTTGAAAATTCCGTTCTTTGCAGAAAAAGAGCCTGTACTGAGAGTCGCCAATAGAAAGCATATCGAAACTATGGGGCGCTGCAACTTAAAAGTGTCGATTGAAGAACTTGAGATTTATTTTACTTTTGTTGTCTTTCCTGAATGTAGCCATCACATAATCTTTGGTCTTGATTTCTTTCGAGCTACAAGTGCAGTGATTGATTGTGGAAGAGGTGAATACATTTGAAGGAAAAGGTGAACGACGGTCTAGAAGAAGATCTACCTACACATGCGTTAGAAGACTGTTTTGTTCCAGCTCGCTCAATTGAGAAAATCACGGTTATTAACGAATATATTCGAGGTGGAAAAGATCTAATGATAGAAGGAAGCAAAGATCTCATCTTAAAAAAATAATTGGTCATACCATCATCCATAATTAACTTCCATCACGGCAGAGGGGGGATATGTGTAACTAATGGGACTTCTCAGAATCAAATAATCCCAGATGGTATGCTTGTAGGATACTTGAAGAAAATTGGATGTAGCGGAATCTACAGTGTTGACACAGCTGAAGACGAGAAAACTCAATCAAACATTAAGAGTGAGGATAGACGCCAACAAATCTTATCTTTGGTAGACGATATATTAGATAAAGAACAAAAGTCAATGATTGCAGAATGTCTAGAAAAGTACTCGGAGGTTTTTGATTTTGAGAGAAAATCATTCAGTACAACCTCCAATGTGAAACATAAAATCGACACCTCAGACAGCCGTCCTATTAAACAACGACCATACCGGGTGTCTCCTGTCGAAAGACGAGCTATACAAAGTGAAGTCGATAAAATGATAAAGATGGGAATTGCACGACCGTCCGAAAGTCCTTGGTCGTCCCCAGTAGTTTTGAGTAAAAAGAAAGATGGATCCTAGAGATTTTGCGTAGACTACCGAAAGCTTAACAATGTCACCAAAAAGGATTGTGAAAAAGGTTCTGGCCCGGCTTGCATAAATCTGTGCGACAATATGTGGCACATTGTCGAGAATGTCAACGGCGAAAAGGCTCTACCGAACGTCCATCAGGGCTACTTGTTCTAATTCCTCCGGTTGCACGACCTTTTCAGAAAATAGGGATAGATTTGTTAGGGAGATTCCCTACCTCGAACGATGGCAATAAATGGACCGTGGTCGCGACAGACTATCTAACAAGGTATGCTATGACTAAAGCCATACCAAATGGTAGTTCGGAAGAAGTTGGAAAATTTATAGTAGAAGACGTGATCCTCAAACATAGAGCCCCCAGAGAATTGATTTCAGACCGAGGTCGAACGTTTATATCCCACACAATACGGGAGACTAACAACTCTGTGGAACCGCACATCGCTTTACTTCTGCCTACCACCCCTAAACAAATGGCCTGACCGAGAGACTCAACAAGACACTTGGTGACATGCTGTCTATGTATGTTGACGTAGACCAAAGAAACTGGGACTCAGTTCTCCCTCACGTAACTTTTGCCTATAACACCGCCAAACAGGAAACCACTGGGTTTAGCCTTTTCTATCTTGTACACGGACGAGATGTCGAGACCCCATTGGACACCATCCTGACGTATAGAGAGAAAGCTAATCTGGAAGACTACGTGAAGAGTTTGGTTACAAATGCCGAGGACGCACGCCAGCTGGCCCGTTTGAACATTTTAAAGGCGCAAAAAAAAAGACAAATCTCGATACGACAAAAGCCATAGACCTGTGACCACACCTTGTGTGGGTGTACACACCTTTGCGTAAACAAGGCCTGTCGGAGAAGCTACTTAAAAGATACTTCGGCCCCTATAAAGTTGTGAGACCACTGTCTGAAGTAACTTATGAAGTAGAGGCCTTGGAGAGGAGACCCCGACAACGGAATATCAAAGACATCGTCCACGTCCTGCGGATGAAACCATACAGAAGTCCAGAAGAACAAACACAGGACCGATCTCATAGTGTAGAGTTCATTTTTTTAAGCAGCGGGTCGCTGCTTATTTTTGAAAAGGGGAGTAATGTCATAACCAAAAATGTACATAGCGTGTAACTGTAAATAATACATCGGCAGCTTGGCGAATGTTATGTACCTAAGCCCCGATAGGTGGCACGCGCTGTCAGCTTGGCAAGTGTTATGTACCTAAGCTCCGATAGATGGCGGGCGCGCTAGGCGGGAAGTTTGTAAACAATAGTCGCCATCTTGAGGGGTGTAGCCGATCGCCAAGCGTTTGGGTCTCTGACATTACTTCCTTAATTTACCATTATTTTTATCCATTTAACTTAGTTTACTTCTATTTCTTTTTATACCCAAACTAATTAACTATTTAAAGTCATCTAATAAATTATTATTTTATTCTACACAAACGACTCGTCACCTTCATTACTGTGACAATATTAATTAATTGTTACCACAGAGTGAGTGTAAGCTCACAGGTAAATAGGCGTTAACCGAAAAAAAGTTCCCTTGTTTAATATTAGTTTCCTTTTTATATTTTGTTCTCTCTCTTGTAAATTAATAAATATAATGTTTGATTAATATTTTCTTGGAATCAGTTTCATTAAAATATTCTAAGCAAATTCAACAATATCACATAGAAATATGAAACTTTTAACACTCGCTCAGTCCTATGAAAAATGCAAGTGTACAAATTTCAGATTTCTGGGTGGTCGGAGTGGTCAAGAATGAAACAAATTCTATATATATTTTTTAAAGTTTTATTTTAAGCCTCTTACAAGCAATTGACCAATCAACAGCGAGAAGGCTTCCATCTATTTAAGGCCTAATCACCAGTCTACCTTTGATTCTAAGTTTTGTAAATTCATGACTAAAATATTTTGGGAGTATAAATAAGTTCGTGCGGTTTTTGATAAAGGTGGCACTACTAGTTTATTATTCCACTGATCTGGCAACCCCACTTTTTTGAAGCGTGTCAAGAAGCACTTCGATGACACCGACAGTAAACAAAGAGGAAATGGCTGCAGGGGAAAAGCCCTCGCGTCGATCGGAGAAGAATTTGTCAAAAATTTCAAGGAGAAGATTGATGGAAATCTTTGGAGGAGCATGAGGGCCATAGCCAAGGTGAAATGGAAGCTGGCGCTCCTCTATGACAATTGTCCTAACTATCCATGATGACCTTGGTCTCAAGTCCTATGCCTTTGAAAAAGGCCAGTTGATGACTAAGAATATGAAGGATAACCGAAAATAAAAGGCTGCTGCCCTCCTTAACAATCTGAAACATGACTCTTGTGGCATGCTAATTTTTTTCTCTGATGAAAAGAAATTTGACATGGACCAAAAGGTAAATCTTATGAATGATAGCTGGATCTGTAAAGTCCTCACTCAGGTACCCTTCGTGATGCACACCAAAATTTCTGGCTTCGTGAGGGTCCTTGCATTATCAGCAGTGAAGGTAATGTCATGCCTCCCTATTTCTTTGAGAAGGGTCTTAGGATGAATGCTGACACCTACATCAATGCCCCCGTTTTGAAGCCTTAGATGGACACGGTGGCCCCACAACACCATCCACTCTGTCAAGAAAGCGGATCACACGGTGATGGCCCAACTAGAAAAAATCATGGTGGCCAAGGCCTGTGCTTCTTTTCGTACTCGACTCGAGAATGTTGTAGCTAATAATGGAAACTACAATGACTAAATCAAAATTCACCTTTTCTCTTTTTAATTTATGAACCCTATACCAGTAAAAAATATCACGTTTGTACTATTTTGTCACATTGATTCGCATTCTCGCGCAATTCTGGCCTTAATTACCCGTTTCATGATTTTTCAGGATGTATGAATGATAAGTATTTTGGTCGTTGAGGTACAGCTTGCGCCACGCTGACGAGGGCCAACATCCCGAAACGCGTACGTAGTTGGCTTTTCTTGATTAATCAAAAATGGGTATTTGGCCAATTCTGGAATAATTAAAAATCAACGAATAGTTGATATTTATTCCGATAGTTGGCGTAAGCCATCAGCAACTTTCAGTTGCCCGATAAGGAGATGCCTTTTTTTAAATTTATGAACCTTATCTCAGTACAATAACACATTTGTACTTTTTTTCACACATATATATTAAGAAAAAGACATCTACTTATCGTGCAACTGAAAATATATATTAATTTGTATATATTATATGATGCAATTTGAAGCAGAATGATAAATAATAACGGATAAATTCATCTCTATCTTGAATTTTAGGAATTTTTAATTGTATTTCCAACGAGGTTTTAAGATAATATCCTGGAATTTTTATTTCTTCCCCTTTTGAGATCATAAAGAATCGCTGACAACATCAGTTCAACTCGCAACAGTTCCCGAGTTGTGACCCCCATACACATTTATAAAATTCGCATCGCATTCTTATACAAATTTATGCGCATTATTAACTGGAGAATGCACAGATATATATATTTTAAAAAAGCTGCGATTATATATTTAGTAAATATAGAGTAAAATAGAATAATTTTAAAATATATGAGATATATAGCATTTGAATATTTTCTTCGATATATGGCCCTCCTTAATCACTGATCGAATAGGATATATTTTTATCTTACTCCTTTTTGGTAGCTTACCAAAGCCTGACTCTTAAAAAAAAAAGAGAGAGAGAAAAAAAAAACAATAAATAAATCATAACATATATCAAATTTTTAAAATTAAAAATGAACATGATAAAATTGATCAGCTTCTTTATTGGACTGAGGGTAAGATATTATATTGGTTTCAATAAATTTTATTCAATATAAAAAAGGAGCTTAATATACTGAAATCTTGATAAGGAATATCCTTTAGGTTCCAAGAAAACATGCACTCACAATAAATTTGTTCGAAATAAAGCTAAAACTATCTTATAAATGTTCACTGATCTCTTACTACAGGATATTCAACACATTTAGCCGTTAGGGGGTTAAAATAGAAGTTAAAGAGTTAATATAGGGTCAGATGTGCCTAAGAAAACTAAATTAATATGGGTAAAAACAACAAGTGATTTTCCCAACAAATAAAAGACAAAAACTAAAAAAAAAAACGGAGTTTACTGTATTTAGCTTTTATTCGTAATTTATAATAATTAAGATCCATTGGTTTTGCAAACATAAAAAAAACTACATTGTGATCTAGATATTTCTCTGTACTGTTTATTCCAAGCTCTATTTTACCGAACTATATATGGCGTGTAATCGAAATATAGATTTGATCCTGAAAAATATTCTAATTTAATAAAATAAAATTCGGAGAATCAACGTAAAATCTGCAAATTAACTGCTTCTGTGAATTAAAAGCCAAATTTAAAAGAACTTTATGTTAAAGCACATTGAGATTCTAAAAAAAAATATGCAAAGAGATAATTGAAAATATTAGGTATAAAAAGGAAAATAAAAATGCAAATATGAAATTAAATAAAAGTTAAATATTTCTTAGGAATAGTGGCGTGCTATTGCTTGTTAAAGCTAACTGAACATGGCAAGATCGTCAAACCATATCTATTTGGAGCCAATGATTTTAGATAAGAATCATTTTAAAATTTTCAGGAAAGATTCGGAACTTGGAATTAGTCGTCCAGATACGATCGTCATAGAAGTTAGTGACTATGATACAGAAGATATTTATGCCTGCAAAGTAATGCCAATAAATGAAAGAACTCGGCAAGATGTAAGTTTGCATTTAATATTGAGACATGAAAACATCGCACGAGCCTATTTCTACTTCGAAAATCCACCAAAAAGTTTTCTGATAATGGAGATTTGCGACGAAACGCTCCGAACCTATGTGGAACAACAAATAATGTATCCAAATTTTCGAAGAATGATTGCACGTCAAATTGGAAAGGCTCTTTTATATCTTCATCAAGATGCATTGGTTATACATATGGATATCAAACCAGAAAATATACTCATGAAGGGGCGCATGTAGTTAAATTAATTGATTTTGGGTATTCTTTCAAGATGAATTTCCCTAATATGAAATGTACCGACTTCTGTGGAGGAACTGTCCATTATATATCTCCTCAACGCATCAGAAAATTGCCAATTGGGCCTGAGGAAGATACTTGGGCTTTTGCTTGTGTCCTGTACTTCTTGATAACCAAGGAATTCGCATGGACCGGAAGCAACCTAGTTAACATCTGTAGCAATATCTTTCATAAGCCTTTTAACCCCCCAAAAGATGCTACATTAGCAGAGACTCAAATCCTTACAAATATTTTTCAGAAAGATCCAAGACTACGTAGAAGTCTCTCAGAAATTCTTAGGCACCCTTATTTCACACAAGAATATTATTATTTGTAATTTGAATTTCTTTGTTTATTATCTAGACTAAGTAATTCATATAAAACTAGCTTAATATTTAGTTGTTTAATTGATATATTTGACAACACGAATTGTTTGAAAGAAATCAGGTTAATTTTAATAAAGTTTAATTTACAGCCACTTCTATCGTATGTTTTCAATTATTATATATAATAATAATATTCTCTTATACACACATGCTTCAACCAATTCAATTTTTTTAAACTAAACATGCCGTTGCTTTTAAATGTAAACTTATATATTCAACGCGCCATCAGAATTCGGAAATATAAACTCTTGTTTTGTCAAAAATATAAATAGTTTATACTTCCGAATAAATAACACAAAGCTTTTAGTTGGATGTTAGATATTTTGTGTCCTGTTTTAGTTATTCATGACAATGACTTAAATCTTAATGAATTGTGTTGATGTGAGTGTGACTATAGTTATAGTAGAAGCTCCAACTTAGATTATTGCCTTCTAACTCCATATTTTAAGCGATATTAACACGTATTGGGTGCGCAAGTATGACTCCGCATTTTTTTACAGTTAGAAAATTTGAAATGAAAATGAAAATAATTACCATTGTTAGATACATGTTTCCATAATTTGGGTAGTTTATGGATCACATCAAAGAAAGTATTTATTTCGAAGCAATCCATTCACCAAGCCAATTTTCAACTTCTTGGCGATTCGGGAAGCGCTGGTCAGCCAACCCATGTGCAATCGATCGGAAGAGGTGATAATCCGATGGAGCGATATCTGGCGGATCTGGTGGATTAAATTGGCGAAACCGCTGGGAGGGTTCACCACTGATGAGCCAAGCCCTCCCAATATATTTTTTCATCGCAGTAAGGACAGTAGAAGTTCGTTTTATGTATAAAAGAAACATTCGCGCTTTTAAATCCTTTTATTTTATATATATAGATGGCGCGTTATTGCTTTGTGTTAATTTATGCCTAACTGGCCTTGTCTTTATAGATTGCAGAAGAGCATTGCTCGAAGCAAATATTTGAATGTAATTCTACTGTCCTATAAGATTATGTCCATAGTTTACTTGAAAACCATTTCTAAGATTCCATTCTTCAGTGTAGCATATAAAAGCAGAATGATCCAATACAGTATTAGAGCTCTGAAAAGCGGTCTGGTGGATTAAATTGGCGAAACCGCTGGGAGGGTTCACCACTGATGAGCCAAGCCCTCCCAATATATTTTTTCATCGCAGTAAGGACAGTAGAAGTTCGTTTTATGTATAAAAGAAACATTCGCGCTTTTAAATCCTTTTATTTTATATAGAACTTATCATCATCACAAAAAAAAGCGGAAGAAGAAAAACAACAACAAAGAAAAGAAACAATTTGTAAAATTTGTAAATCCAGATAACCCTGGAGAAAGAGGAATTGCTGGAGTGATGAAGCAGCAACAAAGAACGCGCGACGCCATGTTGGATTAACCTAAAGAAGAAGCTGCAGCACGAATGGTATGTACGTAACCTTATTACCATTTATTTGAAATACATGAGACAACCAGATGGTTTTATGAAAAAGGAGAAGAAAACAAAGTGTGTAAATCAGAAAAAAAGCTTATATGGTCTACCACAATCAGGAAAATGTTGGAACAAAAAGATCAATGAAATTTTATACTAGTTGGGAATAATTAGAACCAAATGTGATTCATGCGTCTATTAACTCCAGAGAGAGAAGAGAATGCAATACTGGGTGTATATGTAGATGATCTCATCATTGCTGTAACCAGTAAGTAAATTAATGACAACCTAGTCTCAGAAATAGAAAAATATGTTACTCTAACAGAAAAGAAAGATAGCGTACCATTTATTAAAATTGAAATAAAAAGGACAGAAGGTGGATTTTATATTTATGCTCATTATATTTATACAATTCTTCACAGATTTGGACTGGAAGAATGCAACAGTGTGCAGACACCTGGAGATCAAAATCAAAATTTGTATGAGTATTTGGACTCTAAGCCAGTAGATAAAACTGTATACCAGGAAATGATTGGATCACGTATGTACCTTTCTATGGGCACTCGACCGGACATATCCTTCAACGTCAGCAATTTATCTCAGTATAGTAATGATTGTAGGCGCCATCCCGACCAGAGAGCCGCAGACAAACGGAATATAATAAACAGAATATGGAAGCCGAGCTCCCCAGAAAAAAGGGGATACGCTGACGTCACGCCACCACTACGCTGCAGACTTTGTTGTTTTTATTGTTCCCCCCCGCTCGCTTGTTTCTTTTGTAATTATTGTGTTGGAGCGGGTCGCTCCTTAAATAAATGCATGTATTAGTTTATAATTAAATGGAATCCCTTCTTTCTTTTTCCCAGTAAGAGACGCCTACGGAAGCCAACAGAATTTCAGATGTGGGATAACCCTGGAGAAAGAGGAATTGCTGGAGTGATGAAGCAGCAACAAAGAACGCGCGACGCCATGTTGGATTAACCTAAAGAAGAAGCTGCAGCACGAATGGTATGTACGTAACCTTATTACCATTTATTTGAAAGTATTTTAAAGTATTGCCAACTATTTGAAAGTATTTTAAAGTAAATTGAAAAAAAAGTAGCGGTAAATACGCTGATAACCTAAATTGAAGAAACAAATAGAAGTATTATCGCAAAATATCGCGGTAAAAGTATTATTACAAGTCATCTCGATAAAAGTATTATCGCAAAGTATCGCGGTATAAGTGTTGTCCCAAAATTACTAAAGAAAAGTAGATTTCGTTTAGAGAAATAATTAAAACAGTACGTATCAGGTTTAGTTAGTTTTATTTAATTATTTTTGTTTTGTTTATACTCTATCTTTTTTGAAAAATATGACTTATTTAGCCAGAGTAAAGAAATGCGATTTGAGCAAGTTGGCGTATGAACTCGGCGAGGTAGTACCGCCAGAGAGCAGGATCGTCGACTTAAAACGCCTTATCCTGAATAGTCAATCTTACGAAGAAGAATTCGCAAAGCAACTGTTGGAGACTCTGATCGAGGAACGTGAACAAACGGAACGGGAACAAACAGATCGAGCAGAACGGGAGCGAATGGAACAAACAGAACGGGAGCGAATGGAACAAACAGCACGAACAGAGCGGGAGCAAGCAGAACGAATAGAACGGGAACGAAAAGAACAAATGGTAATGGAATTCGAGCTTGAGAAGCTGCGCATCCAGACTATGCATGGAAACAACGATCCGTCTCGCGGTACCAGTAATAACGCACATTGCGAGATACGTAAACTGATGCCCAAGTACGAATCTAAGGACAGTGATTTGAGTTTCTATCTAATTCTTTTCGAACGACAGGCAAAGCGACTAGGGTTGGATGAAGACCAATGGGCATTCAGTCTTCTAGGATTACTACCTTACGAAATGACGCAATTAATCGCTCGGGAGACAGAAGGGCAAAGCGGCGATTATAGATTCGTGAAAAGGTTGCTCCTAAAACGGTACAAGTTGAGCCCCTAACAGTTCAGACAAAAATTCGAGAAGCACGATAAATCTCAAAAGAATTCCTGGAGAGACTTCGCTTTCAAATTGCGAGGGTTTTTCAACGAATGGATCGAAGGAATGAACGTGGAAAATTTCGACGCTCTAAAGGATTTGTCCGTCACCAACCAGCTAAAGAAAAAGGTTCCAAATGTGCTGCGTAATCATCTCATTGACGATTGGACCAAGATAAACAACCCAGATGTGTTGGCGGATAAACTGGACGAGTACGAAAATGTTCGCGCCGAGATGGGACCTCCGCATTGGAATTTGAAATACACCATACCACCGTCGTTTCAGCAGAAATCTGCGAGATTTCCCAACGGAAGCGAATTTAAAGAGACTGAACAAGGAACAATTGTTTCGAGTAGAGAGGCTGCAAGGAACGAAATCAGCGAAAAGTATCCTAACACCTCGAGGAGAATGGTCAACCGTGCAATCAGAAACGACAAGGGAGAACCGAAGTGCTTCAACTGTAATCAGTTTGGACACATTGCCAGAGACTGCCCAGTACCCAAGGCCACGTTGACATGCCGAGGATGCGGTCAAACGGGGCACAAGGAAAGAAATTGCACAAGACCCAAAGAAGGACTAAAAGTAGCCAACCTGGAAGTCGAAGGACTGAAGACTGTCCCGCCAGATGTATATTTGAAGGACGCCAAGATCGACAACAAGGAGACCGTGAAAGCAATGATAGACACCGGGAGCAGCAGTTGCCTATTAAGAGAATCGGTCGCAAGGAGGATCAACGTCGACATCGAACTTACTCGACTAGTCTGTACGGCATCGGTAACCAGACCGCACCAGCTGCCAGGACCGTTGGGAAGACGACAGTTGACCTGGAGATTGATGGTGTCGTCGGAAAAGAAATCGCTGTATTCATTGTTAACGATGATGCACAACCTTATGACCTACTAATTGGAAGAACATGGACAGATCTGCCCTACGTATCTTTCGCCAGAATCGGTAAGGAATCGCATATTGGCTATTCAACCGAATTTCCGTTTGCTAATCTGCAAGAAGAAATCAAGTCGCGTCGCGTTGAACTGAGAGCAACCGAGACTGTTCAGTTGGGAAGCGATTGCATAGACTTTGCAAGTGCAATTACAGACGAGGTAAGGGACGGATACGTATTGTTCACAGGAGTAGACGACTGTGTCACTTCTCTATTGGAAGTGGTCGATGGAAAGACGACCGTACCCATCATCTCAGTTGGCAAAGGCAATTTGAGAGTAAAGAAAAACCAATGCATAGGTCGAGTTGAACTGCTGAGCCCTGATGACATTGTTGTTAACCTGGACGTTTCAGAGGATTCGTTTCAGACTAAAAGTGAATAGAAGAGGGCAGGACAGGACCAAATGAAACGAAAGCGCCCCATACTGCCTGGGGACGTCAACATCAATCATTCTCTGACTCCGAAAGAGAGACAAGAAATCATCGACGTAGTGAATGAATATAGAGACTGTTTCGCTCTTGGTATGGGTGAATTAGGGTGCACCGATGTCACCAAGATGGACATTAAGGAGGTTGATGGAAGCAAGCCAGTCTGTCTGAGATCGTACAAGACGACTGCAAGTGAACGCGTAGCAATCAGGGAGATTGTCAGAGAGTGGAAGGACAATAGAATAGTCACGGAAACTAGATCACCCTACGCTAGTCCCGTCCTACTTGTGAGAAAGAAAACTGGAGATCATCGTTTGGTGGTGGATTATAGGAGACCCAACATTCAAACAGTTAAGGACAAGTTCCCTTTACCGAGGATAGACGACCTTCTGGAAGGCCTACGGAATGCGAAATTCTTCACCACTCTGGATCTGGCGCATGGATATCTGCAGATACCACTGACTGATAAGGCAAAATTAAAGACAGCATTCATCACCCCCAGATGATACAGGTCAATTCGAAAGGATGATTTTTGGACTCGCCAACGCACCAGCAGAATTCCAAAGACTGATGCACACTGTTCTAGGTCCGCTGCTGAACAAGAAGGCATTCTGCTATCTCGACGACGTGGTTATCCCGGCAAAGGATTGGCGGGAGATGATCGAAAGGTTGAGGGAAGTACTTGAAAGAATAAGATCAGCGAAGATTGTATAAATTAAACTCTTTAAAACGATCATTAAAACTATTGTGATCATTGTAACTATTGTGTTGGAGCGGGTCGCTCCTTAAATAAATGCATGTATTAGTTTATAATTAAAAGGAATCATTCTTTCTTTTTCCCAGTAAGAGACGCCTACGGAAGCCAACAAGATTGAAGATAAATACACTTAACTGGAGTTAAAAGGATCTATAGATATCTGAAGGGAACAAGAAATAAAATGTTGGAATATAAGTCAAAAGACAACAATATCACAATAAGTACTGATGCGAGCTGGTGCACAACCCGAGACGCAAAATCCTATTCAGGCTATACAGTCAAACTTGGCAACAACTTAATAAACTGAAGAATTAGAAGCAAAATTTAGTAATCTTGTCTACGTGTGAAGCAGAACTTATTTCAATATGTGAAGGAATTTCAGAAGTATTATGGTTAAAGGTATTACTAGAAGAACTTTGTGAAAATGTAACTTTCCCAATTACCTTGAAAAGTGACAGCCAAGGCTGCAATACCCAGGATACAATCTGACAAAATTACTTCACGAACAAAGCACATAAACCCAAAATATTATTTTGTGAAAGATGATATACAAAATGGAATAAAACTAGAATAAACTAAAAGTGAAGACATGGAGGCGGATATACTAACAAAGAGTCTACCTAAGGACAAACTACGGAAATGTACAGATAGCCTTGGACTAGAATTGGCTAAATACCCATTCTTTTTTAATCAAGAAAAGCTAACGACGTATGCCATTTGGGCTGTTGGCCCTCGTAAGCTTGGGGCAAGCTGTACCTTTCGTTGATTAACCAAGAATGGGTATTTGGCCAATTAGGGAGTAATTAAAAATCCACAAGTAGGTGATATTTATTCCGATAAAAACGCAAGACATCAGCAACTTTCAGTTGCACGATTTATCGAGATGCCTTTTTATTAATTTAACTTATCCCATCACAATTTCACATTTATATGTGTTAAAAAATTTCATGGAAAATTGATGGCGCTCTGACAGCTAAAAATCTCATGTAAGCGGTGAGGATATGCCTATTTTTAATTTTAAATATAAAAATTATATAAAATGATCTCGAAAGTTCACTAAAGAGGGATAAATTTATTCATCCCAACTAAACGGCCTAGAGAGAGCTTGAGAAATCAACAAAAGGGTATTTAAGGTCATATTTGCGTAAATACGCTAAACATGTAAAAATAATAACTAAAAAGGGCAGGTGTTGATATTAAAAACAAATTAGGCATATCCTGACAACTAACATGAGCGTTTTTTTTTTTTTAAGATGGCATAGCGCCATCTAGTGGAATAGAAATCAACTAAACGTTGATTTAGCCTGTACCTTTTTTAATATTTGGCCAACCTATTTATTTGATAAATCAAGAAATGCCTACCTCGAACGCGTTTCGGGCTGTTGGGCCTCGTCAGCGTAGTGCAGGCTGTACCAACACGACCAAAAAAAAAAAAGAAAATGGGTTGGCCAAATATCGAAAGGAACAGGTTAAATCAACGTTTAGTTGATTTCTGTTCCACTTGATGACACTATGTTATCTAAAAAAGGGTTTTGTTATTGGTTAGGATATGCATAATTTGTTTTTTTATATCAACATCTGATCTTTTTTTCCACATATACACACACATATATATTAAAAATAAAAAGGCATATCCTGACCAAAAGTATATATATATATATATTTTTTTTTTCAAATTGAAATGGCAACAGTTGTTGACACACATTAATAAGTTAAAATATCTTGAAAAAGGTTGGCGTTCAGCCAACTTAAATATAGGTGGAAATTTTGATATTTTAATTCAATATATGTCTTTTAATTAAATATTTATTTATGGATTGCACTATTTTAAAAATATATAGCCATGGCTTTTCTTGATTTATCAAGAAAATGGGTTAGCCAAATATCAGGGAACAGGCTAAATCAATGATTAGTTGATTTCTGTTCCACCAGATGGCGTTCTGCCTTCTGGAAAGCACATGTGCTCCTGGTCAGGATATGCCATTTTTATTTTTGATATATATATATGTTAAATTAAAATATTTTATTTTGAATTGTTATTTGAGGTAAACGAAAAATTGTGTTACAAATTTCAAAAATAAAACTACAACCTTAAAACTAGCGGACGTACCCGGCTTCGCCCGGGTTTTACCCGAGTAAAGGGTTGTCTAACGAATCTCTCGATAAAGTGAACATTTTTTCCCGGTCCCTTGAAAAATACTCGATAAGTTGAATAAAATCAATATTAATTTGTTCCCTCGGTAATTGGAAGTTAAAGGAATAGTATCTTGCCTTGGAATTGTATCATTATTCTTGTCTCAAATAAATTGCCGTGTCTTCCTGAATTTTGTCTTTCCTAATTTTCTACATTACAAAATCATCGTATCATCATGATAATATTTAGAGCAGATTGTTGAATTATAACAGATAAATTAGAATATTTATCTTGATTATTTTAAAGCGAAAAATTATTTCAAAAATTTTATTTGCTAGAAACCTTCCCAGTACTATACTAAATAACTTCCCGAAGTTTCATGGCGTTCCAATGAGTAGTTTGGTCAGGCATAAAGGACAAACAGACACATGTAATATTATAAAGAATATTGTCTAATAAATAATTATGTACCATGTTGGATATAATGTATTCTGTATGGATTCAAATAAAGATGGCAGTCAAAGGACGTGGAGATGGAAGAAGTAGAAGAGAAAAGAACGACAGATCCAAGTCGTGTATCTAGGTCACTTAGAACAAAGAGGCCCTCATATTCCAGAGTTGAATGTCCTGAGAGATTGGGATGTTAGGCAAAGCTCCTTCCCGACCAAATTCACCATCATGGCCGACAGAGACAGGGACCAATCAAAGGTCAAGCAGGGTCCCACATGACCCAAGCCGGGGGGTGGGGCAACCGCAGTTCGGTCGGTGTAACGTGTGTGTCAAGACGTGTGTGTGCATCTTCTAAAAGTAGTGCCTCGAGGTCCAAGATGTGAGTCATCTCAATCCAATTTAATCGCGAAAATCCTTCCATCTCCTCTCCCGAGCCGCCAATGATTAATATTCCGAGGTGTTTTGTGATTCATTAATCGATATAGTGTGCCGATTTTTCATCCACCGCCATCGATAACGACTGCCCAAACATACAAAACCCCATCCACTCCCGAGGATTCTCAGGACAAAGCACTTTATCACAGTGAAGTCGACAAGCATTTTTTTTTATATTATACACACATACATTCATTTTTATATATAGAGAGATTATAATTTCATAGATATAAATACTCTGTTTTAATCGACCGCCAGAGGTCGCGCTTTCCATATAAAAAAAACTCGTTGTTGTTTGACCCCGATGGTCGGCTCAAAACATTTGTAAATTATGTAAATAAGCTTATCTTTTTTTATTCTTACGCCTTAAGCCAGGCAGTACTTTTACAAAATTATGTTTTTCATATGTAATTCATTCCTCAGCTCAATAAAGAAATCTCTAATCAAGACTTATATTTTCAAGATTATAATCTCTTCCACGACTGCATACCAAAATCAAGCAACAGATTTAAATTCTATAACTCAGGATAATCAAAAATTAGCAGAATATCTTATTTAATATAATATATATATATATTTATATATTTGAAAATAGAGTAATCCATGGATAAATCTTTAATTAAAGAGGCAAATATTGAATCAAAATATCATTTATTTTACCAATATTTCAGTTGTCGGAACGCCTTGATAAAGGTTAGGGTTCAGCCAACTGAATTTTGGTAAAATAAATGATATTTTGATCCAATATATGCCTTTTTAATTTAAATACCTTGATAAACGTTGGCGTTCAGCCAACTGAAATATTGGTAAAATAAAATATATTTTGATCCAATATATGCCTTTTTAATTAAATATATGTAATATTGTTGCAATGTGCCGACGTATGGATGAACTGGCAGTCGTGTACGTGAGGCGAGTGTTGATGATCTTCCCACACGCGGAAAACAAGAAGCAGAGGCAGGGCTAGATGTTAGCACAAAGAGAGATCGGGGACAGCCCGCGGGACAGAGGTAGAGGCCATGACACAAACTTGGATGCTTATCCCCGAGACCTGGAGAGAGAGACTGTGTGTGAGAGACAGCCTGAAGCGGACTGCCGAGAAACACCCCCTAGAACATCTGCCGACCCCTTGCCAAAACTTGTCCTGTTTACAGGGAGGTCGCCAATAAGAATGTCCCTCGGGACCGGCCCCACATGGGCGTCGGCATTTTCCCCGTCTCTGTCCCTGCCAACAGCTGACCGCTCTCTCTTTGGATCATTATTTTGACGTTACCAATTTTAGTTTATATACAAAAAGGGGTTTAAAATGCAAATAGTTTATATACAAAACATCGGGTGGTAGTAAATAAAAAGTGAAATTATTATACAGTTTAAAATATACGATAGCTGTGGTAACCGAGGGTCAAACCAGTAGTAACCGAGAGGGACAGTCAGAGGGTGGAGAGTTTTCCAGTACCTCTCTGCACCTTGGAGGACCTTTAACAGTTATCACAGAGTACAGGCAGTCGTGGTCGAGGCAGAGTGGAAAGCTTGGGAATGTCCACACACAAAAAACGAAGAGACACAGTTGTAGTAGGAAAGTTACGTGAACAGATAGGAGTCGAGCTAAGAGCAAGATGGTGTTAGAAGGGTTCTTACTGTTTTACATGGTCGATGAGGTGGACCTGACTACAACCGACAAGGGCTCACGCCGATGGTGAAGTGACTATAAGTTCGGCTATAACCGAGGTTTTATATACCTTTTGCCGAGGAGGGAGACATGCGAGAATTTAGACTTTGAAAGGGTCCAAAGGGCATGGGGGCGTCTGCGCTATTCTGCACCCTTTAATCTTGATGGCAACGACTTGCCAAATTCCTCTTTAGGGTTGTTGGATTTCTCTCTCGATTTTAGACGTTTTTGAACTTCTCAATCTTGCTTTAACTCAGCTCTTAATCTATTACATAGTTTTATTTATTTATCCTTAGTTTGTACAAAGTACAGTACATATGGTGATGCAATGACACATGTCAATCATGCGTATAATTATTTATAGATGTGTTTCTATATACAACATGACAATCTTGTTATAAGTATCATACAATATAGGGTTGTTGGTTCAAATTACCATAGATGGTCCCTGGCAGTGAAAGGGTTTATCCGGGTTTAAACGGGTAAAGCCTCTCTAACACAGGTAAGTAATTAAAATTTCTTTTAATTAATTTAAACTGTGAGGGTTAAAAAGGGCTGTAACAATATATTTTGTTTGGATATATCTGAAAATTATAAAAAATAAAACTTATGTTTAATTTAAAAGTTATGATATTCATTATAAAAGAGAAATTTAGAAAAAACCTTTGTTTGATAAAAAATAATGATGATAAAGAATAAAATGATATTGTAACATAGTATCTATTAATTTTATTTATGTAACATAGTATTTATTAATTTTGTTATTTTTTATTAACAGAGTGGTCATTTTTATGTTTATATCTTGCGACTCTGTAAATTTCCCTCGTGGCTTATCTTTTGTTTACCTTTCTTAGTTTGTCCTTGCCTGAAATAAATTTTGTTTCCTCCTGAAGTTTTTGTCTTCCCTAATTTTCCACGTGGCAATATTCTAAGAGATTGTTGGCGGGCGTTGGAAAGTGTTAGGAGTTAAAGAATATGCAATTGTATATATTACACAGGCAATCAAATACTTAGATCCAGGTGCAAAGCGAGGATAAAGACTTGAGCGTCTTCCTAGGCAATGTTTCACCTGTGATCCGGTATAAGGTTACAGTGCTTTATCACAATTGTAGGGTTATTGGGTTGAAAAGTTGTTGAAAAAAAGGTTGTTCATTAATATGGTTGAAAGGGGTGAAATAGAGCCATGCGTTAAGTAGAATTGTGGTAGTGACAGTTGGTGATCTGACTTGACTTAAAATCAAAGGTTGATTGTGGTCCGCTAGAGCTAAAATAAATTGTGAGTTGTGAATGCTTTGTGCATGCGTTGGTGATTTTGCTCTGCGGATGATTGAAATAAACTTTTGAAACGTGTTCAGGCCGGAAGTTGGGATTTGAAAACTGTCTTCAAAGAGTTTGTTGAAATTACGAAATCAAAAAAAAAATGTCAAGCAGTACTATTGTTTTTCTACGTTGATGTGAAACAATGGCTGAGAAATAGATTGTAGTGAAAAGTACACTGAAGTTGTTAGAGAAATGAAGTGTATGCCCGGAAGTTAATGATAAACATGGTCATTTTATATAAAGTATAAAAACAAATATAAAATGAATAAAAATAGAGAAATATCATTGTGGTTGAATAAATTTCAAGTGAACAGAATCAAACATATAATATATAAAAGTAATAAAAATGAAGAATTAAAGTGATTTTTGACAACAAATAAATGTTTTGTAATACTAAAATAATATTATGAAAATAAAAGTAAAATTGATTTTTTTAAAATAATATTGAATTAAAAACTAGTGATTATATAATTGAAAGTTAAAAAATAAAAAATAAAATATATTTTATACAAAAATAGAATATAATTAAAGATTATTATAATGATTAGATGAAGGTTTGGTAAAGGAATGGGACAAAAATATTTCTTCTAAAAAGAAGTTACAAATGTGGTGTGTAGGTTTTATAAATCGAAAATTGAGAAGCGCAATTTATTGTTTGGATTGGTTACTAAAATGTTGTGTATTGTGATCTCAATTTAACATGTAAAATGTTTGATATGTAGAAAAATTAGAGATTTACACAGGATTAAAATATCAAAATGTTCAATTTAAGGTAGGTCTTGTTCAAATTCAAATATCTAAATGTTTAAAAAGTTATGTTTAGATAGCAACTGCTAATGTAGTAAAAGGTGTGTAATTAAAAGGAATGCGGGACACGCTCCAAATTTTCTGGAGGCGAGTAAGGGGAAGGTTGGTGATGGATTTATGGAATGGTCTCGAGATATTTAGTCTATCGAAACTGGGGCCTTTGGTATGTTAACTAGCGGTGTTCATGTTTATGACTCTCTGTCTGGGAATTTGTGAAATTCTCGAGGAAATATAAATGATTGATGTGAAACACGTGTTGAACATGGCGGTCATTCCGATAGCGGATATTTAGTTGACAGCTTTGTGAGCGGGGTGCGATGGATATTGTTTTTGAAGGGGGAGATATGGGGCTTGTTTACAGCGCACGTGCTTTAAATTATTTCTCCTCTAGTTTGGATTTGGTGGGTTCAAAGAAATCTTTATATTGTGTGAAAGAGAGTAAGTAAGTAAGTAATACAGATCCAAATGGGTGGGTGTAGAGTATGTAGGTAGAATAGGTTTTTGAATTTAACGGGAAATTTTCTGGTCGCTACTTGAGGTTTGTTTTAAAACGATCGATGTTAAAAATATCTGGATTTAAATGTAGGAATGGCTGGGAGGTTGTAGACGGTATGATTCGGAATAGTTGCGTCTCGAAGATATCTGAAGACAAATGTTTGAATTCACTGAGATATACATCTTGAGACATTCGCTGTGGGTTTTGAATAAATCGGGTTTGTGGAGGTGTAATGTACAGAAAATTCTCTCTGTGTAATATTTTAATTTATTGACATGTATGGTGTCACTGTTTCTATTGAGAGGTTGATTGAAGCGATCTATTCGAACGACATTGGGTGAGATTATTTCAATTATTGTGTATGGTCCAGTAAAAGATGGTGCTAATTTACCTCTGTCGGGATGTCTATAATTTTTTACCAAAACAAGATCATTCACTTCGAAATGTGGTGTTCTGTGCTGCTAATAAATGTTTCTTTATCTTTTTTATGCTTATTTTGGGTAAGATAACGTGCTATCTCTCGAGCTATATTTATTTGGGGTATGGATTAAGATGAGTTATTAGATCTGGGGGATAACATTGAACATTAATTAGGTGGGTGGAAAACTTGTGACAGAATGGGGTGTGTTATTATATGTCTGAGTGACGCGCTTAACAAGTTGAGTCCAGGAAGCTTTCGGATTTTCTAGATAAGCTAGTCTGAGTTTGCCTGTAATGGTGGCATTTAAGCGTTCTATTAAACCGTTTGCTTGTAGGTTTTCGCTTGTGGTGAGTAGGGGTTGTATACCATGTGTTATAAGAAATTTACGGAATTTTTCTGAGCTAAAAGCGGGCGCTTTGTCAGATAACAGACGTTTTGGAGATCCTTGCTGTAGTACAGTTTTGAGGGTTTGAATGTACGTTAGGGTACTGGTGGACTTCGATGGAAAGGTCCAAGCATATCGCGTTAAATGATCCACAATTACGTGTAGATATGTCTTTGAGTATCCATATTTCGAAATTCCAGCTATGGTATCTATAGAGATTAAGTCGAATGCTTGTTGAGGTGGTGGAATTTGTCCGAGGGCATCATAGGGTTTACCTTTGGGCCTTCTAATGATTTGGTAGGTGTGACACGCGACTTGACAAATATTTCTATAGATTTAGAGATACCTTTCCAGTAGTACTGGGAAGTAATTATGCGGGTCATCTGAGAGATGCCTGGGTGGTTATATTCTTGGTGAACTTTATTCATTAGAGTATGTTGCAGGGTTTCGGGAAATATTATTTTAATTACACCTTTTCGGGTAATGGTATGTAAGTCGTTTGAATCAATGTTGAAGAGGGATGCTGTTGGTTGATGCTGTTTAATAATATCAGCACTGATAAATCCTACAAAGGGGTTTCGTGAGAGTAAATCTGCTTCATACTGTTGACTGCCTTTGAGGTAGTGGATTTCGTAATTATAAGTAGATAGTCTCAGAGTCCATCTAAAGAGTCGTCCTGACGGATTTTTTTTATAGTTTTATGCCACTGTAAATCTTGGTAATCTGTGTATATGGTAAATTTTATACCGGTGAGGTATATTCGGAATTTGTCTACACTTTCGACGATGGCGAGGCACTCTAGTTCGGAAACGGTGTAGTTTCTCTCATGTACTCTAAGGGCGCGGCTGAAATGTTGTACGGGATGTACTTGTCCGACTGGATGTACCTGTTTGAGTATGCCGGCGATCCCTTGGGTGGATGCGTCGCAATAAAGGCGGCATGGTAAACCGACTTGATACAAGTGTAGTACTGGTTTACTGGCTAAACTCTCTTTGAGAGTGGTGAAAGCTTGTTGACAGTCTGGGTCCCAATTCCATTTGACATCTTTTTAAAGTAGTTTATTTAAAGGTGCTCGTAAGCGGGCATAATATGCTATAAGCTTATTATAAACGTTCACTGCTCCTAAAAATGATTGTAGCGTCTTTTGATTGGTAGGTGGTTTGATGGCATTAATGGTATCAAGGTTGCGTGTCTGTGGTGCATTAAGTACCTGCGGTAACAGTGTATCCTAAAATATCTATATATGTTTTAAAAAATGAACATTCATTATAATTGAGTTTGACGTTTTCGTGTTGACACACCGTTAGAAATTGTTGTAGGTGTTGTAGATGATCCTCTAAGGTGTCAGAAAAAATAATGAAATCGTCGAAGTAATAAGTAACAAAGTTCAGTTTATATTTTTGCATGACCTGGTTTATGGCACGGTGGTATATCTGTGGCGAATTTTTAAATCCGTACGGAAGTCTACAAAATTCGTACTGACTATCTAACGTCACGAAAGCTAGTAGATTACGTGAATTCGGTTCTGCTTCCACTTGTCAATATGCGGATGATATATCTACAGAAGAGTAGTATTTGGCTTTCAACAATTCGTCAATAATGGTTTCTATCAAAGGTAAAGGATGTACGTCTGGAGCGATGATTTCATTGAGTTTTCTGTAATCAATACAGAAACGTTTCGTTTTGTCACGTTTCGTAACAAGAGTTATTGGACTGGCATAAGGTGAGACTGACGGGGCAATGATTCGATGTTGGAGCATTTGCTCTATTGTGTGTGTCGTGTAGTGGCACTCTATATGGGCGTAATGCTATTATTTTATCTGTGGTGGTATTGTTTTTATCGGTGGTATGTTCAATTTGGGCACATTGTATTTATTAGTAGAGAACACATGCGAGAATTCGTATAGAATTGGTGAAGTTCGTGTGGACAATGTTCTAACTGAGGTGCCGCATTAAAAGGTATAGATAACTCAATATCATGGGTAGGAGATATAGAGGGTGATACAACAGTGGGGTAAAATATAGGGGCAGGATCCGCCTCATGTAAACAAGTCTGGTTCGAGGGGAGGGTGGTAAAAATAGTTGTTTCCCTCGGTTGATTGATACATAAATCCTGTTCGCGCTTGGTGAACTTATAGACATTTGTTGGGAGAGCATCATTATTTTGATAAATTTGTAGATTATTAAAATCTATAATTAATTTAAATATTTTAAGGGTATTAATAGATAAAATACCAAAAGGTAGTGAAGCTTCTACTATAAAAAAATTTAGTTTTTGGGTGAGGTTACTGATTTTAAGTTTTAAAAAAATATATCCAAGGGTATTTACATTGTGGGCTATTGCATTTATAGTTAAACTGTACTGATGGATAATAATTTTATATGGTAATCTATTTTCTATGGTTCTTAAAATATCTAAGTTAAGTAGGTTTATAGATGCTCCCGTGTCTATTAAAAAGGAAAAATATACATTTGGTGACAGTTCAGTCCATATTACGAGCTGTTCAACGAAAAAAGGTTGCAGGTTTTCCTACCGTTGAGTTGCTCGCGGGGCTTGTAGAGTCATCTTGGCTTGCAGCTTGGACTTGGGGAACAGGGCTCAGAGGTTGGACCTTGGGCCGGGTGTGGGTACCACGTTTTGGTACAGTGGTTGTGCGTGGTCTGGCGCTGTAGACTGGGCGTGTTCGGCTCTGTGGGAACCGTTGTTCACACTGCGAGTGCCAGTGCATAGCATTGCAATACTTGCAAGGCGAGGGTGGGGGTGTAACTTGGTACGTTACATGTGATGACCGCTGGTGGTTGTACCTTGGTGGTGGGCTGTGGTAGGTTGGATGTGAAGCCTTGTCTACTTGGCGCTGGTACACTGCACTGGTGGCACACTGAGTTATTCTGAACATTAGGTCGAACCATTCTTTAATAGTGTTTAGCTGCACAGTTGCGAATAATCGCTGGTCTGCGACGGGTAGTCCGTCGGTCAGAGACTCTATTAATATGTCGGTGGGTAGGTTTAATTTCATGCCCATTACCGTTTTGTTTTGGTAGTAGTCTTCTAGGGGCATTTGGGGTGTCAATTTGATGGCCAAAAAGCGTGCAAACGACGCTTCTGTCGTTGCTGGGAATAGGTCTATCAGTGTCTGGCGGGCTTCATTATAAAATAACCTATCCAAGAGTAGCAGGGTAACTTGCGTAGGCGGTCCGTGTAGGTCAGCTCAGCTCGGTCTGCTTGGGCATCGAAGTTGTCGAAAAAGCTCTGAGCTTCAAAGGTACCATCGTATGGACTCACGTCTATCTCCCTCGGAGATCGGGCGACCAGCAGCTTACTCAGGGCATCGGCGATCTGTGTCAGCGGGTTGGTGGAGGTACCTTGGGGCGGCGACGTTTCCTCCTCTTCAAATGTCGTCTCTTGTTTGGGGGCAGATGGCTCGGTCGTATCGTTGGACTGGTTGGTTTATTCTTCCATCTTGGCTCTTTCTCTCTTTTCTATCTGGATAGTCTTCTTACCTTCTTCATTGTGGTGTCCTTCGTTTTGGTTATCCTGTCGACTCTCGCTATAGCTGTGGTAACCGATGGTCAAACCAGTAGTAACCGAGAGAGACAGTCAGGGCGTGGAGAGTTTTCCAGTACCTCTCTGCACCTTGGAGGACCTTTAACAGTTCTCACAGAGTACAGG
The DNA here is from genome assembly GCA_030710605.1 of Cordylochernes scorpioides. Classification (NCBI taxonomy): domain Eukaryota; kingdom Metazoa; phylum Arthropoda; class Arachnida; order Pseudoscorpiones; family Chernetidae; genus Cordylochernes; species Cordylochernes scorpioides. The sequence goes on from CP092865.1 coordinate 68,925,912, forward strand.
CAGTCGTGATCGAGGCAGAGTGGAAAGCTTGGGAATGTCCACACACAAAAAAAGAAGAGACACAGTTGTAGTAGGAAAGTTCCGTGAACAGATAGGAGTCGAGCTAAGAGCAAGATCGAGTTAGAAGGGTTCTTACTGTTTTACATGGTCGATGAGGTGGACCTGGCTACAACCGACAAGGGCTCACGCCGATGGTGAAGTGACTATAAGTTCGGCTAAAACCGAGGTTTTATATACCTTTTGCCGAGGAGGGAGACATGCGATAATTTAGACTTTGAACGGGTCCAAAGGGCGTGGGGGCGTCTGCGCTATTCTCCACCCTTTGACCTTGATAGCAACGACTTGCCAAATTCCTCTTTAGGGTTGTTGGATTTCTCTCTCGATTTTAGACGTTTTTGAACTTCTCAATCTTGCTTTAACTCAGCTCTTAATCTATTACGTAGTTTTATTTATTTATCCTCAGTTTGTACAAAGTACATTACATATGATGATGCAATGACACATGTAAATCATGCGTATAATTATTTATAGATGTGTTTCTATATACAACATGACAATCTTGTTATAAGTATTATACAATATAGGGTTGTTGCTTTAAATTACCATATATATATATCGTAATATAAACAAAGCTATATAATAGTCCTCATTTAAGCTTGTACCATATTAATAACCATTAACTCTGTCCCATCTGCTTTCACCACAATTTTCGTGTAATTAATTATAACTTTTTATTAATATAACTTAAATCTTTATTATTTTTGTACCATGGGACAGGCCATAGTTAAATTAGTATAAACCCATATAAATTGTAACATAATTGATTATTTTTAACCACTCTATTGCTCTAAAATATCACAATCTGCATTATGTAAGTAATAAAGTATGACGTCTTCCCAATCGTCTTAAGATGGCACCAGTTTGCCACCGGATCCCAGGAGAGAGGGGGTTGACCCACATAAGTCACTGACCAATGAGAATCAATCCCCGGGGATCCGGGCAGGAAGAAGAGGGAAGGCTGGCCGGCGGTCGACAGTTAGTTAGAGTTACAGTTGATATTTCTGACAGGCACGCTCAGTAATAAGTCCGTTGTCATCTCACGGCGGCCCTCGTGGCCTTCGTTTTGGCTCCCCCCTACCCCCGCGGCTTCAGGCTGAACGCCGAGATTTCCTCTGGTAGTCCTGAACTTTCACCCGGTCCTGGTGCCACTTGAGACGTCCTGGGAGCGCCTTTTGATAACAAACTTAGTCCTTACTGTCCCGTGCGGGCTTTCCACTCTGCACGCCTTGCCACTCAACCCCGACTGCTTCCAGCTCACTTGTTGGCTTACCCGGGTTTACGAAATATATATACAAGTATATACAATGCAATCTAGAAATCAAAATTTATATTTTTAATCCAATATATTTGCTGTCTTAATATGTGAAAACATATATAGTTCCCTCTTCAGTTATATATAGACGAAAACATTATACGCTCTCTATTAGTCGTCTCTGCAATTTCGGGTCAATGGCAAAACCAAAACATCAACTTTGATAAATTAAAAAGGATTAACTGGGAGCCATGTTTTCGGGCCACGGCCCTCGTCATTCCAGAATGGGCTCTGTTTTCATTGGAATATTTTAAACTCTTCAAAAAGGCGTTCGTCTTGTAAAGTTGCTAGACTTTTTCTATGGCCAAAATATAGATGAATATTTAACTTGAAGGAATATGATGGTAAAATAAAAATACTACCACTCCTGTCAAAATATACTGTTGGCCATATTAAGATTAGAGTGCGTCAAATGAAACAAAAATAGAAGAAACATATAAAGATGGTTCCAAGTGTGGAATCATTAGGTGTAATACAATAAGATAATTCACCTGGCCTGAGTTATCCTGGAAAATGGCCTGAGAGAGAGTCTCCAAGCCTCTCAGAGCACCTATCACCGTCTTGGCAACAAGAACTATTTCAAGAGATTTAGACTCTTTATTCTGGCCCACTTTCATGTAATCTGCATCACAGTTATTGTTAGCTATATTCAATTTAGGACAAAATTGTACGCTCACAAATTTCTGAAGCGTCGGAAGCAGGGTATCGGGGGCAATTCCTGTCTATAATCACTATATTGAGAGTTTTAATGACTGTAGTGTTTTGCGAAAGAGCTGGCGGAATTTTGTAACGTCTCTTAGATAGAGGTCTGCTGCAGCTTCCATCGAAGAAACGTCGACGGTAGCGTGCACTGGCACGAATGAGGACTTGGCAGCTCTCCAAGTTGTTCTTAATCTTGAAGTTGGTCACATCAATAGGCAGAAGATCCTCGGTGAGTTTGAGTAGTTGCGGTTGAGGCCAAAAAGCCTTTCCCGGGGGAGCTTTGATAACTTCATCAAGTCCCTGTCATCAGCAAGAATAATTATAGTCAACGAGTACTTATAATTTATGTAAAAATAAGCACATTGCCAAAAAGAAAATAGTTGTTACAAATTTATTGATAGATGGCATTTGAATTTGTAAAACTAATAGTATTGGTATTTTTTATTATAATTATATCTGAAACCCTATATTATCATTCATAGAGATATTTTATATAGTATTGGAGATCGAAAATTTGTATGATTCTCGTAATTCGAATTTTGATACTTTTATGAAAACATATCATATTTTGCTAAGCCTTTCATTTTATATATTCAGAAAAATAAATAAATATGGTAGTTTCCGAGTACAGACATTGCCTGAAAAGTCTGTTCTGTCTTCTCTTTATGTAGTATCACACACACAGCCGCATTTGTTGATCGACTGAAAGTACTATATTTGGTCTTGTATAAAAAGTTCGGTCATCGTCCAGATGTAGTTCTAATGTCGCACAGAAGGACGGGCTAAGTCATAGGGGATTAGTATATGATGGAAGTCAAACATAGATCGAGTAAGGAAGACAGGAAATTCTTACATGAAACCAGCTGTCCGGTGTGGGACTGTCATTCTACGTCTATTGCTGTGAAAATATCAGGAATAAGAATGTTGCTTTTCATAGAAAACACACCACCTTCTGGCCGGGTATTGGACCTCCTATTATATTTTCTCGAGGAATTGTCATGAAGTGTGTACAATTGGGGGGGCTTTAAATCCGGATAGAACCATAATTCTAACCGATACGAATTTTTCTCTTTGTTCGAGAAAAGGTGAATTCGAGCATAGATGAGAACGAAATATGATCAGGTCACCCTTCATTTTGCTGATTTAGTTCTTGACACTTTAATTCCTTGCTAATTTACGAGTAGTAGAGCGTTTAGGACAAAATTTATAGGATTCATGAGTACATACACAGGTGCATCATTGGAACAGATTTTATATCATCATTGTACATGAATATATTGTTATCAGAATACTGATATATGACAGATAAAACTTTTGGCAGTTTTTTTATTGTGAAAAATTAAACACAAAGCAATTTGGTGAAAATAAATAAATAAAGTAAATTTTGAAGGTAAGTTTGTGTAATATCTCTATATATATTAAATTATTTATTGACCTTTTGCAGTTTCTGTTGTAAAAAATTAGAATATGAACTAAAAAAATATATAGTAACAACTTGATGAAGATCATTAACAATTGAATTAGTAATAGGAAATATTTATCATTAGAAATTGATTGAATTGAAACGAGCACACACATGTTTTGAAAAGTAAAAAAAAAAAATGAAAGCAAATATTCTAAGATTGGAAATTTGAATGAACAATAAATAAAACTACTAATATTTGGAGAATAAAAATAAGCGTGACAAAGGAAGCGAAAATAACGAAAATACCAGTACCAGGGTCACCCCAAAGGTTTTTGCAATCAATATTAAATAATTAGAATTCCAAAAAATAAATTATACCATTAAAATCTACATGCCTTTTTTTATCTAACACTAGCGGACGTACCCGGCTTCGCCCGGGTTTTACCCGAGTAAAGGTTTGTCTAACGAATCTCTCGATAAAGTGAACATTTTTTCCCGGTCCCTTGAAAAATACTCGATAAGTTGAATAAAATCAATATTAATTGGTTCCCTCGGTAATTGGAAGTTAAAGGAATAGTATCTTGCCTTGGAATTGTATCATTATTCTTGTCTCAAATAAATTGCCGTGTCATCCTGAATTTTGTCTTTCCTAATTTTCTACATTACAAAATCATCGTATCATCATGATAATATTTAGAGCAGATTGTTGAATTATAACAGATAAATTAGAATATTTATCTTGATTATTTTAAAGCGAAAAGTTATTTCAAAATTTTTATTTGCTAGAAACCTTCCCAGTACTATACTAAATAACTTCCCAAAGTTTCATGGCGTTCCAATGAGTGGTTTGGTCAGGCATAAAGGAAAACAGACACACACACACACACACATACATTCATTTTTATATATATAGATAAACATTCTAATAAAATAGTAACAACAATAATTTATAGAGGGCGCGAATTTGTTTACAGCGAAAGCGGTAATTTCTAAACATTGCATCAGACACAATAGAGTTGACTAGAGAAGGTTTATGCGCCATGATATTTTATGATTATAAAAGCAATTTAACTTTTAAAGAATCCCAAGAAAGATTTATGAAAGCTTTAGGAGATGAAGCTCCTTCTATTAGAACAGTTTTTAATTGGTCCAATGAATTTAAATTTGGAAAAAAACAACCTTGAAGATGAACCTCGTTCAGGTCGACCACCAAAAGCAGTGAGAGACCCATGAGAAAATTGAGCAGGTAAAATTCTTACTTTGAGAAGATCGAAGAATTACGTATCAGCAGTTAGTTAATGATAATTTAAAATACAGAAAACCTGTTAGTAGATGGGTACCTCACAGCTTGACTGAAGACCAAAAACCTGGTTGCGTTAAATGGTGTAATTTCATGCTGAAAAATTTTATGAAGGCAAATTAAAGGCTGTTTTTAATATTATTACAGGTGTGTGTGACAAAACTTTGATTTATAATTTTGACCCAGAACGCAGAGCTCAAAGTGTTTGAAACAAATGGTCGCTTGTTTTTTTATTTTTATAAAAAGTGTTTCATTGATATTGGGAAGTTAGAATATCGAAAGACAGTTAATATTAACTGGTATACAACAAAATGCCTTCCAGGAGTATTTGTAAAAAATCAAGTAAAGCAGACCAAAAGGTCAACTTAAAGGAGTTCTTCTTCACCATGACAATGCAAGAGCCACACCTCAGCTTAAACATTTGAATTTTTAGCCAACTCTGGCATTTTATTCACTAGACCCAGAACCTTAAGACTTTTTTTATTTTAAAAAGTTAAATCATTGTTGAAAAGGATAAAATTTAACACTGATGATGAAGCACTGCAAGACTTTATCAATGCCGTAAATTCCATCCCCGAAGATGACTGGTTTAAGTGCTTCGATAATTGGTTTACAGGGATGAAATCTTGCATAGGTGCTAAAAATGCATATTGATTTCAATAGTATAATTTATTTTTTATATTTTATATTGAGTGTAAAAACCTCGATAAAAACTAAGTGGCACGGCTTCTAACGGGGGTGGGGTCTCCATTTGAAAAAAATAATTCCCCAGAGTATATCGCCGCTAAATTAAAACTAGTTTTTTATAGTTAAAATTAATGGATGCATGATTATATCATTAGTGGATTCTGGAGAATACTTTTATGTCGTATCCAAAAATGTTGACGTGAACTAAAGATACCTCTATTCAGAGAACCAGGTCCTGTTCATTAAGCCGCTAACAAGAATTTAATAGAGACCCTAGGCAAATGTGTCCTGAAGATAGAAGTTAATGGTCTGGAGATTTCCTTTGAATTCGCTGTATTGATGGAATTCAGTCATGACATCATATTCGGATGGGACTTCTTCAAGGCCACCGAGGCTGTCACTAATTGTTGCAGAAATAGGTTCCAATTCGGAGAAATTTCTACCCAGGGATCTCGGAAGGAGGAAAATCGGAGATTGTTCGCTTCCGATGACTTTGGCATCCCGCCTGAATCAATATAAAATATCACTGTGATAAGCGAATAAATATCTGGAGTAAGATATGTTTCAGTATCAGCTTATAACGACTTATTATTAAGAAAGGAAGTACTTACACCAAACTCTCTGGTTACATTTCGACACGGCTGAGGTAGCATTTGGGCGGCGAATGGAGCATCTTGGCCGCAGCTGATTTTATCAGGAATGAAAATGTGCAACATGAAGTATTATGAGAATGGGAATATCTGAAATCTTAATCAAGCGATAAGTTACAAGAAACGCAGCTAAAGTTATGTGAATGGTCACAGAAGTTAAACCTTACTCTGTATCCAGAAGGGCTGAGTGAAATTCAAAGGTTAGAGCTTGTTCCATACCTTGGCAAGTTCATTGACATATTTGACTTTGGGAGTACTCTTTTTAAGCCCACCAGTAGTATGAAGCACAAGATAAGCACAGGAGACCACTCTCCTAAATAGCGGCTCTATAAAGTGGCACTAAGTGAACGACGCCTAATTCGTGAAGCCCTCTGAAAGTCCTTGGTACTCTCCAGTTATTAATTTCGAAAAGAAAATGGAACCTGAAAATTCTGCGTAGTTTTCCGTCGACTAGATATGAAAACAAACAAACAAAAAAATATTAACCCGCTGCCACGCATTGACGATACCTTGGACAGTATAGACGGCTCTAGTTACTTCTCCACGATGAATCTTGGGTCTGAGTATCGACAGATTGGAGTGGACGAAAAAGACAGGGAGAAAAACTGCCTTCATTACTCCACATGACCTGTATAAATTCAGACTAATGCTTTTCGGACTTCGCAACGTTTGAAAGGATGATAGACAGTATTCTGGGCAGTCTTAAATGGACTATGTGCCTTTGCTACCTGGACGACATCGTGGTTTACGCATATACCTTTGATGAACATCTATGTCGTCTACAACTTGTATTAAGATGCATACAAAAAGCTGGACTAAGTTTGAATCATAAAAGGTGTATTTTTGAATCTACGAAGATAAATATTTTTGGATAACTAATTGACGCCAATTGAATTTATCCATTGGTAGAAGTCTTCTACCTCATCATACTTGAGTAAATCTAAGTTGTGGTTTGTATGCCACCTTGGACGGCGCTTGCATCCAATTGTTGCACGATTTGCGGTCTGGCTGGCTTATTAACTTCGAGCGCATTTTCAATCATGTTGACTGTCTTCCCTGAATATATAATTAATCGACCATGTTGAATAAAGGTAAATAACTCAATGAATAGGCAATAACCTTTCCAAATTATTCCAATTTATTGTTCTTCATTACTCAAAAATTTATATTAAAACATGAAATAAAACAAAAACAGTATATGTTACGAAATATTAACAATTATGATATATTACATATCTACTTATATATTTGCCTTATTCTGTCTGTTTGTCTGTATGTCTGAAGCTCACGGATAGAATGCGCGCCCATTGGCTGCCAGCGAACACGTGGCCTCCCTGCCCCCCTCTAGACAACCCTGTTATCAGCTGTGCGACACATACACCTGTCTATAGCGGCCACTCTAGACAACCCTGTTATCAGCAGTGTGCTACATCCACCTGTCTAAACAGACCACTCTGTCTATAGCGGCCACTCTAGACAACCCTGTTATCAGCTGTGTGATACATCCACCTGTCTATACAGACCACCCTGTCATAGCGGTCACTCTAGGCAACCCTGTTATCAGCTGTGTGATACATACACCTGTCTATAGCGGCCACTCTAGACAACCCTGTTATCATCAGTGTGTTAAATTCACCTGTCTATACAGACCACCCTGTCTACAGCGGTCACTCTAGGCAACCTTGTTAACAGCAGTGTGATACATACACCTGTCTATACAGACCACCCTGACTATAGCGACCACTCTAGACAACCCTGTTATCAGCTGCCTGTCTATACAGACCACCCTGTCTATAGCGGTCACCTTAGGCAACCCTGTTATCATCAGTGTGTTACATTCACCTGTCTATACAGACCACCCTGTCTATAGCGGTCACCTTAGGCAACCCTGTTATCAGCAGTGTGATACATCCACCTGTCTATACAGACCACCCTGTCTATAGCGACCACTCTAGACAACCCTGTTATCAGCTGTGTGATACATCCACCTGTCTATACAGACCACCCTGTCATTTGCGACCACCCAAGACAACGTTTTTAAAATATATTCGCAATCGGGTAAACCCCGGGCGTTGCCCGGGCCTTTCGTCTTGTTTTATAATATTGATTTAAAAAATGAATTAAAATAATATCAAAATTATTTTGAATATCTTCAAGCAACAATATATGATAAAAGCTCCATGAACTGACCTCTTAAGAATGAAAGAAAACTTATGTTGCTTGTGAACACACATATATATGTTATGAATATAATGTTTTGTTATTGAAATGATAAAGGATTGGAGGTGCAGTCGTGAAAATAGGAAATATAGTTATTTTACTTATCAAGTAGTTTTTTTTTATTTTCAATTACACCTATATCCCCAGATTTACACGGTAGATACGTTCCTGAGAAAAACGTGTAAATAGGGAGATTCGGTGTACACAGAAATAAAAATAAAATGCATTGACAGGTTAAAATATGTAGTCAGCACATAGGCTCGGGATTCCTCGTGAGATGTGTACACAGCGCATGTGTTCAATCACATTAGCATTTTGTATAGTGCGATAAAAACAAAAACTTATTTGAAAAACCGTGTAAAAGCGAAAACGTGTAAAACAAGTACCGTGTAAATCGGGGGATAGGTGTACTTGAAGCAAATTATACATTAAATATTTATCACAGTAATATAGAATTTTATAAAATGAATCCTATATTCGTGAATTAAAAAATAGGTAGGTTAACTATACATATTTACAACAATATTCAAGGTGGTGTATTCTAAAATTATGGTCAAAAAATTCAAAAGAGTCATGGATGGAAATAAAATGGATGTTTTTTTAAAAAATAAAATATTTGAATTTTAGATTATATAATATATATAACTCATTCTCTAATGGAAGACCACCTCAATATCTTGTAATTTCTCGATAAAAAAGTTCTTCTGCATCCCACTGCTACAAAGAATGGGATATCAAAGGAAGACCAAGATAAAAACTCACCTCATCTGGATGTGGCATGGGGCCATCACGGGATACGGTTGGGGTAATGGCTAGGTAACCCAGCACAAGGAAAGCGAATATTGGAATTCTCATTCTGACTCTTTCACGAAAAATCACAAAATAATTGTTAGTTAGGTAATGTACACAATAAAGAGGAGCAGGAAACTATAATATAATAGCAATAATATAATAAAATAGCAATATTTATAAATATGATATAATACAAAATTTCTAAACATATATATTGGGTTATAATTTGTGTAAATTGTGTCTTATAGCGAGAAACTAATAATATGCCGGGGTTGGAGAATTAAAATGGATATATCAGGAATTTTTATTTCTAATGAGCATGCAAAAATTTGATTTCTAATAATATATTAGTATTTTAAATATAATTAAGCCTTTAAAAATTTAATTGCCACCTATTTAATAAAGATTGCGACTATAATATATTGTCAAGCGGCTCAGCGGTTCCAACCACGAGAGGCCCCATGGGACGCCTGTCAATCATCCCTGGACACCGGGTGTGAGGGGTTCGCGGAATTTGGCCGGCGGGAGGGAGGGGAGCCGACATCCCTCATGAGGATTAACTCTATCTAGGGGTAAGTTGTACACTCTATCTCTCCCTATAAATACCCCTTATAATAAATTAATTATCCCCAAAATTGCCCTTGCTTTATTTATCTCCGCGACATATTTTGGCGGAGACGCTGGGTAGCGTGACGGAACTTCGAAGAAGTCGACGTCTACAGGGACGTGAACCAATTCTTCAACCTCTGCCACAACGAATAGAAATGGAAGACGACCACAGACCTACTGTTAACGGATCCTACCTCCCTTGTCAGCGCCAACGAGATCCTTCTACCTTTTCTGGAGATGGAAATATAAACCCTGGACAGTGGTTGAAAGAGTACGAGAGAGTTTCGAAGTACAACAGATGGGACGAGACCATGAAGCTTGCCAACGTCGTATTTTACTTGAACGGAACTGCTGGAAGGTGGTTTGATAATAACGAAGAATCACTCAACTTGTGGAGAAGCTTTGAAAGCGCATTCCGCGGTGTGTTCGGACTGCAGGAGGATTCTGCTCGACGCGCCGAGGAAGTTCTGAAGTCAAGAGCACAGAAGGCCGAGGAATCCAGCGAGTCATACATCCAAGAGATTCTTAGTCTCTGCCACCAGGTGAACCCTCGCATGGAAGAAGGTGATATAGTTGCACACATTATAAAGGGAATTTCGGAGGACACATACCAGGTATTGGTGGCGAAAGACATACAGACGGTAGATGAGATCCTGAAGTTATGCCGTCATCTGACAACCGTCAAGCAGCGCCGGATCGGCCGTACGAAATTCGCCAGGTTGTCAAACGTAATGCCCATTTCTTGTGTTGACGACTCATACGACTTGGCCGGCTTAATTCGCCGCATCGTTAGAGAAGAGATACAAAATGTTTTCTCAGCACCTGAAGTGATCAATCCGCTCCGAGAGGTGAACGCCCTGGAACAGACTGTGAGGGAAGAGGTCAGCCGTGCTCTACAACCTACCAGACCACAAGTCAACGTGGTACAACAACAATCACGAACGCCCTATCATAATATCGACCGACCAACCCAACCCAGGAAGACGGAACATTGGAGAACCTACGACGACAAACCTATCTGCTTCCACTGCGGACGACCCGGACATGTCGTCCGTTATTGTAGGGAACAACGGCAGGTCTTCGCTGAAGCCAGGACAAGGAATGGCGAAGAAGGAAAAAATGTTGGATTTTCGAGTCGACCCCCGAGATACGACGCCGACGACGACTATGTAACGCCCCAAACCTAGACGTACTTCTACCGGAGCTCTTACCCACATCCAAGCCGCGCAAGGTCGCCAGCCCGAAGACAATCCCAGTCGCCAGCCCGTCGTTTCAGCCGTTCTCCCAAGCCTCAGAATGTGAAAAACTAAGTAGGGCGGCTTCTAACGGGGGTGAGGTCGCCATTGAGGAAAATCCTCCAGGGTATATCGCCGCTAAATTGAAAGAAAATTCTGTTACGGTCGAAATAAATGGACGCAAAATTAAAGCATTAGTGGATTCAGGAGCCGACTTTTCTGTTATTTCAGACAAATTTCGACGCGAACTAAAGACACCTCTCTTCAAAGAACCAGGTCCCATTCTTAAAGCCGCAAACAAAAATTTAATAGAAACCATAGGAAAATGTTTCCTGAACATAGAAGTTAATGGTCTGAATATCTCATTTGAATTCGTTGTTATGGTGGAATGCAGCCATGACATCATATTTAAATGGGACTTCTTCAAGGCCACCGAGGCCGTCATTGATTGTGGCAGAAATGAACTCCATCTCGGGGAAACCTCCGTCCTGGAATCTCGAGAGGAGGAAAACCAGACGGTTGCTTCCGACGACTTCGTCATCCCGCCTAAATCAATAAAAATGATCAGTGTCATAAACGAATAAATATGTGGTGTTAGAGATGTTTTAGTCTCAACTTCTAAGAACTTATTATTAAGAGAAAGGAAGTTCTTATACCAAACTCATTGGTTACATTTCGACACGGCCGAGGTAGCATTTGGGTGGCGAATGGAGCGTCTTGGCCGCAACTGATTCCACCAGGAATGAATATGTGCACCATGGAAAGTTATGAGAATGGGAATATCTGCAATCTTTATGAATCCAGCGATAAGTTACAAGAAACGCAGCTAAAGTCACGTGAATAGTCACAGAAGATAAACCTTACTCTAGATCCAGGGCTGTCTGAAATTCAAAGGTTACAGTTTGTTCCATGCCTTGACGAGTTTATTGACATTTTTTTCTGGGAGAACTCATATTAAGCCCACCAGTACTGTGAAGCACAAGATAAACACAGGAGACCACTCTCCTATCAAACAGCGGCCCTATAGAGTAGCACCAAGTGAACGACGACTAATCCAAAAAGAAGTGAACAAGATGATTGAAAATCACATCGTGAAGCCCTCTGAAAGTCCTTGGTCTTCTCCAGTTATTCTAGTTCGAAAGAAAGATGGGACCTGGAGATTCTGCGTTGATTACCGTCGATTAAATAAGATAACAAAAAAAAATATGTTTACCCGCTGCCACGCATTGACGAAGCCTTGGATAGTTTAGCCGGCTCTAGTTACTTCTCCACGATGGATCTTCGGTCCGGGTATTGGCAGATCGAAGTGGACGAAAAAGACAGGGAGAAAACTTCTTTCATCACTCCAGATGGGTTGTATGAATTCCAAGTAATGCCTTTCGGTCTTTGTAACGCTCCGGCAACGTTTGAAAGGATGATAGTGTTCTGGGCAGTCTTAAATGGAACATGTGCCTTTGCTACCTGGACGACATCGTAGTTTACGCACCTACCTTTGAGGAACATCTACGTCGTCTACAACTTGTATTAAGCTGCATCCAGAAAGCTGGACTAAGCTTGAACCACAAAAAGTGTCTTTTTGGATCAAGGAGGATAAAGATTTTGGGACACCTTGTTGACGCCAATGGAATTCATCCAGATAAAGTTGAAGCCGTCTCTAAATTTCCGAGGCCAAGAAATATCTCTGAACTGAGGAGCTTTCTTGGATTATGTTCCTATTACCGAAGATTTATTGAGAACTTTGCCGACAAAGCTAGATCTTTGCATGACCTACTGAAGACTGAAAAACAATTCTATTGGGATGCAGCTCAAGAGAAAGCGTTTGAATTCCTTAAAACAGCTCTAATATCAGAGCCTGTCTTAGGACACTTTGATGAATCCGCTGATACCTATCTACACACGGATGCAAGCGGACATGGTATTGGAGCTGTTCTTCTACAAATACAAGGTGGAAAGGAGCGGCCTATAGCTTATGCATCTAGAAGCTTGACAAAGGCTGAACATAACTATTCTACAACAGAAAAAGAATGCCTTGCTGTAGTCTGGTCTATTAGCAAATTCCGTCCATATTTGTTTGGTCGACCATTCACGGTTGTCACTGACCATCATTCTCTATGTTGGTTGGTAGGACAGAAAGATCCTTCTGGCCGTTTGGCAAGATGGGCGCTGAAGTTGCAAGAATTTGACGTGACCGTTATCTACAAGAGCGGACGCAAACATAAGGATGCCGATTGTCTGTCAAGGAGCCCGCTTGAGAACGATCAACCAAGTGCTGTGATGTCACTAACCAAAGTCGATATAGAGCAGACTAAAGACCCGGATTTAGCTAAAATAATCGATAATTTAAACTCGGGCTACACCAGAAAGGAATTCAGCATTATCGACGGCATCTTATACAAGAAAAACTATAGCACAACTGGAAGACCCTGGCTTATGATGATTCCTAAACACTTAAGATCGGAAGTTATGGCAGATTTACATGACGCTCCTACAGCTGGGCATTTGGGTTTCGCCCGAACGTATGACAAAGTGAAGAAACGATTCTATTGGCCTGGCCTTTATAGAACTGTTCGCCAATATGTAAGCTATTGTCGGGAGTGTCAACGAAGGAAGAAATTACCTCGACGTCCGGCTGGACAACTTGTATCCATACCGCCCGTAGAAAAACCATTCTATAAGGTCGGGGTTGATCTCCTTGGAATATTTCCAATTTCTAAAGATGGAAACCGTTGGATCATTGTGTGCACCGATTATATGACAAGGTATGCCATAACGAAAGCGATCCCAGATCGTTAACAGCTAAGTTCCTGATTGAAGACGTCATCTTGAAGTATGGAGCTCCTAGAGAAATGATAACAGAACGCGGCAGAAATTTCATTTCTCAAGTAATAAAAGAGATCAATGCTCAATGCGCCAGGTTGATGGCGATCAATGGAAATGCTCCAGGAGCCTGGCTAACTTATATGTTACTACTACTACTAGATACATATATTAAATGTCATTTAAAAATTAGCCATTGTTCACACCAAGTAATCACACACATGTGTATTAATCGAATAATATATATATATATATATATGAATGAATGTATGTGTGTGTGTGTCATTTCTGCCTGACCAAATCACTCATTGGAACGCGATGAAACTTTGGGAAGTTATTTAGTACTAGACGAATGGCCCGAAGAACGCCAGGGTTTTACCCGAGTGCGAATATATTTTAAAGACGTTGTCTTGGGTGGTCGCTATAGACAGGGTGGTCTGTATCGACAGGTGTATGTATCACACAGCTGATAACAGGGTTGTCTAGAGTGGCCGCTATAGACAGGGTGGTCTGTATAGACAGGTGTATGTATCACACTGCTGATAACAGGGTTGCCTAAAGTGACCGCTATAGACAGGGTGGTCTGTATAGACAGGTGAATGTAACACACTGATGATAACAGGGTTATCTAGAATGGCCGCTATATACAGGGTGGTCTGTATAGACAGGTGGATGTATCACACAGCTGATAACAGGGTTGTCTAGAGTGGTCGCTATAGGCAGGGTGGTCAGTGGTCGCTATAGACAGGGTGGTCTGTATAGACAGGTGGATGTAACACACTGCTGATAACAGGGTTTTCTAGAATGGCCGCTATAGACAGGTGTATGTATCACACAGCTGATAACAGGGTTGTCTAGAGGGGGGCAGGGAGGACACGTGTTCGCCGGCAGCCAATGGGCGCGCATTCTATCCGTGAGCTTCAGACAGAATAAGGCAATTATATATATAGATAATACTGGGAAGGTTTCTAGCAAATAAAATTTTTGAAATGACTTTTCGCCTAAAAATAATCAAGATAAATATTCTAATTTATCTGTTTTAATTGAACATTCTGCTCTAAATATTATTATGATGATAAGATGATTTTGTAATGTAGAAAATTACGAAAGACAAAATTCAGGATGACACGGCAATTTATTTGAGACAAGAATAACGATACAATTCCAAGGCAAGATACTATTCCATTAACTTCCAATTACCGAGGAAACCAATTAATATTGATTTTATCGAGTATTTTTCAAGGGACTGGGAAAAAATGTTCACTTTATCGAGAGATTCGTTAGACAAACCTTTACTCGGGTAAAACCCGGGCGAAGCCGGGTACATCCATACAAGAATAATGATACAATTCCAAGGCAAGATACTATTCCTTTAACTTCCAATTACCGAAGGAACCAATTAATATTGATTTTATTCAACTTATCGAGTATTTTTCAAGGGACCGGGAAAATTTTTCACTTTATCGAGAGATTCGTTAGACAAACCTTTACACGGGTAAAACCCGGGCGAAGCAGGGTACATCCGCTAGTGTATTATAGAAATTACAATTTAAAAATATATTCAAAATAATTACTTCGTAATTGTGAGTGGAAGTAAAGCTGAACTAGTATAATAGATCTCTAAATTTATAATAAACATTCATTAAAATCGGTAATGAATTGACACACTGTCGAAATATCTAAAACTTTTGATCATGCTGTTATAATATTTGAAATAAGTTTTAAAAACAATTATTCGATCAAAAACAAATATATGCATGTAAATTCAGGGAGAAAATACAAAAGGATAAATATATGCTGATAAAATATCAATATTAGAAATTCATAGGTTGGAAAATGTTTTAGCTAAAGTATAAACGAAACAAATATTGATCAAGTGATAATTGGATTTATAAATCTATTAATGGAAGTTGCTTACCAATCTTTGGAAGTTAAGCCCACAAATCTTAGAGAGTTCTCTAGAATTAACTGGTGAAATAACAAACTTGAAAATATGAAAACGTTTTTCCTCTATATAAGAATATATAGTATCATAATGGAAAAATTAGTTATACTATATTTAAAGAAGTTAGGAATACATACAATAATGCAAAAAAAAAAGCTAAAATAATCAATTGCGATTATTTATAGAAGAAAAATTTACAAATGATTCATTTTAAAACGCATTTAAGTTTTTAGTAAATTGAGGACACCAAAAGATAACAAAAGGGAATACCCCGTTATTGATAAATCACCAGAAAATTTAAAATAACAAAATATGGTCGAATTAATGAAAAGGTTAATTCCAGACGACAATTAAAATTTTGACGACTTCAGTCAATAATTAAAAAGAAGATACAAACTACAAATGAACAATAAAACTAGAGTGCATATATCGAGGTGGAAGAAATAAATAATATAATCTCCAATATTGATGTTAAAAAGGCGCTCCTGGAAGATATAAAATAAGCAATAATATGATCAAATATGCTTCTTCCAAAATTATATCGTTGCTGAATGAATTATTTAATATGTGTATTCGAAAAGGATAGTATCCTGATGAATTAAGCAGTTTTTAAAATAATCCCTAAACCTTAAAAAACGAATTTAGAAACTGCTATATAAAGGCGGCTATCGACCTATATATTTAATATCAAATCTCTCCAAGATTAGTGAAAAATTACTAAAAAATAATATTGATAAATTTTATTGAGAGAATAATATTTTAAGCAATAGACAACATGGATTTATAAAAAGGAAATCAAAGAAAACATGTTTGAAAAAATTAACAGAGGTTATATTAGAACATAGACAGAATTATTTAGTGTCGCTATTGCAATCGATATAGAGGGTCATTTGACAATGCATGGTGGCCAGCACTTTTTTAAATATTATATTAAGATAATATACCCGCTGATTATATTTAAAATATGGCAATCCTTTTTGAATAATAGAAAAACAAATTTCAATTATGGCGATAAAAAGGTCAATAAAGCAATATCAAAAGGCTGCCCACAGGGCGGACAACTGTCTTCGTTGCTATGGATTTATTTATTATGTTATTTATGTGAAATCTCACATAGATATTAAAATAAATAAAGAAAATATATTAAAAAATATTCTAGTATCAATTATCAGAAAATATTGGAGTCTGAGAACCCAAAAGATACTTACATTATACAAAACAATTTTTAGGCCAATGCTTTCTTATGGATCGGAGATCTGGTATAAATTCGCAAACATAAAAAATATAAATAAATTTAATTCATTTAAATATCAAACACTATTATGGTGCCGGCAATCTTAAAAAACAACGCGTTATAATTGTGTATATAGCATAGCCAAGAGAGAGATGCCATTCCTTAACGATTTTATTGAATCTAAAAATGTGAATTATGAATTAAATAAATTAACTTTAGAGAAGAAAAACAAAACTATAATTTTGATATATCAAGCATAAATAACGGATTTTATTGATTTTAAAAAGGCTACTTTAAAGTACAAAACAAATTAAACTTTTCAAAGCTTCCTCCCTAACAACAACCCCCCCCCCCCCCCCCCCAAGTGTCCCTAGGGGAACATAGAGCTTTAAATTTAAATAAGATCAATCTATATCTATATATATAAAAATGAATGTCTGTCTGTCTGTCTGTCTGTCTGTGTGTGTGTGTGTCCTCTATGGATTCAAAAACCATACATCCAATCGGCGTAAAATTTTGGGATATTATGAGGTGTATCCCCGGAAAGGTTTACGAAAAATATTTCTTGAATATCTTGAATATCCTTAGAGTTATTTGCAGATTTGTATATTTAACTCGCAAGCAGCGATACCATTGAGACGGAGATAGGCTTAGTTTGCTGCTCCTGATGACCTTGGGTCATTGTGTGAGTCACAGCATGATGCTACAAAAACACTCTCTCTGGGGATTTTACAGCGTCGACAACCTGTAAGATTGCCTCTCTCATATATTATACTTTAAACATCTGCTTAATTAAAGCATTTTTCATTTGAAAGAGACTGCTCTCTTAACCCCCTTTAGACAACATTAAATGATATCCCGTGTCGATGATTTTGTAATGTATAGAATTAGGAAAGACAAAATTCAGGATGACACGGCTCACAGGGAACGGTAAAGAATGTTCACTTTATCGAGGAAATACAAAATTCGGGATGACACGGCACGCAGGGACCGGGAAAAAATGATCACCTTATCGAGAGATTCACGACCATGATTTTATTCAACTTATCGAGTATTTTTCAAGGGACCGGGAAAATATGTGTTCACTTTATAAAACGATTATTTTGTAATATAGAAAATTAGGAAATACAAAATTCAGGATGACACGGCACAAGGGACCGGGAAAAAATGATCACTTTATCGAGAGATTCAAATTTACGAGTTTCAAATCATCAAAATATATCTTTCTTTTTTTATATGTTTATAGAGAATTGTTTTAACAAATGTTCGTTATACAAACCTTTACTCGGGTAAAACCCGGGCGAAGCCGGGCACATCCGCTAGTATATATATAAAAATGAATGTCTGTCTGTGTGTGTACTCTATAGATTCAAAAACCATACATCCAATCGCCGTGAAATTTTGGGATATTATTAGGTATATCCCCGGAAAGGTTTTCGAAAAATAATTTCTTGAATAACCTTAGAGTTATTTGCAGATTTGTAGCTTTAACTCGCAAGCAGCGTCACCTTGCGACGGAGATAGGCTTAGGTCTGCCCCCCCCCCCCCCCGTCGAGAAAATCTAATCGTCCGGCCGCTGGCCGGATGGACAGTCCAAGTTCCCACCGACCAATCAGAGGGATCAAGAGGTCCTGGCGCGCGGGGGCAGAGTTGGTGACACAGCTGTGCCAAGTAGACAAGAAAAAAGCCTCGCGGGTGACCTCCGGGAACTTCGTTCATCTTCCATAAACGACCATGATTATATTCAACTTATCGAGTATTTTTCAAGGGACCGGGAAAAAATGTTCACTAGATAAAACGATGATTTTGTAATGTAGAAAATTAGGAACGACAAAATTCAGGATGACACGGCACACAGGGACCGGGAAAAAATGATCACTTTATCGAGAGATTCAAATTTACGAGCTTCAAATTATCAATATATATATATATGTCATAATTTGTATATAATTAAATGCAACCCCGACCCACTATGTATGTACCATGTATGATTTTCGAAGACTTAATAAAGAACAAGGTAACTGGAGGGAAGCAAGTAGCATTAAGATATAGGAAGTAGACCTAAAGCTGGCACGACTATTCTGGGCACCCCTGTGTCAATATTGCAGGGGCAGAAACCGGACGTCTCTAGTGACCAGAAGTTATAAATGTTAAAGCTAACACCCAATATTTCCGGCAAAGACAGGACGTATCCAATATCCACAGGAGTTATATTAGTATAGAGACACCCCATACTTCCGACCCAAGATAGGACGTATTTGATAACACGGAAGTAAATAAAGTCAAAATAGCACTCGACACTTCCTATCAAGCAGACCACAGCTTTCATCAAGGAAAGCCGCGGGCCAATCAAAAGATAGCATCTAAATAGGTCAACCAATAGGGAAAAAGCATGTGATCATCTCTCAACCAATCAGAGAGAAACGGAGTCTTGGTGTTAAATCGAAAGGCAAGGATGGTCAGTTAGGTTTTCGCTCTCATAGGAACAACACCTGCAGTAGCGACTTGGCTCCCACCGAATTCGGATCAGCCTTCGACTTGCTCCCACCAAGGTAACATCTGTTCTAGAGATCTCTCTCTCAGCTCAGCTCATAGCTATGTCAATCACCGCCATGTGATCAGATAAGGAACAATCAAACCCGCTCCTTCTCAAACCTTCTTCCCTCCAATCCAGTTGCCTTTTATTTTCAAAACAATCACGTGTCCTGATTATTCCTAACTGTATGCTTCACTTACCACTCAACGACTGCGCTTCAACCAAATCTCACCATTCGCATCCAACAATAAGAAACCCCGCAACGATATTGCCACAGTACGGTTAAGTCGACAGGATAAAGATTATGGAACTTAATCAGGATAAAGATTATGGAGCTTAATCAGGATCAAAATGGAAATTAACCCAGACACCAGCAAACCAAAAGGCAATGACAAACCAAGAGAGAAGAAACTGGCAACGAGCGGAAAGAGACTGACAACGAACGAAGCGACAAGACACCCCCTTGCGACGGTAATTTTAGAACTGACCGCCGCGCTACAAGGGCCAAGATCCACGCAACTGGAAGCGGTCTTCCGGAGCGCCACCCTCGGGACAGCCGACGCCCGCACCGCCGGTACTTGTCCGAACAACCTGACGCCACCGAGGAGTCGCCACCCGCCATGCCGTACCCGTGCACCCGGAAGCAAGCCACGCGACACGGGCCCAGTGTACCGACAACGCGGTCCACTCGAATGGAAGCAGTACAAATGACTAAATTTCCCTTTCAATTGCGAGGACAGTGCAAAAGGTCCCGACCCGGTCCAACAGATATTCCAAGCCAGCCACACCAAGCCGAAGACGCCACAGTGGAGACTTTTCGAGACTAAGGTAGGCAATCCACCCAATGACACCATCAAATTGACTTTAGACTTGTATCTGACCCAGGACCTACCATGTACCTTTCTCATTGAACCAGACGCAGGTTCGAACATATTGCCGTATCATTTATACAATAGATTAAAAGCACAACTTCCCAATTTAAGTATTAAAAAACCTTCCCTTGATCTATCCACCCTAAATAGTTTTACGAAAATAATAGGACATTTAACTTTCCCTCTGACAATAGGCCAAATAACCCGTAGAGAGAACTTCCACGTGGTAAATGCATCCTTGCCATTTGGAGTTCTTACCTTAAAAACCCTTTATCAATATAAATTAAAACTAAATTATAATCGCGGCACTATTTTCCAACTTGGCGTCCCATTGTCTAATACTATCTACCACTTTAAACATGTATCAAATGAATGCAAGCACGGGCTAGGCCAAAACCTGTCCCAAAGGACTCGCACAGCACCCAAAGCTTTCACACATGGAAAACCTTGCCTGCATTCATTGCCCAAACCCCAAATATTTACATGCCACCATTATAATCTCACACCACACAACTTTTCACTCAACCCAATTACCAGTACTATATGCCCACAACATGTAAAACCACCACGACTCCAACCTACAATTCCAATAATGCCCAAAAAAGTGTCCGTACACCGACACAGCTCACCCACTTACCACACAAAATCCACACATGACCATACTTCGCAACGCCATAAACACGCAAATGTACCTCACAACACGCGCACCCATACGTCGTCACACAACGGTAACACACACAATCCGCACAACACACGCAACACGCACGCCAAAAGACAACAACAACGACAAACAAGCGCATGCACAACCGTTAAGAATAATACAATCATCCCGTCTACACAAAACATAGAAAAAATTCACGCCACCAAACAACCACACAATCGAAAAGCCTTGCGATCTTTCCTAAAAGCTGTGAACGCCTATAAAGAGTTCATTCCGGACCACGCCCGCTTGCGGACGCCACTTATCAACCTTCTAAAAAAGGATATCATGTGGGTCTGGGATGACGAATGCCAGAAAGCGTTCACTAACCTGAAAGAAAACCTTACCACACACCCCACATTACACCTTTACCAGGAAGGTCTGCCATGCCAGGTGTACTGTAACACCTCAACATTCAGCATTACAGGCGTTCTTAAACAAGTCTACCCTGATGGGAAGACATACACCGTTCAACATTTCAGCCGATCTCTGCGTAGTCACGAGCGAAATTATTCAGACTTGGAACTACAATGCCTAGCCATTGTGGAAAGTGTGGATAATTTCCGCACCTGTCTAATGGACAGAAAGTTTACAATATTTTCTGACCATCCCGCATTGCAGTGGTTGAAAGAGATCAAAGCTCCGTCAGGCAGATTGTTTCGATGGAGGTTAAGATTGTCAAGATACGAATATGAGGTCCGTAGCATAAATGGAGTACAACAATATGAAACGGGCATTGGAACTCGTATCCCATTTTGTGGCTTTCTAGATGCGCCACTCATACAGAGCCAACAGTCTTCTCCACCGGGAAAATCTCGCGTGACTATAGATCACAATAAACTGCGCACCGTCTCCCGAAAAGGAGTACTTAAAACTATAGTCCCAAGTTCACTTACAACCAGACTTCTTAAATCCGTACACACTCAACACCACCACCCAAACATCTCCAAGATGACGAGACTCATCTCGTCACAATATTATTGGCAGAACATGACACAAGACATCGCAAGACAGGTAAAAACCTGCCCCACCTGCCGATTCGCTAGAAGAATCGATGAATACAACCAACCTTCACGTAAAAATACCGACACAGGCACCAAAACAAAACAAAATTCGTACATAAAGCACAACGTACACACAACACAAACAATGCCAAAATTACCACATTCACATCAGAGAAACGATCACACATCTCAACCTAAACCAATTACCGCCGACATATCTCTAATAAAACCATTGACGATCAAACAGGAGAACTGTAAACCTGACAATCAGCTCAATCATATCACACCACTCCCTAAAGATATCAAACAGGAGAACTGCGAACCTACCAATCATTCAAATTCTACAATTCATAAGGTTCAAGCCAATATTTCAGAGTCCCCAGTTACAAAATTGTGGACGAACATGGGACAATATCCTATCTTTCATCTGATTTTTATCCTTTGTTTATTAGTTCTACCGTACAACTGTATTCCAATTTTATTCATTAAGTACTTGTCTATCTATGCTATGCCCGATCAGAAAATCTTCGAACTACAAGAGGTAGTTTTTAATTTTGGACAAACATTAGGAAACATCTTTGCAGAAAATCTAAATAAACTCCAAAGAGATAGCAGTAACTGAAAAAAATGACCAAACAATGTCGGAGAAGCCGTACTCCAAAAACAAGCCCCGAGCCGCACCAAAAATAAATTGACGGCAGGAAACGAGAATTTGAGACACCACGACGGAGGTGTAGTCCGCAGCGATAAATTCGGCCTCTGTAAACAAAGCGGAACGCCTTCGTCCGATCTCCAATTTCATTCCCTCTCGTTTGCCCGACACACCCCACTTCCGTATCTCTAATTACAATGAGAAGATCCCCTATTGAGGTCGACTGGGAACCTCGCTATACCACCGATTTTGATTCCAGTTCGAGTCTACATATCGATTTTTACCAACCAACTCCACATCCACGAGACAACACATAGAACTAACTCACACATTTCTTACACAACAGACTTCTAACATTTTTTCACAACACACACACAAAGACAAAAAATTACACATAAAGGTTATATAGATTTCCATGTCTCCGGTACACACAGCATAAACGCACTTGAGGACTAGAATCACGTTTTTCACCTAAGTGTCGCTACAGACGAGACAAAAAATTTATAGGGCAAAATGGAGCAACCAATACATGTAGATCAGGGCATGTAGATACCATAGGGTTCAAACCAATACACCTTATTTTTCATATCAATCATTTTCATTATTTTCTCTCAATTAAAAATATAAATGTTTAATCAATTTAGCAATTTATTCAACTTATTATCAATTTTAATCATTAACTATCATTTTATTTACCAATTAGCTTATATTATCATTTTCACTTATCAATTATCATTCTATTTACCACTTGACTTATATTGCCACAACTCAATTATCAACGAAAACCCACTGGTTTTCGATTAAACTAAAAACATTAAATCACCCTTTGTTGTTGAAACCTTTTTATTTTTCATTTTTTTTTCAAACGCTCAACTTTGATTTCGTTCAACTCTTATTTTATTTTTATTTTTTTGATTTCTCAAAAGACCTTATGAAATTTCCTCGAATTCCTTTCCAAAATTCAAGCAAAAAAAAGTAATTAGGCAGTTTTCCTTTTTTTTTTCACCATTCAACCAAGCACTCAACTTTGATTTCGCTCAAAAAACTCTTATTTTATTTTTATTTTTGATTTCTCAAAAGACCTAATAGAATTCCTTCGATTTCATTCCCAATTTCGAGCTAGAATATGGTTAGGCATTTTTCTTTTTTTTTCTCACCATTCAACCAAACACACTCAATTTTGATTTCATTCAACTTCTTATTTCATTTTGTTTTGATTTCAAAGCACCTTATGAAATTTCCTCGATTCCTTTTTCTCAGAATTCGAGCAAAAAAGTAACTAAGCAGTTGTCTTTGTCACCATGCAACAAAATATTTTTCTTTTTCAACCAAACACATTCAATTTTGATTTCATTCAACTATTTTTATATTATTTTTATTGGATTTCAAAAGCCTTAATAGAACTCCCTCGATATCATTTCTTATCTCGAGTAGAATTCGTTTAGGCGAATTTTTTTTGTTTTACCCACTATGTACCATAACCTTCATTGATTTCTTACAATTAAAAAATTTTTTGATTTCTATTAATTATACTCAACCTATATCATCAACCCCATTCTATCTTACTTATGTCACCAGCAATGCTTGTATATAGCCCCTCAATACCTACAACTAATTTTCCCACAAAATTATTTTTCATTTTACAGAATTCTCTCAGGCTAACCCCTTCTTGAATTCTTCACATGTAGGGGGCGCATCTGTCATAATTTGTATATAATTAAATGCAACCCCGACCCACTATGTATGTACCATGTATGATTTTCGAAGACTTAATAAAGAACAAGGTAACTGGAGGGAAGCAAGTAGCATTAAGATATAGGAAGTAGACCTAAAGCTGGCACGACTATTCTGGGCACCCCTGTGTCAATATTGCAGGGGCAGAAACCGGACGTCTCTAGTGACCAGAAGTTATAAATGTTAAAGCTAACACCCAATATTTCCGGCAAAGACAGGACGTATCCAATATCCACAGAAGTTATATTAGTATAGAGACACCCCATACTTCCGACCCAAGATAGGACGTATTTGATAACACGGAAGTAAATAAAGTCAAAATAGCACTCGACACTTCCTATCAAGCAGACCACAGCTTTCATCAAGGAAAGCCGCGGGCCAATCAAAAGATAGCATCTAAATAGGTCAACCAATAGGGAAAAAGCATGTGATCATCTCTCAACCGATCAGAGAGAAACGGAGTCTTGGTGTTAAATCGAAAGGCAAGGATGGTCAGTTAGGTTTTCGCTCTCATAGGAACAACACCTGCAGTAGCGACTTGGCTCCCACCGAATTCGGATCAGCCTTCGACTTGCTCCCACCAAGGTAACATCTGTTCTAGAGATCTCTCTCTCAGCTCAGCTCATAGCTATGTCAATCACCGCCATGTGATCAGATAAGGAACAATCAAACCCGCTCCTTCTCAAACCTTCTTCCCTTCAATCCAGTTGCCTTTTATTTTCAAAACAATCACGTGTCCTGATTATTCCTAACTGTATGCTTCACTTACCACTCAACGACTGCGCTTCAACCAAATCTCACCATTCGCATCCAACAATAAGAAACCCCGCAACGATATTGCCACATATATATATATTATAAAACTATTTTAGAGGCCTAATATTCTTTTTTTAAAATAAAACAATTTCTACTGTCCTTACTGCGATGGAAAAATTAAAGGGAGGGCCTAAAAAAAGAATATTACGCCTCTAAAATAGTTTTATAATTTGATAACAGATGGCGCTCTAGTACATCGTAATATATATATATATTTATTTTTATAAGTTTATAGAGAATTGTTTTAACAAATGTTCGTTGGACAAACCTTTACTCGGGTGAAACCCGTTCCAATTACCGAGGCTACCAATTAATATTGATTTTATTCAACTTATCGAGTATTTTTAAAGGGACCGGGGAAAAATGTCCAGTTTATCGAGAGATTCGTTAGACAAACCTTTACTCGGGTAAAACCCGGGCGAAACCAGGTACATCCATACAAGAATAATGATACAATTCCAAGGCAAGATACTATTCCTTTAACTTCCAATTATCGAGGAAACCAATTAATATTGATTTTATTCAACTTATCGAGTATTTTCAAGGGACCGGGAAAAAATGTTCACTTTATCGAGAAATTCGTTAGACAAACCTTTACTCGGGTAAAACCCGGGCGAAGCCGGGTACGTTCGCTAGTAAGATATAAAATAAAGTAGGTGTATGAGGAACAAACATGCACCCAGAAAACTATATATACAAGTATAATTGTATTTATGTTTTTCTGGTAGTATAGTGCTAAATATGATAGTATTTCATTGTAATATTATCAATATCACCATTGTGCTGCGTCGGACGGCCTCGCCCTTCCTGCGCGCTAACATACGCACTTCACGACGCATGATGTTCTTTTCTACATCTGTCGCTCGGCGCCCGTGGTCAACGTGTCCTCTGCCAGTTTCCTTAGATTCATTCTGTCGCTGCTTCTTCAGGAGTCATGCTGCAATAATCGCTCTTAGGCCGGTTCTGCGATCCCTGCCTCATACGGGACATCCGGCGCCAAGCCAGTCTGTCTGTATAGCCGAGACTCCAGGGACCTTTCGCTCGCCCACCGCTACTGGTCCAGCAGCGCTGTCCGCCTTCTCGTCAAAGAGACGTTCTCCATTATCGAGTGGCCGCCGGAACTAGTCCTGTTTCTTTACGGTGGGTTCGAGGACCACGCCATCATTATTATCTAGTTGTCGAAGCACGCAGTTTACGCATTTTTCGTGAGCTGCGAGATACGCGGTGTCGCAGAAGGCTTACTGGCGATCTTCAAGCAAACTCTGTATAGGTGGCCGAATCTCCATTTATTTATATTTATTCATGTATATTCTATAATATCCGCATTATTGTTGCAAATTAGACATGACACTGACCAGCAATTTTTCAATATGTTGCTGTTAAAGTACAAGTTAGGATCAAAAGGTTCTCGAACTTTTTATAAATTAATTATTTATTCATAGTATAGTAATTTAAACAAATCTTTACAAAATAGGAGCATTGGTTATCTACACATTTTTTCCAGCGGAAAAAAACTGTTGAAATGCTAGTTCAAAGTCAATTTTTCTAAGCTTGTTTAGCTCCACCGTCGCATTTTCAATTACTTCTGATGACGATGAAAAGGAGATATCAGGATAGTAAGGAGGATGCGGCAAGACAGATACAGAGTGTTTGGCTAAATAGTCTTGAACAATAATGGCTTTATGAGCAGGGGCATTATCATGTAGCAATTTCCACTATTTTGATTTAAAGAGTTGGTTTCTTTTTCTTTTTATCGCATCACGAAGGTGCACAAGTATTTATTTGTATGCCTGTTTATTAATAGTAACACCCTCTTTAATAAATTGATAATAGACAAGTACTTGATAATCGAAAACAATGCAAGAATTACTATTACTTTGGACTTATCAAGATGAACTTTCTTCTTCCTAGGAGAACTTGGTGTGTGCCATTCGAGTGATTGGTTTTTGGTTTGTGGATCAAAATGAAAGCACGATGTTTCATCACCAGTTATTATCGTTTTTAAAAAATCAGAATCATTATTTGCAGTTCCAATAAAATATTTTCAAATTGATAATCTGATTTCTCTTTGTTGATCTGTTAAATTTCGTGGGACAAAATAACCACAAAGTTTTTTCATGTTTAGATGTTCATCAATACTTTTTGGGAACTTCCATACGAAATACCAAGTATTTCTGATATATTATCAATAGTAAATTTTCTATCAGAAACAATTAAATCACGTACCTGTCCAATATTGCGATCCGTTGTTGACGTCAATAGCCGAACTAACCTTGAATCATCTGCGATGTTCTTACGGCCATCTTTAAAACGTTTATACCAGAAATAAACTTGCGTTGTGACAATTTTTCGTCTTCATAAGCTTCATTAATTAATACCAATGTCTCTGTGAAAGACATTTTTAATTTACACATAATTTAATATTTGCCCTTTGCTCAAATGATGACATTTCAGAAACCGACGCGAGCTAAATAATTACAACAAAAATGGCGTTGCTAAATTAAATTATAGTTTAGGCTTTGTTCTTTACAGTAAAATTGATTTTACATTTTTTACAAATAGTTTTAATATTTTATTTTTTTAAAGTTCGTGAACCTTTTGATCCTACCGTGTATATTGCCACAGAATAATTATTTTTGAATACTCTGTTGTTCATCATCATAAATAATTTCATAGTCACCCCTTGCCATGCTTGTAAATTACCATTTGTGTAATCAATTGACACATTTTGCAATATATAGGTTCAATTAATACATTATTTTTAATTAAGCTTTAGGAATACTTGTCTTCTCTACCGTGACATTTGGTGGAGATTAAGCTGGATCATCCCTACGTCGCTCAAGCCGTCAGAAGAAGCAGTAGAATCCAAAGACTAGAGCCTTTAGAAGAAAAAATGAAGACAGAACAAGTTATTCAAGTCTACAAAGGTGAGCAAATTTTCCAACCCTTTAGACACCCCTCTGTTCTTTCAGGAGAACCTGGCCAAAATCCCGAAAAATGGCTAAAGGAATTTCATCGGGTCACTCGGTATAACCACTGGGACAACACAATGTGCCTGGCGAACGTTTATTTTTTCCTTTCAGCTGTTTCGAGAATATCGAGGAACAAGTAAACTCGTGGGATTCGTTTGAGACAATGTTCTCTCTGACTTTCGGTCATCACACCAACCAAAAAGAAAACTTGATTCAAAAATTAAAATCTCGAGCTCAGGGAAAAAGAGAACTTTGTGAAATTTACATACAATAAGTCCTCAACCTGTGCAAGCAAATTGACCCGAAAATGAGCGAAAGCGAGAAAGTTGCACATTTATTGAAAGGTATATCGGAGGATATTTATAGATCAATTGTCGTTTTGGAAATAGACACCACTGAATATTTTATAAGGTTGCACTGAAAAATCGAAAATTCAAACAAGCAACGTGTGAACAAGCGCATAGTGTTCGATAGACGTTGCTTCGATCGATCCAGTAGAGTCCGAATCGACGGAGGACTTAATCAGACGGATAGTCCACGAAGAAGTCCATCGTGCATTAAACACCGCACTAACCGCTCCAGAACCCTTTCTTCTCGAGACAATTTTCAGAGAATAAATAGGAAAAAAATGTTGCCGCGATTTCTAATCCAATCCAAAGACCACAACCCCAACACATACTCAAAAAATGTATTCACCCGGACACCTAGACAGCAATATCCCGACCAAGACACACCGGTATTCAACCAGACGCCAAGTCAAAGACGAACAGACCAATGGAGGACCCAAGAGAACAAGCCAATCTGCTTTCATTATGGCCGCCCAGGCCATGTCAAACGCTACTGTAGAGATATCCAGCCAGTAGACCAATATGAATCAGAAAGACCTAAACGGTACATACAGATCCGCCAAACTACTCAATTCAATGAGGAACATTCTTCAAGAAGTCCAAACTAACGCCGTCAATCGCCATACCCAAACAGAGAAAGATCCGCAAGACGACAGTCCATCCCTCCAGGCCGCCATTCAAGCCAATCCCCACGTCGCTACAATTTAGAAAAAAATAAGCGTCGCGTCTTCTTTCGAGAGGGATGCCTTTTAAAAGCTCCATCGACGACAGCCGTCAAATAAGAACACAATTTCGTTGAAATAATTATAGAACACGTTGCATTTTCTGCCTTGGTCGACTCGAGTGCCTTATTCTCTGTTATCTCGAACGGGTTAATACGACACTTGAAAAATACGATGTTCAAGGATGAAGGAATAACTCTTAGAGTCGCCGATGGCAAAAAAAAATACGTCTCTGGGTCGATGCACAATAAGTTTGAGCATAAATGGGTTGAGACAGCCGCTTGAATTTATCGTCCTTCCCAGTAGCAACCCCAGCATCATTTTCGGATTGGATTTTTTGTGATCCACAAATGCCGTGATCTATTGTGGACGTGCTGAAATCAGGCTTGAAGAAGCTAAAGACGATTTGAATTCGCTAGCGACCGAGGATAGAATCGTGTCCTCTGAAAACATAATCATTCCAGCCGAATCTATCAAACAAATAAAAGTGATGAGCTCAGAATTCAATGGACGAAACGAAGTACTTTGTGTACTCTCAAAATGCGCATTATTAAAAAAAGAACTATCAGTCCCCTATACACCTCTTACGATCAATCACAATAAGGGACAGCTTTGGATTGCAAACTCTAGCCCAATAGCACAAATTATCCCTAAAGTAATGTTTCTAGGGAGAAATACAAGTTTTTGACGAAATTCACTTGACTCCTATCTCAGAGTGCTCTGATACTGAAGAAATTTTTGCGCAAGATATAAGTCCCAAAAATGACAATAAGGGTGACGTTGCATTTTCACAGGATTTGATTAGTAAAGACTTATCAGAAGATCAAAAATATTAAGTCTTATCAATTCTGAAACAATTTGATAAGGTATTTGATGTCAATAATGATACAGTAAGACAGACGCATCTAACAAAGCATAAAATCGAAACTGAGAGGAGACCATCGACCAATTAAACACAGGTCCTATCAAGGTTTCCCAACAGAACGACAAGCAATCCAACAGGAAGTGGACAAGATGCTAGATGCTGGGATAATACGCAATTCAGAAATCTCTTGGTTATCGCCTGTTATTTTGGTGAAGAAGAAAGACGGCAATTGGCGCTTCTGCGTTGATTTACAGGCGATTGAACAAGATAACGAAAAAAGACGTTTATCCACTCCCTCGAATTCACGATACTCTTGATTCTTTAAAATGTGCTCAATTTACTCATCAATGGACCTACGCTCTTGATATTGGCAGATAGAGGTAGACGAGGCAGATAGAGAGAAAACCGCCTACATAACCCCAGATGGTCTATATGAATTTCTCGTGATGCCCTCGGCCTGTGCAACGCTCCAGCAACATTTGAGCGTTTGATGGACAAAATCTTAAGGGGGTTGAAATGGACGCAGTGCCTGAGTTATCTAGACAATATTGTAGTCTTCTCCAAAACATTTGAAGAACACTTGCGCTGACTCAAAATTATCTTACACTGCCTCAGCAATGCAGATTTGAGCCTCAATTCAAAAAAGTGTATTTTTGGAACTGAACGAATAAGAGTGTTTGGACATCTCGTCGATGGCAACGGCATCTATCCCGACCCTGAAAAGATAGAAACTATAGCCAAGTTTCCAACCCCACGATCTATCACTGAGGTGAGGAGTTTCATCGGCATTTTTTAGTACTTCCGCCGATTTATTGAACACTTCGCCGAAAAAGCTGCCCCTCTCCATGGAATTCTCAAAATTGACAAGAAATTCCCTTGTAACTTAGAAGAACAAGAAGCTTATGAATCCCTGAAAAGGGCTTGATGTCTGAACCTGTCTTAGCTCATTTTGAAAGAAAATCTGCCAACCCAGCTTCATACTGACGCCAGCGGTTATGGTATCGGAGCAGTCCTCGTTCAGGTCCATGACGAGAAAGAGCGACCAGTTGGTTACGTCTCAAGACCCCTAACGAAGGCAGAGAAGATGGGCAATAAACAAATTCCGCCCCTACCTCTTTTGTCGCGAGTTCGTCCTTGTTACGGATCACCACGCCCTTTGCTGGTTATCCAATTTGAAAGACCCGACAGGAAGACTGGCGAGGTGGGCCATTAAACTCCAAACATACGACGTTACGTTAGCTTATAAAAGCGGGCGTAAGCACCAAGACGCTGACTGTCTCTTTCAAAGTCCTCTCGAGAGCAAATCAGACGAAGAAGAAGATGATGATGATGTACCATCAATAACAGCTCTGACCTGCTTCGATACTGAACAGAGAAAGGATCCTAGAATTAGAAAATTGATAAAAGAATTAGAAGAATCCGGAGACGAACCTAGAGGATATGAACTGATGAAAGGAATATTGTACAAAAGGAACTTCGACTCCCTGGGAAACCCACACCTCCTCGTCATCCCCAAGCACCTACGATTGGAGCTACTGAGAAGCCTACACGATGCTCCTACAGCGGGCCACCTAGTATTTTCTAAAAACTTATGAGAGGGTTAGAAACAAATACTTTTGGCAAGGACTTCTCAAGGATATACGAAAGTATGTAGCACATTGCAAAGAATGCCAAAGAAGAAAACAGACAAACCGCCTGTGTTGCTCAAACCCATTCCCCCTGCAACCTTCCCATTCCAAAGAATCGAAATAGATCTTCTTGGGAGATTCCCGATATATTTTGGCGGTAATAAATGGATCACAGTGTGTACTGACCATCTTACTCGATTTTCCGTTACTAAAGCCTAAAGTACAAGGGAAGCAAAGGAAGCAACCAAGTTCTTAATGGAAGATGTTGTTCTCAAGCACGGAGCCCCCAGAGAAATCATCACGGACCGAGGACGAGTATTCCAATCCAAGTTGATTGCGGAACTCACCAATCAATGCTCGTCGATACATCGGTTCACGACAGCGTATCATCCCCAGACGAATGGACTGACAGAGAGGTTAAACAAAACTTTAACCAACATGATGTCGATGTATGTAAGTGTTGAACAGAAGGACTGGGACGTAATCATAGAAACTACACAAATAAAAGAAGCGCATTGTTATTTACGAAAAGGGTGTTGGAAACTTTATAAGTGGATTATCTCAAAGGCCCTGAATGAACGAAATAAAACAGAAAAGCCCAATCAATACTTCTTATATTTAAAACTATCACTCCAAAAGCAGAAAAAAAGATCATGCCTAAAGGTTACGGAATTAACTATTCCACACTACAATGAAAATGCAGCATTAAATACAAGACAAAATACAAGAAAGAGAGAGAGAGAAAAGAAACTAGTTGTACATCACACTCAAAATATCTAACTCCGTCAATCTCAGATTTAAATATAATAAAATCAATTTCGACATGAAGAAAATATATGCTCCAACCTAAACGCTTCCATTACAGGTACATTACTAAAAAATGGCTTCATTTAAATGTAACAACTACTTTTGAAACGAACTCCTTAAAAGATGCTAAGGTAATACCCTCTATCTCACATTTTTTAGATATCGATTCCATTTGAAAAACACTATATATAGGGAAAATATTAATACCTTAGAAATGAATCCGAGTAGGGACACAAAGACAGATAAAAGGGCCAGAAAGTATAGAGTTTCTCACTCTATACAAATACCGAAGCATTACTCAATGATCCCATCACATTCCACGAACTCACAATGCTTTGTCTCCATTAGATATAAACAAATTCTGTGGTTATCACAACATTCATGGCTATATGATATAATATCTACCACATATACCTTTAAAACGGGCTTCTAAGCATCTTTAATATCATTTTAAAAAAGGAAAACTTCCTGAATTGTTATTCCTATCTTAAAACCTGATACACCAAGCGATCTTCCAGACAGTTACAAACTCATCTCTCCTACATCGATAGTAGTAAAACTTATTATTTTATTTTCAAAGAAAATCTTTTACCTAAATAACAAGCATCTTTTAGGAGAAATTATTCTACAACTAATCTATCTAATATTTTATTTGACCCAAACCATTCAAAACAAATTTCAATCAAGCCCTACTAAATCCACTATTGCTGCATTTACTGATTTCAGTTCTGCATTTGATAAGGTCTGGAGACAGAAACTCCTAACTAAGCTGTACCAAATTGGCATGAATGACAAAATCTACAACTGGGTTTACGACTTGCTAAACAGTCAAACAATCATAGTACGTCTCCAGAATACACTGTTCCAAACATATATAATCAAACAAGGCTTTCCATAAGGCAGAAATATAAGCCCTATTCTTTTTTCCGTATACATTTATGATTTGAAAGACTATCATAAAACTGAAATAGCCATGTTTGTTGATAACTTAGTCTTATATGCAACACAATATCCTCAACACATAGCCTAACGTTATATAAATAATTACGATGCATTCGCGCGCCATCTGTTATGAAAATTAGAAACTATTTTAGACGCGTAATAATCTTTTTGAAATTAAACAATTTTTACTGCCCTTTCTGCAAAGGAAAAATTAAAGGGAGGGCCTGGCTCATCAGTGGTGAACCCTCCCAGCGGTTCCGCTAGTTTAATCTACCATACCGCTGTTATATTGCATTTTTCGATCTTCCTTTTATAGTGATACTGTTGCTAGTCCCTTGGAATGGGTATTTTAGATGAACTATGGACATAAGCATTGGGGACAGTATAATTACATATAATTATAAATATATAATATGCATCGAGCAATCGCTCTTCCGCAAATATCAAATTAAGTCTTTTATTAGAACATTTATATTACGATGCACTAGCGCGCCATCTGTTATGAAAATTAGAAACTATTTTATACGCGTAAGAATATTTTTATTAACAGCGGTATGGTAGATTAAACTGGCGAAACAGCTGGGAGAGTTCACCACCGATGAGCCAGGCCCTCCTTTTAATTTTTCCATTGTAGTAAGGGCAGTAGAAATTGTTTAATTTCAAAAAGAATCTTGCGCGTCTAAAATAGTTTCTAATTTTCATAACAGATGGCGCGCTAGTGCATCGTAATATAAATGTTCCAATAAAAGAAACAATTTGATATTTGCGGAAGAGCGATTGCTCGATGCATATTATATATTTATAATTATATGTAATTCTACTGTCTTCAAATCTTATGTCCATAGTTCATCTGAAATACATATTCCAAGAGTCTAGCAACAGTATCACTTTAAAGGGAATATCTAAAAATGCAATATAACAGCGGTATGGTAGATTAAACTGGCGAAACCACTGGGAGGGTTCACCACTGATGAGCGAGGCCCTCCCTTTAATTTTTCCATTGCAGTAAGAGTAGTAGAAATTGTTTTATTTCAAAAATAATCTTACACGTCTAAAATAGTTTCTATTTTTCATATAAATAATTAAATTAAAAATTTTAAAAGTCACTAATAAGAAAATATAAAAAGCAATTCTTATAAATGTGAAATGTGTGTTTTCACCATAAACAACAATCTTAGATCATTCGTTCAAAAATTAAACTAAACGATAGAGATAAAATTCAGCAACCCTAAAGAGAGATAGATACCAATAGGAATTACTTTAGACTCATCTCTCACTTCAAATAAACACATAAACGATATTAAAAACCGAAGCACGTGGTTTAATTAACAAACATAAAAACTTATCTGAGAAAGACCAGGTTGCTGATGCTAAAACCTTGCAAACCACTGATCCGAACAATATAAAATATGCTTTCTCCAATCTGTATGCCAACTACCAAATCCAACTTTAAAAAAATGAAAATATCTACAAAATGCAACCAAAATAATTTGTGGATAACAAAAAACAACATTTGTAAGTATTACAGAAAATGTAACTGATATAACAGCTTTGGAGCACCGATCGCAAATATCCCTAACAAAATTTATAGAAAAAAAAAACAAACATAAGGAACACCATAGAACAAGTAATTCCATAATTAAATGCAAAACTCCAATATAATAAAGAAAAAACCCGCAATGCACTCCGCAAAACACAAAATCCTAATAAATATACTAAACATAACTATAAATCACCCGTCCTTTCTGCTAAAAAAACAAGCAAAAAGAAATCATATTTGATCTTTTTTTGCTTATTCCTAGTACACGTGGTACAGGCCATGATAATCATGGTGAGTAGAAGTTGGCGACTGCTTTTACTGTAAATGCACCACACGTCTAAACATGTGAAAAGCAGTTCGACTTTGCACTTACAAATGTGCCAGAGCCCCGTTTGGTTACTTGCACTCGCTGGTGGGGTTGGACTTTTGCAAGAATCGGAGGCCATTGGAGCATTTTTTTTTAGCTCGCTCGTTTCGGTAGTTTGAAACTTTCTGAGTAACTACAAAACTGAGGACTACCAATGAATAACATGTTTCAAACTTGGAGGCAATATTAATATTAACGTGCAATACTTGCATAGCTATATATTAAGATCTCTTTCATTACAATTTGAGTAATATGAGTGAAGAGCATAATGTGAAATACTTCGCCAAGACATCAAAACTATGGAATATTGGTATCCGAGAAGATGGGACACCAGAATATGCATATTACTGCTGGAGTCTTCAAAGATAATGTGCGTAAAAGTTTCAAAATCGTAAACACTATAAACGAAGCTTAAAGGGCTCCCAGATGACTAGAATATCATTAATCCTTTGTGTACATATAAAAATATCTACTGATAAATTAAGTATACTTAAATTAGATCACTTTTTTTCCTGCAAAAAAAAAATATGTGTTAAAAAATCGGGTCTCTTTTAAACCACGATCATCGGTTCTGATCCGGATTCAAATCACACAATAATTAAATTTCATAACTTTTATTTTTAATAATTGTTCAGTGGGGTGTGCTAGCTGTAATAGAATTATTTTCTTCTTTATGGTGAATTTTTAATAATAGTTTTCTTAAAGATTTTTCTATTACTAAAGAAATAGCCACTTATTTTAAAAGGTTCGTTAACGAGGCATAGGCATATTTTCACCACTACTTTTATTCGAAATAAATATATATTATATATTATTATTATATTAAAATTCACATTTCTGTCTTCAGTCCTTATCCTGAAATTAATATTTGTCGTTAAAATGATATCTGATGGAGAAAAACGGAAAACATTTCATAATTCTGCAGATCGATATCACAAAGAATCAGGTCTAAATTTCTTAGCAAAAATGTGAAATATAATTATTTTTAATTGGAAAATCCCACATCCCTGAAAATTCTCCAAAGAAATTAACATAATTGGTGTCAACTCATGAATTGGATTTCTTCTTGGTGACTTATTTAGGCTCCAGAGGAGCCTGGGTTAACCAAATAAATAATAATTTTGATAACTTGCACCTAATTATTTGACCAGAATTCAATAAAATAATTAATTGCGAAAACTCTCTCTCTCTCTCTCTCTCTCTCTAACCCTAAAATATGTAAATTAATTCTTTATCGATCTAATTTGCATATTTTGGTGTCGAAACTATGAAAGTGACTATTCATTTTTTAGGAACATGAAAATGCATGATTTTGCCATTTTAATTTATAATAAATAAAAATAAGAAAGAATAAACACACAAAAGGCTTATTATATAACACTAGTACATACACTTTTTCCTTCTCAATATTTGAAAGTTTTTTCTAATAAATTCAAACCCGTAGATCATAACCTTCATTTTCCAAAATTAGCTCAATTTTTTGAAAAATATTTGAAAAAATTTAATTTTATAAAGAAGCTGATGTCATCGCTGTCATCAAAATATTTTGAAGATATTGACTTTGTAAGCATAAAATTTAATCATCATTTAGATGAAATGCATACCATTGCAAATTCATATCAAGAAAATGTTTAACAATACATTTATTTTCATAAATATTTTTAAATATATAAATAAAGCCGCGTAAATGCAAAGCTAATCCAGAAATGTTCTGCTACATTTGTGGAAAATTTACATTTCCCAAACAGAGTAAATGTATCACCCCAAAGATAAAATAATGCTATAAAGAATATTTTGGTGTGGCCTTAGGTGATCAAGAGAAGTGGTGGTGCCTCCATAGTGTGTGCGCAACGTGATATTAAGGGCTTTTGCAATGGAAATCGGGGAAATCAAAAGGTATGCCCTTTGGTGTACCAATGGTTTGGCGCGAATCAAAAATCACCATGACGATTTTTATTTCTGTGCCTGCAAAATCACCGGCCTTAATAGCAAAATGAAGCAAACTAACTTTTATCCTGATATACCATCAGCTAGAAGGCAACTTATTCATCACGACCTCAAGAATCCCTTACCGATTCCTAAAACGGTTAAAGAATCCTATATCAAAAAGGATGATCAGCACACAGCATTTGCAGATGATCATTTATTCATTTTTTTATTTCAATTCAAAGCGCTATGTTCCCCTAGGAACACTTGCGCTGTCATACACGTATGCCTTTACCTTTGTCTATATATATATATATATATTTCAAATATATTCTTTAAATTAAATATATATATGTTGTAATATATCCCAATACATCTATGTCTCCATGTATTGTGTAAATGTATAATGTAATTGCCAAAGTGTGACAAATAAAATTTCGAGTGAGCGTCAGCCGATGCCAGAAGGGCCCCTCTAGCTTCCGGGTAATTTACGACCGTCTGCATTCTGGTCTCGACGGCGGCATTCCAGTCGGTCCCCACACAGCCCCTTTAGTCGGCTTGGGGACGAGACTTGCAGACGTCTCTAGACAGTTCTCCCCTAGACTGGTGTCGGCTGGACTCACTCTTTCGCCATCTCCGTGGTGACATCTAATATGCCTCGTCCTTTTGTGTAATCTCAATTCCACGCCTGAAACCACTCTAATCATTGTGGCCACCACGACTGCAAACCAACATGCCACACTACATTCATCCAACAGATACAACAACTGTACATTGCTACAGAAAGTCGACAGGATATACCGAGGACAACGCAAAGAGGATGGAGCCTGGAGAACAGAGCAACGCCGAAGATCAATACCATGCCACCCACAGCCACGGACATCGTAGCACAACTCGCGGAAACCATCCAAGACATCGCCGCTTCCAAGCCTTAGGTAGATAGCCAATCTTCAATTGCCACAAAACTTGCATACTACTCGCCATTACAAATCCAATGTGCTCACTGCAAACATCCACAATCCACCTGACGACGAGAACTTCTCCTCCCTCACGCCTTCTACAACCATCACCAAGAACGTGACCATGGCTACATCAACCAGTGCAAACTTCAAACTACACTACAATTGACACTTTTGTACTGTAAGTACAACTCATTTAGAACTTAAATATCCAATTGTTTGTTAAGTCGATTTTTATTTCGTTTATTTTATGTTACGTTTAGCCCCTGCAATTAGATAATCATATCGCATTTAATTTATAACCATCATTTTTTTCTTTGCTTATATTTTAATCAAAGTTTCCTCAATTCAATTTTATACCCATCCTACTAAATTCTATCAATCGCCTATAATGCTTCATTATATGCCAGTTAACCTATAGTAATTTAACCGTTTCAGCTTTTATTTACTTTTAAATCTTCATATCATGAAAACTATAATTTCATTTCAAGATAAAAAAAAAAAAAAACACTTCATTTTACACATTTTTCATAATAATTTTACCCCCTTAATATTTTCAACTATTGTGTTCTCAACCAACATTTAGACTTTAAACCCCTTTTTACATATTCATTTTGAATAATGTCATTTTCAAAATAAAACCTTCTATAACTCAAAATTATCATTTAAAGAAAAAATTCAAGTTTTTGTTATTTTAAAAATGTACGCCTGCTACCAACTAAAAACAATATGTAGCCAACACTTATAGAAAGTTTCCCCATGTCTTCATCACAACTACATTCACAAATACCAACTCACCTCAGCCAGTGTAATGCCCTTTTCACCATTGTTCCTTCTATAAAAAACATTCAATTCCACAAACCAACTAATTATAACAACGCTCCTTTAAAAAGAAAACTCTTTAATTTCAAACATAAATTGTAAATATCTCACCCTCACATTTTCCTCCATCTCCTTCACTTTTACCTACACTCATTTTATAAGCAAATTTCGTGGAATCAATTTTTAATCCAATCACACCATTACACGTAAACGTCTCAAAAAAAAAGTGTTGCTATAATTCTACTTTCTTATTCCATTGATGATTTTCGCTACCTTATCAACATTCCTTTTTCAAAATCCATTTTCCAATATAAATTAACAAAATCATTACTAATCAACCATCTTTCCTTCTACAACAAAAGTAAAATATAACGCGGGACTGTTCAATTCCCCCAAAAGCTAGGTCACCGCCAGCCAACTTCTACACACACACGTCCCCTCTACCAATGTATTTCAAACGTAAAATTTACACTCGCTTGCCACTTAGCGAAATTTTTCTCTCTCGTTCACAATTAAACACCAACATTCACAAAATCTCGTTTTATGTTCGTACAACCACCACCTATGACTTCAGTAAACTTGTTGTTCGTGATGAATTAGGCTAGATTATTTACCCAGACAACGATTTCACGTGACGCCTTTCCATTTACAATTTTTTTTCGCACGTGTCACAGCGACTTGATAACACTATTTTTTTTCTTTCCACTTTTACCAGGCTACATTATGCCTTCATTTTTCCTGTGACACTTTTATCTTTTTTTTTCCTTTCTCTCTATCGAAAGCGTGTCCACGTCGCAAGTCTTATCTAATAGAGCATATCTAGCCTAACACTTCGTGAACAAACATTTACCTAGTCAAACTTATGTCGAAATACATCGACCTACGAACGCCGATATAACTACATTCCCCATGCCATAATCATATAGCACACGACACACAACACTCCTTCAATGGCACACTTATCTATTCCACTGTCTATAGCTGCTATGCCGTCGTATTACTTTATCGCCTTCCTTTTTTTTTTTGCCAACCACCAGACGGGCACATCTACCTTCACCTGGCCCATCATTACCATGGCAGTTACATGCCTCAGATCGACTGGCGAAAAATAAAACCGCAGCTATAATACCACTGTTCAACCATTCCACAGCACTATTGCATAAGAACACACACACACACATGACAAGCAACCACGCCGAAACCTCTACATCAATGTCAATCCATGTATACTTAAAGATTGTCTTGGCTTGAACACCAACTGTTCTATATATTTCCTTATTTAAAATTAATTAGTATTGTTACTCTCTTTTCATTACTTTTCTATCTTTAATCATTTCAAATACTATACCTCTTTTTAATATTTCGCATATTTAGTAATTATTTATTTCAATTATATTTCGAGTTTTTTTTTTTGTTTTAACTTTTGTCTTTTTATTTTTATATGAACAATCGAGATGATAACTTTTATGTTTAATCTTCAATGTTTATAATCATTTTCACTTTTTATAATATTGTACCAACATTCATCACACACAATTTTCAATTTGAATTTTTTTTCTCAACTTCAATTTTTAAATTCTATTTTTAGATTTTTAAGTTAAAATTTTAGAAGATGCATCGACACCATTACCCTCCAAATTCTCATGGCATCACAGCCCATACCTTCTCAGAGAGGTCGTTACTATCCGCTGAAACATTGATTTCTCACATTTATTCCATCTTAACTACAAACGCTTCTTCGCTGTAACCTTCCCAACAGTCGAACTTGAGCAGCTAGTTAGATGAGTTTTTTTTTTTTTTTTGTCTTTCATTCAC
Organism: Cordylochernes scorpioides; assembly: GCA_030710605.1. Taxonomy (NCBI): domain Eukaryota; kingdom Metazoa; phylum Arthropoda; class Arachnida; order Pseudoscorpiones; family Chernetidae; genus Cordylochernes; species Cordylochernes scorpioides. The sequence goes on from CP092865.1 coordinate 68,966,906, forward strand.
GGCCCGGTTCGAGCATCAACGCCCCTTTTTTTTTTCACATTCGGGCAATTTTTTATTATTATTCAATCACCTCACTTTCACTGCCTTACCGCGGCCAAATCGTTATTTTTTTTTATTTTTTTTTATGCGACAGAACGACTCTCTCTCTCTGCCACACTTTCTCGACCCAAATTTCCACCACCTATTCCCAAATCCGTCTGATAGGACAGCCCATGTCGAATACCTTCAGCATACTGTAGATGGATCAATGCCTACGATCCCAAAACGTCGCATTGCATCGCAGTACCAGAATCTATTCTATGTCCACCTATCTAGACCCTATAATTCAATGCACTTTCAAATATTAATTCCAACATTCAATGCTGTATATGTTCACCCAAATTTACAGTTATATATTTACATTTTTAAAATCCTTTTTCATATATTTTTATACGTTGGGTTTAACATTATTATTTGTTAACATTTCTCTTTTTATTATTAATCATTATTATTAAGGATAACATACCCAATGTTATGATTGTACACCCCCTTAATATATTAAACCAATTTGTATACAAATTATTTTCCCCAATTTTAATTATCTTATGATTTCATATATAATCACCATAACCTAATTTTCATCAACCGGGGCATAAACTGTTGTAATATATCCCAATACATCTATGTCTCCATGTATTGTGTAAATGTATAATGTAATTGCCAAAGTGTGACAAATAAAATTTCGAGTGAGCGTCAGCCGATGCCAGAAGGGCCCCTCTAGCTTCCGGGTAATTTACGACCGTCTGCATTCTGGTCTCGACGGCGGCATTCCAGTCGGTCCCCACACAGCCCCTTTAGTCGGCTTGGGGACGAGACTTGCAGACGTCTCTAGACAGTTCTCCCCTAGACTGGTGTCGGCTGGACTCACTCTTTCGCCATCTCCGTGGTGACATCTAATATGCCTCGTCCTTTTGTGTAATCTCAATTCCACGCCTGAAACCACTCTAATCATTGTGGCCACCACGACTGCAAACCAACATGCCACACTACATTCATCCAACAGATACAACAACTGTACATTGCTACATATATATATACAATAATTTTAGGCCGTGAATAGAATAGTCATATGATGCTAACAATGAGAAAGAGAGAAAAAAATTATAAAAGACCTGTGAATAAAATAAAGAAGTGTCTGGCTATATGTACAATAAGCATAATATAAATTATCAGTTTCTTAAAATATATTTGTTGCTATATAATTTACAATATATCTACAAAAGGTATTGCATTTAATATACATTCTTTACTGGAAATAAAAATACTTGGATCTGTTATTTGCAGATGATCGTCAAATAGAAGACCCTGAATTTATTTCAAATGAAAGTGGCATTCCACATTCATTTGATCAGGCATCATTAAATGATCTAGTTAGGGATATAGGGCTATCAAAAGAAGCAGCAGAAATCCTTGGATCAAGATTAAAGCAAATGAACCTCTTGTTACCACAAACCAAAATCTCTGTCTATCGTAGTAGGAAACAATGATTTTTGCCATTGTTTTCTGAAGAACAAGGATTAGCCCTTTGGTATACCAATGGTTTGGCGAGAACCAAAAAATCACCATGACGATTTTTATTATTGTGTCTGCAAAATCACAGGCCTTAATAGCAAAAAGAACCAAACTAAATTTTATCCTGATATTCCATCAGCTAGGCAACCTATTCCTCACGACCTCGAGAATTCCATACCGATTCCTAAAACGGTTCAAGAATCCTATATCAAAATGGATGATCAGCACACAGCATTTTCAGATGATCAATTAGAAGACCCTGAATTTATTTCAAATGAAAGTGGCATTCCACATTTATTTGATCAGACATCATTACATGATCTAGTTAGGGATCTAGGTCTATCAAAAGAAGCAGCAGAAATCCTTGGATCAAGATTAGAGCAAAGGAACCTCTTGTTACCACAAACCAAAATCTCTGTCTATCGTAATAGAGAACAATGTTTTTTTTTCCATGTTTCTCTGAAGAACAAGGATTAGTGTAATGCAATGATATTGAAGGCGTTTTTAAAACTCTGCAAATTAATTACAATGCTACCGAGCATAGACTATTTATTGATTCCTCTAAACAAAGTTTTATGGCTTGTTTTACTGCACTATGGTAGTGTTTACCTTTCATACCAGTTGCCTATTCAACCCAAATGAAAGAAACCAATTCGACTCTTGAATTGTTGAATTATACCAACCATTGTTGAAAGGTTTGCGGTGATCTTCAAATAATAGGGATTTAAAGGGCTTGCAGAAAGGAAACACAAAATATTCTTGCTTTTTATACAAGTGAGACAGCAGAGACAGAAAGAAACATTATATACAAAAAAATGTGGCCTGAAAGAAGTATGTTTCGCTTAGGTGAACAAAACGTTGAAAATGAACCGCTTGTCCATAAACTGAAAAATGCTTCTTCCTCCTTTGCATATCAAATTGGGGTTATTGAAATATTGTGTAAAGGCTTTAAAGAAAGATAGTGAAGCTGTCAAATATTTAATGACCAAATTTCCGAAAATTAGTTGTTCTAAGATAATGGAAGGCATTTTCATTGGACCTCAAATTCGTTAACTAATAAATGACGAAGAGTTTATTGCAACGTTGAAAGATGAGAAAAATGCTTGGCTTGCCTTCATCGACGTTGTCAAACACTTTTTAGGTAATAATAAGTCACCGAATTATGCGAGAATCGAAGGAAACAGGTCGTCAGTCAGAGAAGTGGTCTATCATAGAAGGCTTTACTGGATATTAAATTTGCGAATGAATAGATGAAATATTTACCAAGCTATCTGGTCAAATGAAGAACGAGTATTGAAATTGGTTGAGAAAATTGCATAAATGTAACAGTGGGAGATATAAATGGCACTACTAAAATGGTTTTAATTAAGATTTTTAAAAATATTATTAAAAGAGAGTAAATATGACGGTTTGAAATTATTTATAGCCCAGGTTCCTGGAGCACTGAACGCCAACTACCTGTAAAATAGCATTAAATATGCATATACTCATCATAGAACAGAAAAAAATTCCACAAAAATAGAATAAATAACGATATCACGTGGATTTTCTCATTTCCAAATATTGCATGAACATTTTCTTGATAAATAAATAAAATCCCTGTTGGTTCAAATATACAGAATAATTATGTGTAGTTTATTAATAAAAACATATAAATCTATACCATATATAATGTGTTCAAAAGTGTCAATATGGCATGATTCAGATTTGTTACTTCTCTTCGTCCTGGTCAGGGTCATTGGAAGATTTCGCCAGTCAAGACTGGCGCTTTTAATGCTTATTGAAAAATAAAATCGGTGGGTCACCATTATCCAGAAAAATTTAATGTATCAGCATATGAGATTTTTCCTGAAACGTTAGGCCTCAATAAGATTTGCTCAAATAAGTTCAACATTATTTGACACAATATTTAAAATATTTTTCAAATTCAAACATGTGAAGTAATATTAGAAATACATAAGTAAACAAAAATATTTTAGAGAATAGCCATAGATGATGAAACTTGAGTTCACCAATACAAACCAGAAAGCGAAACATCATCAATGTAATCGAGTCATCTTGATTCACTAAGACCAAAGAAATGAACAGCATCTTTTCAGCACAAGCTTATTAACTCTTTTTAAAGCCGAAATGAATTCGTTTTAAAGGATTTTCGGACCGTAATGAAGGTGAAGTCTTATTCTGTTTTATTAATGAATGCTTTGAAACGACTAAAATATTGTTTAAAATAATAGGGTTTCTGTTCAAAATGATATTTTTTTCTTCATGAAAACGCTCGCTTTTATTGGGCCGCTTATATGGCCCAATTTTTCAGGACGTTCTCTTTGAGGCATTTGCACATCCTCCTTAATCCCCTGCAGAGAATGAGATATTAATTTTTATAATTTGTTAGAATTATATCAAAGGCCTAATGTTTTCAATGTTCAAGAAAAAGGGATGCGGCACATAACTAAAGGACATCTCAAATATAATTTTTCTGTAGATACATGGATGCTATCCCTTAAATTTACCAGATATGCATAGATTTTATAGTTTAAGCAATTTTATCAACATCTGTAAATAGTAATCGTACACTAATCTAGAGATAATAAGAGTGGAATATAAACATTATCTAATTTTATTGCAATTCATAAATTTCAAAATCCAAATAAAAAACGGCACATTTTATATCGGAAAATAGATGGGGTTTATCGCATGATATTCGGACAATCATAACCTTCGCCTTGAAGCTTTTAAAAACGACAAACGTTCTGATCTTTGTGTGAGATATCATAGGATTAACTTGTTTTATTTTTCGATTCATAATGTACCTTTTTTAAGAAACTATGTGCAATTATGTACGGTCGAGGAAGCTCCCCTATCGACGAAGAGTCCACCTCCGTAGAATCAGGGGGATATAAATGTACATCAATTTATTCAGGGGAAATAAACAAACGTCAATTTTGATTCTTTTTTATTTCAAACAGAGGCAATAAACTACTATCAAATTACTGTGTGATTGAATAATTCTACCTAATAACACTCCTATACACTTGTTATAATCACTTCTTATTTATTATCGCGTGTTCTTCTTTCGACACTATTTCCTTTTGTGATTCACCAGAAGTTCCCTACTCGCTGCAGCACGCCGACCACTTCAAATGACAAAACACACAGCCAAGATAGAACTCCGTTTCTTAGACATTATCGGTCAACCTTAGCACTACTGGATGGGGGATATTCAAGACTAACCAGTAAAGCGGTCCCCATTATTGGAAGAGAATTACAGTTGGTAGGAAACTCCCCATTATTATCATTTTTCTTTCACACGCAATTATTGAGCAGATATCAATTTTATATCCAGTATATTTTCCACGAATAGTTTTGCGAAACTTGGTATAAAATACAGGGTAATCAAAACTCCCAATTGAAATGTTAGTTTAAAAAATAGTAGTTAAAAAAAGGAAAAGATTAAAATTCATTCCTAAAATGCTCACAGTCAAAAAAACAAAAAGTCACATAATTTTGCATTTTAGGACATTTTTGAAATGACACGATTTGGAAATAAAAAGCCATAACTGGAAACAAGAGTTGGTATTATGGGTAGGACCTGAAAAGGAAGCGCCAATCCATGAAGTGGAAAGCAAAAAATGAGGCGAGAGCGAAGAAATCTCTATTTTGTAAGCCAATTAAATATTAATTAACGGGGTTTCAAACTCCTTCATAAAATAATAAATCGTACTGATAAACTAAGGATACCTTTATGAAAAGCAAACAATAAATAAGAACGTCTATATAAGCATCCTGAGACATATACGTGAATGTGTATTTGCGTAAAAATAAAAGAAATGTAGTCCGTGATGATGGATTTATGCCACCCGGGTAGTTGGCGAATTCTGTACGTTCCAGAAAACTAGGTCAACTAAATAAATAAGAATTCACCGAGACAATGCTGGAATATACACCGCTTGATCTATGCGTAATTTATTTGGGTTTAAACGGTACCCCAATGCTTTTCAGCAATTGTCTTATTCTTCAGAATTAGCCCTAGACGAATTATGCTTCTTCCTAAAACTAATAATTATTTCATGAAAGTAGATTTGACCCTGAAGAAGACTTGAATGCGGAATATAAACATGTACGAAAATTTAAGAATATATCTAAAGATGGCTTTTAAAAAATTTCCTATCATGGGAGAAAGACTGGAAAGTATTTATAGATGCGAAAGAGAGGAATTTTGAAAAAAATGTGGATAAAATATCATTCTTGTTCTTAGAGAGAGAAGCCTTTTTTATTTATGATTATTCCATGAATTTTTTGGACACACTCTTACACACATTATGCTGGATATAGAGATTTAATTGCAATAACAGCTATTAAAAGGGGAAGTTGTTGTTAAACAAATACGTGGATTATTTCTTACATGCACTTAAGCATCTCAAATAATTTCTCTAAATCCTCGATAATAGCTTAAACAGCCAAATTGAATAGTAAAGAAAAATAAATTGGCGAAATATTAGCGCGCAATATATTTTCCCCCCTCTAACTCTATAGACTCAATACTTGAAGCTAAAAATGGAAAAAATAAATAAATACACAGAGAGAGAGAGAAATATGAAAATTTCTAACACGAAAATTTTGTTGAGAAATTTTACTTTAAATCGGTATATTCACAAAATACGAATTTTTGGAGAAATGCAAGTGATTTTTCCAACCATAATAAACCCGTACACAATCTATTAACCCAAACACCCAATAATCATGTAAATATACATATATAAGAAGAAAATACATGCAGATAATCTATCCTACAAATTTAAAAAAATATATAGGTAAAACATTAAAATGTGTAACTTTTTATAAAACAAAAGGTAAAGTATTGGAATGAGAAAATGATGACAAACACAAGTATATAATGGAAGTATCGTAAGGCACTTACAAAGCTATCCAATGTGTCATGGAGCGAGGAGCTAATAATATGGCGGGGTTAGAGAATTTAAACGGTGATATCAGGAATTTTTATTTCTGATGAGCATGCAAAAATTTCGATTTCTCATAATATAATATTATTTTAAAAATAATTGAAAATTTTTAAATTTGATTGTTACCTATTTAATTAAGATTGCGATTTTTATATTTTATAAATTTTGATATTTCGTATTTAAAAAAATCTATTATTGACAATGTCAATTGTTATACACCTTCATTTAGTAAAGAATAATAAGTTTTGATCTCAATACGCTATAAGTTATAATTTACAAAATTTGAAATTGGTTTTACAATTTTTTAAAAAATGTACGGTCTGATAACTTTTTACAGTCTGTGAACAAAATATAATCATGTTTAAATGTGGAGAAGTGTATGAGAATTATAAACATACCTATTACAAATTTAAAAGATATTTAGTACAAAATATAAACATGTCTATTACAAAATTTGAATTTATGTAATACAAAATTCAAAAATCTATATATATAAAAGTCAGTGTATATATATGGTAAGGTATCCAGTCGACTTAATCTATGGTGTGCGATCCTGTCGACTCTCGCTATACTGTGTTAACCGAGAGGAATAGTCAGAATGTGGAGAGTTTTCCAGTACCTCTCTGCACCTTTTCTGGTCTATTTGAAAGATATAGTTTTCTCGGTGTTCGTAGGCATTTGTTTCGACGTTGTTGCGGACTTAGTAAAAATGTTATTCAGTGATTTTATACTAGGTATGTGTGAAAGTTTGACTTTCGACGTGGACACTCTTTGGGGTGAGATGTGTCACAGGCATGAAGGCGTCTTTGGCCAGAAAAGTGAGAAAAGTTTGATGTTGCGCAGCGTGACACGAGTGAGTAAAAGTGATTTGAATGGAAAGGTGTCATGTGAAGTCATCGTTTTGGTACAAAATCTAACCTCTTTCACCATGAATAACAAATTTACTAGAGTAATGGGTGGTGGTTTTTCGAACAAATATAGATGATTCTTAGACTGTTAGTGGATGTGGCACGTTTAATGGCGACGATATGGAGTTTGTGTGGCTCGAGATTGATTTGTTGCTAAGTCGCGCGCTTTTATTGTTGCCAATTGGAGAAAGTGATGTGTGAGGGTGTTGTAGAGTTTTTTAAGAGAGATGTATAGATTATTATTAATCATGCATGTAAAAGGAAGGGACGAGGGAGTGTATCTATGTTCGAATCTAATCGTGGTAATAAGTTTGGCAGGCGGTGACCTAATTTAGCTACTGGCAGGAGATTGGATAGCATTTTTATTTTTAACTTGTTTTGGGGAGGACTGTGGTTATGATTTTAGAGATATTGACTCTCAAAAGAAAAATCCCAAAAGATTTCTAAAATTAAGAAATTTGTTTCACACCTATGTTAATTTATATTTAAAAATAGTGTTTTTTATCGTTGATTATGGTGGCTAAAATGATTTTTGTAAAAGGGCAATGTCGTGAGAATGAAAAATAATTTGAATTGAGGCGTTTACAAAAAATGGTGAAAATGACAATGATTTTTACAAATATTTTAAGTATTTCATTAAGATATTGGTATTTTGGTATAAAAATAAGATAAATGGGGAAAACACACAAATAAGTTTAGAATCTTGATATGGTGAGAGTTTTATTTTTCAAATAATATATATATATTTTTTAAGTTGTAGATTTGAATAATGCCATTCTAGGTGAATTTAGGAAAAACATGTAAAATTAGTTAGTTGCTAAAAATGTGTGATTGGTGAAATTTTAAAAGTAAATTTGTAAAATGCGTGATGAGTGAATTTTATTTTTTAAGTAAAATAGAAAGTAATGAATTAAAATTATAATTTGATTAAAAATAAAGTAAAAATTGCTAAATTGGAGAGAGAGAGTGTAAAAGATTTTAAAAATTAAATAAAAAATTATATTTCAAAAAGGTAAAAATTGATTTAAAAATTATATAAAAAAGGTAAAAATTGATTTAAAAACGATTAAAGTGAAAATAAGCTCAAAATTTATGGGGATTCAAGTTGTGAGCCTGAGGAGAAAGTTACCGAGGTTTTTTTTTAACTCACAGTTTAGATGATTGTTCAAACAGGAGTCTTGGCTTGGTTGTCGTCCTGCTGACGTGGAAGGCGCTCCATGTAGGGCTTGTAGAAGCTTATAACTTCTGTAAAGTTGATCGAGGCTTGTCGCATTGAGCATTGTCTCGATGTCAGGCCGAAAGTGAGGAACGTGTCACCGGGTTTGCGCTACTCCGATCCTCGGTTTCCATGTCTTGCGGGATTTTCGGCTGCGTCGTTGGGGTGGTCAGCTTGCTCCTGGCGTGTGTTAGCGGGACCTGCGGAAGTCCCATGGGGCGGCGTTTGCTTCTCAAATATAGTCTCTTGTTAGGGGAAAGATTGCTCGGTCGTTTTGTTGGAATGGCTAGCTTGTTCCTCCATCTTTTTTTCTTTTTCGCTTCTATCTGGACAGGCTTCTTACCTTCTTCGTTGTGTCAACCTTCGTTTTGATCATCCTGACGACTTAAGCTATGGTGGGTGATCCTGTCTACTCTCGCTCTATTGTGTTAACCGAGAGGAACAGTCAGGCTGTGTAGAGTTTTCCAGTACCTATCTGTACCTTGGAAGCCCTTTAACAGTTCTCACAGAGTACAGGCATTCATGGACGAAGAAGAGTGGAAGACTTGGGCATTTCCACACGAAAAAACGAAGAGACACAGTTGTACTAAGAAAGTTCCTTTAACAGAAAAAAGCCGAGCTAGAAGCGAAAGAATGGAGATTTGAGAAAAGTTCTTACTGGGCTACTTGATCGATGAGGTGGACCTTGGACACAACCGACAAAGGCCCCCGCTGATGGTGAAGTAACTAGCTATTTCTGGCCCTGTTGGAGGCTTATGTATCTGCGCCGTGGGGAAGTATTTGGTTTCAGCGGATGCAACAAGGGCGTGGATAGGAAGATATATTGAACACTCTGACAACGCCTTGTCATCTTTTAAGCCTCGATTTTGGACATCTATCTCAGTCTCTTGCTTTAGCTCAACTCTTAGTCTATTACAGAGTTTTATTAATTTATCCTCAGTTTGTACAAAGTACATTACATATGATGTAATAACATATGTCAATCATGCGTATAATTATTTACAGATGGATTTCTTATATATGAAAATCTTGTTATATTAAACACAATATGAGGTTGCTGGTTTAAATTACCATATATATATGTATCAATTTCTACAGGTAAACTCCGTATAATTGGTATAATTGTACAACGAATCAAAAGTTTTACGAAGGAGCATCTTTTATTATACTTGAGCTAGCTTTCGAACCTTTCGGTTCTTCAACAGGCGTGGCTAGTATGACTATACTAACATGGTATAAGCGCGCTTGAGCCATTATATACAACATATATATTTACATGCGAAGTGATATTTCAAATATAATTAAACTAGAAATAGGAATTATGACTATGAAATATAAAATAAAACTATGCAAATGAACTTAAAGATTTTTAAAATTTAGATAAAATTTTGGAAAATACATTTATATACGCTAAAAGTTAAGTAAAATTATGATATTCACTGTATGCAAGTAGTGTGACACTTTAAAATTTGTAAAGTTCAAAATCAGTATAATTTAAAACACTTCAACACAGAAAAGCCAAGAGGGGGTCCACTCCAACCCGATCACACACCAGAGCATATCACGGGATAACTATTGAGATATTATATGATATATTTCCGGTATATCTATTTTCCTATTGATGCTGTTTGTTTGTGATGATATGATGGATTCCAGTACCAATCTGTGCTGCTTATTGTTTATGTGTTGATATAGGACTTTGGGATGATCTAAGTTAAAGTTATGGCCAGTGTTTGAAATATGTTGGTATATAAGTGACTTCAGGTCTCTATTGTTTATGTTTCGTTTGTGTTCGGTGATTCTGATATACGCGGTTCTGCCAGTCTCCCCCACATAGGAGGCTGGGCAATCCTGGCAAAAAACCGCGTATACTACTCCGGTGGAGTGGATGGGATTGCTGGGTGTGTCTGCTTTGGTGATAGGATTCCTGAGGAGGGCAGCAAGATTGGGGGGGGGGGGGCTGTTAAAATAAACCTGGATATCATATGGGCGAAGGATTCTGGATATGGTGAAAGAGAACGAGGAATATGGAAGATAGCAAACGGCTCTATAAGTCGTGGAGGTTCTCGGAGCAGTGGGATCAAACGTGTGTTTATCTATGAATTTTCCTGGGTATCCTGCAGTGGTTAGAAGGGTGGTAATTCTGTTTTTTTTTCTATGGCTTTGAATATAGGCAATGAGCAATGCGTATGTATTCTTTTGGTTAAGGTCCTGACTGTATTTATTTTATAGGCTACCGGGCTATTGGAGGAGAAATGGGTGTATAGGGATGGGATATTCTTTTTGTGATAAACTGCTGTGTGTAATCTGTGTGGAGTGCGAATAATGAGGATGTCCAGAAAAGGTAATACTAGGTTTGTTTCTGTTTCATTTGTGAATTTGATGTCTGCGTGAAAGGAATGTAGAGTGTTAAGAATAGGTTGGAGCTTATTCGGTTTGATTATACAGAAGATGTCGTTCACATACCTCCTCCAATAATGGATGTCGGAAGAATGCGTCTGATTGATCCACTGGTCAAGGACCCCATCACGACTTCAGCAACTATGGATGAAAGAGGGCTGCCCATTGGGGTGCCTCTGATCTGCTTATAATGCTGCTGGTTAAATGTAAAGGTACTAATGGAAAGACATAAGGACGTTAGCTGGGTTATCAGGGTTATTGTTTGATCTTGAATACCTGCTGACTTGAGAAAGGACTGTAATTTGTTTAAAATGAGGGCGTGTGGAAGGGAGAGGTATAGCGCTGTGACATAAAATGAAACCATAGTGTGATGTGCGGGTGGCTGCATTTGTGTGATCTCTTGAATGAAACTGGGTGGGTGCGTGATGTTGTATTGGTTGGGATTGTTCTTCATGATGGGGGACAATAGCTGGGCCAGATATTCAGCTAAAGTGTGTGCCGGGGAGAGGTGGTATGCGATGATGGGTCGGAGTGGTACCCCAGGCTTGTGTATTTTAGGAGCACCATATATGTATGCATCCCGTGTGAGGGAACCGGTGACCTGAGTCAATTGTTCCTTGGTGATCAGCTTCGCCTTCATCAAGTTCCTAAGTGATGACTTGTAGCACTTGACCATGGCGTCTTTCGCAGCTGTTGGGATATTCGTAAATGTGGATGTGTCAGCGAGTATGCTCATCATTTTTCCTTCGTAATCAGCTCTATCCATCAACACCGTCTGGTTTCCCTTGTCTGCTTTGGTGATGACCAGCGAACTAGTCTTTTTTAGCTTGTGGATAAGGGAGCGATGATCCCGGGTATATGACACTGGGTGATAGGGCCTGCGCAAGACCTGGGTAACTGCATGTCTAATCCTGAGGGTTTCCATATGGTTGAGATTGTTGAGTGCACCTTCCACTCCTGCTATTAACCTGGGTATGTCGGGCTTGTCGGGAGGAACGTAATGTAACCCCAATGCTAACATCCTTTCCTCCTTTTCCGTTAAGGGCATCGAGGACAATTTGCCAGGATTGCCCAGCCTCCTATGTGGGGGAGACTGGCAGAACCGCGTATATCAGAATCACCGAACACAAACGAATAATAAACAATAGAGACCCGAAGTCACTTATATACCAACATATTTCAAACACTGGCCATAACTTTAACTTAGATCATCCCAAAGTCCTATATCAACACATAAAAAATAAGCAGCACAGATTGGTACTGGAATCCATCATATCATCACAAACAAACAGCATCAATAGGAAAATAGATCTACCGGAAATATATCATATAATATCTCAATAGTTATCCTATGATATGCTCTGGTGTGTGGTCGGGTTGGAGTGGACCTCCTCTTGGCTTTTCTGTGTTGAAGTGTTTTAAATTATACTGGTTTTAAACTTTACAAATTTTAAAGTGTCACACTACTTGCATACACTGAATATCATAATTTTACTTAACTTTTAGCGTATATAAATGTATTTTCCAAAATTTTATCTAAATTTTAAAAATCTTTAAGTTCATTTGCATAGTTTTATTTTATATTTCATAGTCATAATTCCTATTTCTAGTTTAATTATATTTGAAATATCACTTCGCATGTAAATATATATGTTGTATATAATGGCTCAAGCGCGCTTATACCCTGTTAGTATAGTCATACTAGCCACGCCTGTTGAAGAACCGAAAGGTTCGAAAGCTAGCTCAAGTATAATAAAAGATGCTCCTTCGTAAAACTTTTGATTCGTTGTACAATTATACCAATTATACAGAGTTTACCTGTAGAAATTGATGCCTTAGTAGCTCTCACGGTGATGAGCCACCTAAATTCCGATTGTTCCTTTTACCTACGCCAGCTCAGAAAGAAATCTGCACAACTGTCAAGATGGAGGTCTCACCTGCGCTTCAACCGAATATACAAGGACCACCAGTTCGTCCCACCGTCCCTCCG